>ML661906.1:28683-67716 GCA_007570785.1 Antilocapra americana | reverse complement strand
TGATGTTGGTCACGACCTTCATGAACAAGGCAGCCCCACTGGTAGCTGCTTCTAAGAGGTTTTGAGCATCTCTGTCAATGGGACAAAGAGATGTCATTATAGGAATTTCTCCACAAGTTCAGGGCTCCCTCTCCTACAGGCTCAAACTTGGATAGAGCATGTCAGAGACAGGTGTCCATGTTTACCCTCGACACCAGAAAGACACTTGTCCAAGCACTAGGATAAGACCATATGTCTAGTGCAGACATCATCTAAGACAAACCACAAGCTGCATGCAACTTAACAAGCACTTGGAAGAAGGCAGATCTGAATAGAGATGTGTTGCCAATATACACACCAACTTTCAGAGCTTTAGTACAAGATAATATGAAATAGCTGTCAAATTAAAAAAAACACCTTTGTTTATTCAGCTGTACCAAGTCTTAGTTGTGACACACAGGATCTTTATTGCAGCATTTGTGATCTTTAGTTGAATCATGAGTGGCCTAGTTCCCTCCATCCATGCATGCTCAGTCACTCAGTCATTTCCAACTCTTTGTCTCTGTAGATTATCAGGCTCCTCTGATGGTCCAAATAATTATCCAGTCAAGAATACTAGAGTGGGTTACTATTTCCTTCTTCAGGGGATCTTCACAGCCTACGGAACGAACCCATGTCTTCTGCATTGCCAGGCAGATTCTTTACCACTAAGCCACCTGGGAAGCCCCTAGCTTCCTGACCAGGGATCAAACCGATACCCCCTGCATTGAGAGTATGTAATCTTAACCAAGGGACCACCCTGAAATAGTAATACTTTCATATCAAATACACACTAAAATTAAAAATTTTGGATATATTGAGTCAAAACACCTTACTAAAATCATCTTATTAAAAAATCATCATTTTACTTGTTAAAGGTGATCACTAGGAACTGTTAACTATACATGTGACTCAGGTTACATTTCTCTAGGGCAATGCTGCCCCAGACCTCCAGGAAGCTATGAGGTTGGGGCCCCCCATTGTATCCACGAATACACTTGTCCAAAGTGTTATTTTTCAATATATTTTTTTTAGGATTAAATGTTACACAAAGGTTGCTAAGACTGTGATGAAGAGATATTAGGAGGTGAGTGAAGTCAATGACAGCACTCACTATGTCAATTTGATTGATGCTTGGGTCATGTAGAGAGATGGGGTGGTTTTCATGCCCTCCTCAGCACACACACATACACACACACACACCAGGCACATCCCACTGGTCAGAGACTGGACAATAAGATTAGAGACCTGGATTCTGCATTTTCTCTAGGTAAGCCATAGGTATGGCATTGGCTGAGATGGTAGATGGGCTAGGCTTGGTGAAAGACAGTGAACGGCAGAGAATATAAGACCTGTTTTGGCCCTGACTCTACTCCTGTCCCTGCCCATCCCCCAACTTCCTTCTGTGCAGACCCTCTTGCTGTCCTCACCCATAGGTAAGTTTCATGCCTTCCTCACTTCTGAACTTGAACTCCTTCACCTCTGGGTAAACCAGCATGGAGAGGACTAAATCACAAGGAGCAGCCATCACAAAGGCTGAAATTAAGGAGGCAGCATCGATCTGCCAGAGGGAGCACAGACAGGGTTATAGAGAGATGTCAGAGGAAACACAGAGCCAAGAAAGTGCTGCCCCAGGGAAGCAGTGGAACACAGGATTCCAACCCACTGCTGTGTCATCGTCATCAGTCCTGCTGTCATTGATACTGATAATATTAATACATATTTTGTGTAGAGGGTGACAGTCTTCATGCACAGAGCCTTATAGGCAGGACTTCGGGAAGTTAGGCAGGGCGAATATTGTTATCCCACTTGATAGACAGGAAAATTGAGGCCCTCAAAGGGTTAAATATGACTTTACCATAATGAAGGAGGAGAAGGAATTAGACCTACTGTGTCTTGTTGAACCAAGTTCAAGGTACTTCCTTCTCTTCTAGGCTGTTTCTCTTTGGCCACTGACCTGAGGGCTGCTTCATTATTGGCTGAGGGACTTGTGATGATTTCAGGAAAAGTACACAGAGCCAAATGGTTGGAGTTTATCCAATATGTGAGCTAATATGACCTCAGAGTAAAGGGATATCTTCCCTCTATACAACCCCTCCTGTCACTTACTGTGACAGGTAACTCACCACTTCAAAGCAGCTCAGTATCTTCACTCCTGTGGTCAGAGAACTGTTTCTAAGGAAATGTCCTCCTACAACAGCCACCGTTTTGGCCCCAGTTCTTGTCTCCTGGAGCCAGGCTATAGAAGCACTTTCTAGCAAGATGATGGAGCAACTAGAGCCCCTGGGAGTCTTCCTTCCTGAATTGCATCCTTACTGTGGTCTCAAACCCTTTGCTTTCTTCTTCTCTTCACAGAGATGGATACTTTTTCACCACTGTGTTATTTACCAAGTGGGAAAGTTAGAACCAACCCAAACATATAATAAGGGATTCCCAGGTGGTTCGGTGGCAAAAAAAAAAAAAAAAAAAAAACCTGCCCATTAAAGAGACACAGGAAGCTCGATCCCTGGGTTGGGAAGATACCCTGGATCTTCAACCCAGGAAATGGCAACCCATGCCAGTATTCTTGCCTGACAAATCTCATAGACCAAGGAGCCTGGAGGGCCACAGTCCGTGGGCTCATGAAAAATAGAACAGGACTGAGCACTGAGCATGCAAACATGTAACAATGAGGGAATAGGTAAGCACTGTCAAGCTTCCATTGAAAGCAATTGTAACCAAGGCTTCACAATGTCATGGAGAAAGGCCCACAAATTTGCATATAGAGCAAAACCACAATGATGGGGGTGAAAACAAATTCCACAACTCTGCACAAAAAGATTGGAAAGAAATACACCAAAATGCCAACCAATTATCTATCTCTTGCTAGTAAGGCCAAAACGATGATTTATTTTCCAGCTTTTTTGCATATTTCCTAAATGTCCACAATGATATATCATGCTTTTATAGACAGAAAGATAAAATAGACTTTTCCCAAAGTTTATAATAAATTAACTGCAGTTTTTATTGTTTAAATAAAATGCAACAGAAAAACAGGAGGCAAGTTTAAGCTACAGTTGAGTTGAGAGGGGGAACTCAGCCTATTTCCAGAGGTGCAACTGGGTATTCAGACCTCTCTTCATGTTGTTAGAGGAAATTATTGGTTCCATTTGAGTCACTTCCAGGGAATCGGTCCTTATCTCTAGGTGAGGAGAACTCGATGCCCTATTGACTTGAAGCAGGAACCTCGGGGTTCCTCCCAATTAGCAATAGGTGAGACAGATCTTCTTGTGAGGTACGAGGGAAAATCAGCATGTGTCAGGAATTAAAGCAGGAGAATTTGCCCTCATCTCGAGATGAGGTGGGGAACATGGGGCTCATTTTGAATTGCGTCTGGAAACTCCTGGTTCCAGAGGCATGGAACTCTGCTTTCCTCTTGAATGTTAAATGAGGTGTCTGAGCTCCTGTCATGTTGAGGCTGGAAACTCAGGCTTTTTATAGAGGTGCAACAAGGCAGCCAGACATCGCTTCTTGTTGTGAGGGGAAACTCTGGATTCCATTCCAGTTGCTGTAAGGGAATTCAGCCACATATGCAGTTGAGGGGGCAGTCAGTGACCTTTCGAATTGTGGCAGGAATTGTGCATTCCCACTAAAGATTGAATAGATGAGACAGGGTTCCTCTTGAGGTCCAAGGGGAAAGTCAGGATTCCACTCGAGTCCACCCAGTGGAAATGGCCCTTATCTCAAAATGAGGTGGGAAACACGAAGTACTTTTTGAGTTGCAGAAGGAAAATTGGGGTTCCTCTCGAGTTGCAATGGGAATCTCGGTGAACCTCTGAAGTTGCATGAAGGGAGGAAAGGTTTCCTCTCGAGTTGTGAGGGGGAACACAGGATCACTCTTGAGGTAATGCCTGGGAAATGAACCTCATCTTGAGTTGAGGGGGAAAACTCATGGTTTTCTCGAGTTGTGGCTGGAAGCTTGAGGTTCCTCTTGACTTCAGATAGGGACCTTGGGGAACCTCTCGAGTTTCCTCAGAGACATCAGTCCTCCTCTTGAGCTTCCAGGGGCACCTCAGGATTCCACAGGAGACATTGCAGGTGAATGGAGACTCATCTAGAGTTGAGACAGGAAACTCAAGCTTCCTCTCGAGTTACGAGTGGTATATCAGGGATCCTCAGGAGAAGCATAAAGGGACTTAAAATTCCGTTGGATTTTTGAGAGGAAACTCAGCATTTCTCTCAGTCACTGCAAGATAACAGGGCCTCATCTCACGATGAGGATCAAATCTCGTGGTTTTTCATGAGTTGCAGTGGGAAGCTTGGGATTCCTCTGCAGGTTTGATGGGGACCTCAGAGAACCTCTCCTGTTGCCTCTGGGAAGTTAGACCACCTTTGGAATTGCCATGGGCAGCTCAGGAATCATTTCAAGTCACTGCAGAGGAAAAGGGCCTCATCTTGAGTTGAGATGGGAAACTCAGTATCCTCTCCTGTTGAGACAAATTCCTTGGGGTTCCTTTGAATTTAAGCTGAGGCATATACTTCATTTCCTGTTGGAGCATAGAATTCAGCATTCCTCTTGAGTTGTAAAAGGAATTTCAGTCCTCCTGTCTAGTTAAGGAGGGGAACTCAGGCTTCCTCCAGATGTGCAACAGGGGATTTAGACCTCTCTTCCTGTTGTTAGAGGAAGTTAATGGTTCCATTCTACTTGATCCATGGGAATCAGGCCTTTCTCACATTGAGGGACAGATCGTTGCACTTTTGATTTGTGACAGGTACCTCAGGTTTGCTCTGGATTTGCAGTAGGTGAGAGAGACCTCCTCTTGAGGTGGAAGGAAAAATCAGCATGTGTCAGGAGTCAAAGCAGGGGAATCCGCGCTCCTCTGCAGATGAGGTGGGGATCACGGGGCTCCTCTTGAATTGCCTCTGGAAACTAGGGCTTCCAAACCAGGTGGGTCTGCTATCTCAGGGAACCTCTGGAGCTGCCTAAAGGGAGTCAAGCCTCCTTTCAAGTGTGAGAGGGAACTTAGGATTGCTCTCGAGGGGCTGCCCCTGAATAGGGCCCCCATCTCACCTTGAGGGGAAGTCTCCTGGATTTTCTCCAGTTGTGGAGGGAAGCTCAGGGTTCTTCTAAGTTTGTGATGTGCATCTCGAGGAACACCTGGATTTGCATGAAAAGAGTCAAGCCTTCATTAAAGTTGGGAGCAGAAACTGGGGATTGTTCTCAATGTTGTGTAAGGGAAAAGGGCCTCATCTCGCATTGAGTGTGGTATCTTGTGGTTTATATCAAGTTGCGATGGGAATCTTGGTGTTCTACTTGAGTTGCGATGAGTACCTCAGCACATTTATCTTGTTATTTCAGGGAAGTCATGCCTCCTTTTGAGCTTTGAAGGGAACCTCGGTTTTCCTTATGAGTTGCTGCAGGGGAATGGGGCCTCATCTAGAGTAGAGGTGGAAAACTCAGGATTCCTCTTGAGTTGCAATGATATTTCAGGGAACCTCTGGAGTAGCATGAAGAGAGTCAAGCTTCCATTCGTGTTTCAAGAGGGAACTGGGCATTTGTCTCAAGTCAGTGTAAGTAAATTGGGCTTCATCTTGCAATGAGGATTGAATCTCCCAATCCGGAGAAGAAACTCGGGATTGCTCTTGAAGCCCTGAAAGGGAAACGGGCCTCACTCATGTTGAATGCGGAATCTCGAGGTTTACCTCAAGTTTAGCAGAGAAGCTTGGGGTTCTCCTTGAGTTCCTACAGGAATCTCACAGAACCTCTCTTGTTGCTTCTGTGAAGTCAAGCCTCTGTTTGAGTTACCAGGGTCAGCTCAGGATTCCTCTCAATTCACTGCAGGGGCAAACGGCCTCTTCCCAATTGAGAAGGAAACTCAGTATTCCTCTCCTGTTGTGACAGATTCCTCAGGGTTCCTTCGAGTTTCAGCTGGGGCTTATACCTAGTTTCGTGTTGAGGCATGGAACTCAGCTTTCCTCTTGAGTTGTAAAAGGAGTGTTAATCCTCCTGTCGAGTTTAGGTGGGGAACTCAGGCTTTATTCAGAGATGCAACAGGGTATTAGACCTATCTTTCTGCTGTTAAAGGAAACAGGTGGTTCTATTCGAGTTGATCCCAGGGAATCATGACTTTCTCGAGTTGAGGGAGAGATTGTTGCACTTTTGACTTGTGACAGGAACCGCAGGTTTGTTCTGGATTTAGGTAAGTAAGACAGGCATCCTCTTGAGGTGTGAGGGAAAATCCACATGTGTCAGGAGTCAAAGCAGGGGAATTGGCCCTCATCTCGAAATGAGGTAGGGAAAACTGGGCTCCTCTTGAATTGTATCTGGAATCTAGGGGTTCCAATCGAGATGGGTTGGCTATCTCAAGGAACCTCTGGAGCTGGCCAAAGGGAGACAAGCCTCCTTTCAAGTGTGGAAGGGAACTCAGGATTGCTCTGGAGGCACTACCCATGAATAGGGCCACATCTCTCACTGAGGGGAAATCTCATGCATTTTCTTGAATTGTGGTGGGAGGCTCAGGGTTCTTCTCAGTATCACAGAGATACTTCTCATGAGTATCTCTGGGAGTACATGGGTTTGTAAGAAAGCAGTCAAGCCTCCATTCAAGTTGCAAGAAGAAACTGAATATTGATTTCTAAGCCCTGCAAGGGCAAAGGGCCTCATCTCATGTTGAGTGTGGAATCTCATGATTTATCTCAATTTTTGGCCAGAAGCTTTAGTTCAGCTCAGATTATGATCAGTACCTCAGCAAACCTCTCTTTACTGCAAGGAGGTCATGCTTCCTTTAGAGCTGTGAAAGGCACTTTGGGATTCCTCATTTGTGGCTGCAGGGGAATGGGGCCTCATCTAGAGTTGAGGCGAGAAACTTAGGTTCCTCTCAAGTTGAGATGGGTATCTCGGGGAATCTCTGGAGTGGCATAAAGGGAGTCAAGTTTCCATTTGACTTTTAAGAGGAAACTCGGCATTTCTCTCAAGTCACTGCAAGAGAAGCGGGCTTTATCTCGTTTTGAGGATCAAATCTCATGGCGTTTCATGAGTTGAAGTGGGAAGCTTGAGTTTCCATGCTAGTTCTGACTGGGACCTCAAGGAACCTTTCTTTTTGCCTCTGGGAAGTCAGGGGTCCTTTCCAGTTGCCAGGGGCAGCTCTGGATTTTGATTGAATCACTGCAGGGGGATAGGGCCTCATCCAAATTTGACATGAGAATCTAGGTATTCCTCTCAGGGCATGACAGATACCTTGGTGTTCCTTCGAGTTTCAGTTGAGGAGTATACCTCGTTTCGTGTTGAGGCAAGGAACTCTGCTTCCCTCTCGAGATTTAAATAAAGTGTCTGTGTTCCTTTCATGTTGAGGCAGGAACCTTGAGCTACTTGTAGTAGTTCTTCAGGGCACCCAGACATCCCTTCGTGTTGTGAGGTGATACTCAGTATTGCATTTGAGTCGCTGTAAGGGAATTAGGCCTTATATGCAGTTGAGAGGGAACTAGGTGACCATTCAACTTGTAGCAGGAACTGTGAGTTTCCTCTTGAGTTTCAATCGATGAGACAGGCTTCCTCTTGAGGTGCAACAGGAAAGTAGGGAATCCTCTCAAGTCAAAGCAGGAGAAATGGCCCTCATCTCTAGATGAGGTGGTGAAAACGGAGCTCTTCTTGAATTGCGCTGGTAAAATTGAGATTCTTCTAGAGTTGGGAAGGACATCTTGGGGAAGTTCTGGAGCTACCTTAAGATAGTCAAGCCTCCTTTCAAGTGAGAGAGTGAACTCAGGATACCTCTCAAGGTGCTGCAGGTGAAAATGATCCCATCTAGCCTTGGGGTACCTCTGGGAACACCTGGAGTTGCATAAAGAAACTCAAGCTTTCTTTCAAGTTGGGAGAGCAAATGGGATTTCTCTCCAAGCCATGCAAGGGAAAAGGACTTCATCTCACGTTGAGCATGGAATCTTGTGGTTTTTCTCATTGTGGAGTGTTCTTATCAATTTTCAAAAAGTATCTCAGGGGACCTGTCGTGTTATCTCAGGGAAGTCAGGCCTCCTTTCAAACTACAAGGGGCACCTCGAGATTCTTCTCGTGTCACTGCAGTGGAATCAGGCCTCATCACAATTTTAGGCGGGAACTCAGGGTTCCTCTAGAGTGACCACGGGTATCTAGGGAAACCTCTGAAGAGGCACAAAGGGAGTCAAGCTTCCATTCGCGTTTCAGTGGAAACTGCATTTCTCTCAAGTCACCTAAATAGAAGCAGACTTCATTCCTTGTTGAAGATCAAATCTCCCAGCATTTCATATGTTGCAGTGGGAAGCTAGGGGTTACACTTGAGTTCTGGCGGGGATCTCAGGGAACCTCTTTTGTTGCCTCTGAGATGTTAAGCCTCCATTCAAATTGCCAGGTGCAACTCGGGATTCCTCTTGAGTTGCTGCAGGGAGATAGAGCTTCATCCCAATTTGAGAATTTGAGATGGAAAACTAGTTATTTCTCTCTAGTGGTAACCAATGCCTCAGGGTCCCTTTGAGTTTCAGGTGAGGAAATATACCTCATTTCGTGTTGAGGCATGGAACTCTGTTTTCCTTCGCATTTTAAATGAGGTGTGTGTTCTCATGTGGTGCTGAGGCAGGAAACTCGGGCTTTTTCTAGAAGTGCACAGGGCAGTCAGTCATCTCATTGTGGTGTGAGGGGAAATGGGATTCCTTTTGAGTCACTGCAAGGGAATTAGAAGGTATGTGAATTTGAGAGGGCAGTCACTGACCTTTTGACTAGTGGCAGAAACTGTGTGTTTCTTCTCTATGATACAGGCCTGATGTTGAGGTTCTAGGGAAAGTAGGGATTCCTGTCGAGTCAAAGCAGGGAAATGATCCTCATATCAAGATCAGTTTGGGAACAAGTAGCTCTTCTCGAGTTGTAGTTGGATAATTGGGGTTCTTCTTGAATTGCAACGGGTATCTCAGGGAGCCTCTGAAGTTGTCTAAAGCAAGGAATGATTTCCTTTTAAGTTGTGAGGGGGACCATGGGAATGCTCCCGAGGCACTTCCTGTGAAATGGCCTCATCTCATATTGAGGGGGAAGTCTTGTGGTTTTCTCAAGTTGTGGCTGGATGCTTGGGTTTCCTCTTGACTTGAGACGGGAACCTCAGGGAACCTCTCGAGTTGCCTCAGGGACGTCAGGTGTCATACCAGGTCACAAAAAGCAACTCAGCATTTCTTTCGAGTTGCTGCAGGGGAATAGGGCTTCATCTCGAGTTGAGAGGGGAAATTCAGGTTTCCTCTTCAGTTGTGAGAGGGATAAAGGGGTACCTAACGGGTTTCAACAGGGGAGTCAAGCCATATCTCATCCTGTGGCATGGAACTCAGCTTTTCTTTCAAATTGTAGCAGAATGTGGGGCCTCCTGTCAAGTCGAGGTGAGCAACTCAGTATTTTTTCATAGGTGAAACAAGGGATTCAGACCTCCCTTCATGTTGTTTGATGCAATGAGTGGTTCCATTTGAGTTGATTGCAGGGAATCAGGCCTTTCTTGAGTTAAGAGAGAACTCGTAGCCCTTTCAACTTGAGGCTGGAACCTTGGGTTTCCTCTGGGTTTGCAGGAGGTGAGACAGGCTTCCTCTTGAGGTGTGAGGGAAAATCCACATGTGTCAGGAGTCAAAGCAGGGGAATTGACCCTCATCTCGAAATGTGGTGAGGTACACAAGGCTCCTCTGGAATTGCATCTGGAAACGCGTGGTTCCACTCGATGTGGAATGGGCACTTCGGGGAACCTTGAGCTGCCTAAAGGGAGTCTAGCCTTGCTTCAAGCATAAGAGGGAACTCAGGATTGCTGTCGAGGTGCTGCCTGTGAATAGGGCCCCATCTCATGTTGAGGGCAAATCTCATGGATTTTCTCTAGCTGTGGTCAGAAACTCAGGGTTCTTCTCAGGTTGTGATGGATATCTCTGGGGACACCTGGATTTGCATGAAAGGAGTCAAGCCTCCACTGAAGTTGTGAGAAGAAATTGGGGATTGCCCTTGAAGGCCTGCAAGGGAAAAGGACTACATCTTGTGTTGAGCATGGAGTCATGTGGTTTTTCTTGAGTTGAGGTGGGAAGTTTGGGGTTCTTCTTGAGTTGTGATGGGTACCTCAGTGAACTTCTCCTATTACTTCATGGAAGTCAGGCCTCCTTTCGAGCTGTGAGGGACACCTTGGCATCCCTCATGAGTGTTTGCAGGGGAACGGGGCCTCATTTAGAGTTGAGGCAGGAAACTCAGGGCTCCTCTAGAGTTGAGATGGCTATCTTGGGGAACCTCTGGAGTGGCATAAAGGGATTCAAGCCTCCATTCAACTTTCAAGAGGGAACTTGGCATTTCGCTAAAGTCACTCTAAGGGAATTTGGCTTCATCTCGCATTTAGGATAGAATCTCATGGTATTTCATGAGTTGAAGTGGGAATCATGGGGTTCCTCTTGAGTGCCCATGGGGACCTCAGGATACCTCTCTTGTTGCCTCTGGGAAGTCAGGGGTCCTTCTGAGTTGCCAGGGGCCACTTGGATTCCACTCATGTCACTGCAGGGAAATAGGGCCTCATCCCGTGTTGATGTGGGAATCTCGATATTCTACTCCTGGTGCAACAGATACCTTGGTGATCCTCCAAGTGTCAGCTGAGTAGTATCCTTTGTTTCGAGTTGAGGCATGGAACTCTGCTTTCCTCTCGAGTTGTAAATAAGGTGCCTGTCCTCCTATCGTGTTGAGGCAGGAAACCCGAGCTTTTTCTAGAGGTGCATCAGGGCAACCAGAAATCCCTTCATGTTCTGAGGCAATACTCAGGATAGCATCTGAGGCACTGTAAGAGATTTAGGCCTTATATGCAGTCGAAAGGGAACTCGTTGACCATTCGACTTGTGGCAGCAACTGCTCATTTCCTCCTGAGGTTCAATATATGAAACATGCCTCCTTTTGAGGTGTGAGGGGAAAGTAGGGATTCCTCTCGAGTTGAAGGAAGGGAAATGACCCTCATCTTGAGATAAGATTAGGAACATGGAGCTCTTCTCGAGTTGCATCAGAAATATTGGGATTCCTCTCAAATTGTATTGGGTATCTTGGGGAGTCTCTGAAATTGCATAAAGCAAGGAGTGGTTTCCTTTAGAGTTGTGAGGAGGACTGCGGAATTGCTCCCGAGGCACGGCCTGTGGAATGGCCTCCTCTCATGTTGAGGAGGAAATCTCATGGTTTTCTCAAGTTGCAGATGGTGGCTTGGGGTTCCTTTTGACTTGAGACAAGGACCTCATGGAACCTCTCGAGTTGCCTCAGAGATGTCAGGTGTCCTACCATGTCACAAAGGGCACCTCAGCATTCATCTCAAGTGGCTACAGGGGAATAAGGTTTCATCTCGAGTTGGGTGGGAAACTCAGTGTTTCTCTTCAGTTGTGAAAGGGATGTCCGGGTTCCTATGGAGTTTCAAATGGTGACTCAAGCCATATCTCATCTTGCTACATGGGACTCAGCTTTCCTCTCGAGTTGTGAAAAGGATGTCAGGCCTCCTGTAGAGTTGAGGCAGGGAACTCAGGCTTCTTCCAAAGGTGCAAGAGGGGATACGAACCTCCCTTCAGGTTTTTAGAGGAAATGAGTGGTCCCATTCGAGTCAACCCCAGTGAATCAGGCCTTATTTCAAAATGAGTTAAATCCTGGTGTCCTTTCGACTTGTAGCAGTAACTTCGGAGATCCTCTGGTTTTGAAATAAGTGAGCCAGGGCTCCTCTTGAGGTGTGATGGAAAATCAGCATGTGTCGGAAATCAAAGCAGGGGAATCTACCCTCATCTTGTGATGAGGTGGAGAACATGGGGCTCCTCTCAAAATGTGTCTGGAAATGTGGGATTGCTCTTGAGTTGAGAAGAGTATCTCAGAGACCATCTGGAGGAACCTAAAAAGAGACAAGCTTCCATTCAAGTGGGAGTTTGAACTCAGGAATGCTCTCGAGGCGGTTAAGGGGAAAAGGCCCCATCTCTCATTGAAGGGAACTCTCATGGATTTTCATGAGATATGGCGAAAATCTCGGGGTTCTTCTCAGGTTGTGAGTGGTATCTCTGGGAACACCTGAATTTGCATGAAAGGATTCAAGTCTCCATTCAAGTTGGGAGAAGAAACTGGGAACTGTTCTCAAAGCCCTGCAAGGGAAAAGCTCCTCATCTCACAAAGAGTGATTAATCTTGTGGTTTATCTTGAGTTGTGGCAGGTAGCTTGGGGATTTTCCTGAGTTGAGATGGGTAGCTCCATAAACCTCCCCTATTGCTTCAGGCAAGCCAGGCCTCCTTTTGGCCTGCGAGAGGCACCTCGGGATTCCTCATGAGTGGCTGCAGGGGAATGGGGCCTCATCTAGATTGAGGCAGGAAACTCAGGGTTCCTTTCGAGATGTGGTGGGTATTTCAGGGAAATATGCCTCTGGAGTGGCATAAATGAAGTCAAGCTTCCATTCATGTTTCTCAAGTCTCCAAAAGAGAAGTGAGCTTCATCTCACTTTGAGGATCAAATCTCCTGGTATTTCATGAGTTGCATCTTGAAGCTTTGGGTTCCACTCGAGTTCCAAAGGGGACCTCAGGGAATCTCTCTTGTTGCCTCAGGGATGTTAGGCCATCATTCAAATTCCCAGGGTGGCTAGGGATTCCTCTCAAGTTGCTGCAGGGGAATAGGGCCTCATCCCGATTTGAGGTGGGAAATTCGGCATTGCTCTCCAGTTGAGAAAGATACCTCAGGGTCCCTTCGAGTTTCAGCGTTGGAGTATAAATTGTTTCGTATTGAGGCTTGGAACTCTGCTTTTGTTTGAGTTTTAAATGAGGTATGTGTCCTCCTGTCGTGTTGAGACAGGAAACCTCACGCTTTTTCCAGTGTTGCACAGAGCATTCAGGCATCCCTTTGTGATGTGAGGGAAGCTTGGGATTCCATTTGAGTCACTGAAAGAGAATTATGTGGTATGTCCAGTTGAGGGGGCAGTCTCTGACCTTTCAACATATGGCAGGAACTGCACGTTTCCACTCTATGGTACAGGCCTCCTCTTGAGGTACCAGGGGAAAGGAGGGGTTCCTGTAGAGTCGAAGCAGGGGAAATGGCCCTCATCTCGAGATGAGTTGTGGAACATGGAGCTCTTCTCAGGTTGCTGTGGGAAAATTAGGGCTCCTCCCCAAGATGGGTATCTTGGGGAGCCTCTGAAGTTGCATAAGGCGAGGAATGGTTTCCTTTCACATTATGAGGGGGACTGCGGGATTGCTCCCAAGGCACTTCCTGTGAAATGGCCTCTTCTCATATTGAGGGGGGAATTTCGTGGTTTTCTCGAGTTGCAAATGGATGCTTGTGGTTCCTCTTGACTTGAGACTGGGACCTCAGTGTATCTCTTGAGATGTGTTAGAGACTTCAGCCTTCCTATCGTGTCACAAAGGCATCTGAGCATTCCTCTCAAGTGGCTGCAGGGGAGTAAGGCTTCATCGCAAGTTCAGGCGTGAAACTCAGGGTTCCTCTTCAGTTGCGAGAGAGGGATTTAGGGGTACCTATCGAGTTTCAACAGGGGAGTCAAGCCAAATCTCAGCTGGTGACATGGAACTCAACTTTCCTCTCAAGTTGTCATAGGAATCTGGGGCATCCTGTCGAGTTGAGGTGAGCAAATTGGGCTTTTTCCTGAGATGAAAAAGGGGATCCAGACTTCCCTTCGTGTTGTTAGAGGGAATGAGTGGTTTCATTTGTGTCAATCCCAGGGAATCAGGCCTTTCTCGAGTTGAGAGAGAACTCAGTGCCCTTTGGACTTGTGGCAGTTTCCTTGGGTTTCCTCTGGATTTGCAGGAGGTGGAATAGGCCTCCTCTTGAGGTGTGAGGGAAAATCAGCATGTGACAGCAATCAGCACAGGGGAATTGGCCCTCAACGTGAAATGAGGAGGGAACCCGGAGCTCCTCTGGAATTGCATCCGGAAACTCAGGGTTCCTCTCAAGGTGGGATGGGTATCTTGTGTAACCTCTGGAGCAGCCTAAAGAGAGGCAAGCCTTGTTTTAAGTGCGAGAAGTAACTCAGGTTTGCTGTTGAGGCCCTGCTCATGAATAGGGCCCCATCTTACATTGAAGGCATATCTCAAGGATTTTCTCCAGTTGTGATAGGAAGTTAGAGGTTCTTCTCAGGTTGTGACAGGTAACTCTGGGAACACCTGGATTTGCATGGAAGGAGTCAAGCCTCCACTCTTGTTGGAAGAAGAAATTGGGGATTGGTCTTGAAACCCTGCAAGCGAAAATGGCCGCTTCTCTTGTTGAGCATCTGATCTCCTGGTTTTTCTTGAGTTGTGGCGGGAGGCTAGGGGTCCATCTCACATTGTGAGGGTACCTCAATGAACCTCTCCTATTTCCTCAGGGAAGTCAGACCTCTTTTCAAGCTGTGAGAGGCACCTCTGGATCCCTCCCTTGTGGCTTCAGGGGAATGGCTCCTCATCTAGATTAGAGGGTGGAAATCAATGTTACTCTCTTGTTGAGATGGGTATCTTAGGGAACTTCTGAAGTGGCATAAAGGGAGTCAAGTTTCCATTAAACTTTTGAGAGGGGACTTGGCATTTCTCTCAAGTCACTGCAAGGGAATCGAGCTTCCTCTCGCATTGAGGATCAAATCTCGTAGCATTTCATGAGTTGCAGCGAGAAGATTGGAGTTCCTCTTGCGTCCTGACTGGGAACTAAGGGAACCTCTCTTGTTGCCTCTGGGAAGTCATGGGTCCATTTGAGTTGCCAGGGCAGCTCAGGACTGCACTCAAGTCACTGCAGGGGAATATGGCCTTATCCTGAGTTGATGTCGGAATCTCAGTATTCCTCTAATGGTAAGACTGATACCTCAGCATTCCTTCAAGTTTCAGATGATGAATATACTTCATTTCCAGTTGAGGCATGGAACTCTGCTTTCCTTTTGAGTTTTAAATACAGTGTTTGTGCTCCTGCTGTGTTGAGGCAGGAAACTTGAGCTTTTTCTCAAGATGTATCAAGGCAGCCAGACTTTCCTTTGTGTTATGGGGAAAAACTCGGGATTCCATTTGAGTTGCTGTAAAAGAATTAGGCATGATATGCCATCGAGGGGAAACTCAATGACCATTCAACTTGTGGCAACAAGTGTGCATTTCCTCAAGACAGGATTCCTTTTGAGGTGCAATGGGAAAATAGGGATTCCTCCCAAGTCGAAGCAGCGGAAATGGCCTTCATCTTAAGATGAGGTTGGGGACAAGAAGGTCTTCTCATGCTGAGCAGGAAAGTTGCGGTTCCTCTCCAGTATTGATGGGGACCTCAGTTAGCCTCTTGTCTTGCAGAGGGAAGTGAAGACTTCTTTTGTGTTGCATGCAGGGCCGTAGGATTGCTCTGGAGTCGCTGCTTGGGCATCATAGTGTCTCATTTCAATTTAAGGTGGAGGAACTCAGGGTTCCATGTCCATTTGCAACAGGGATCTCAGGGTTGCTATCGAGCTTAAACTGGGAGAAATTCCTAGACTCATGTTGAGGAATGGAACTCTGCTTTCCTTTTGAGATGTAAAAGGGGAGGATCAGGACTCCTGTCTGACTGAGACAGGAAATTGGGGCTTTTTCTAGATTTACAATAAGGGAGTTAGGCCTCCTGCGAGTTGTGAGGCAAATATCCAGAGATTCAGGAGAATCAGGCCTTATAACAAGTGGAGGGCAACTCGGTGTCCTTCTAACTGGGAGCAGAAAACATTGGGTTCCTATCGAGTTTCAGTAGCTGAGAAAGCCCTCCTCTTGAGGTGTGAGAGGAAAGTTGGGAGTCCTTTCATGAGGACGCAGGGTATAATTGGCCCTCATCTAGTGATGAGGTGGGGAATACGGTCCTCTTTCAAGTTGTGGTGCAGAACGTGAGGTTCCTCTGAAATGGTGACACATATCTTGGGGATTCTCTTGAGTTGCATAAAGGGAGTCAAGCTTCTTCTTGAGTTTCGAAAGTGTACTTGGAATTCCATCAAATGTGCTGCATAGCAAAAGGGCCTCACTCACATTGAAGGGTGAATATCTTCATTTTTGAGTAGCAGTGTTAAGTTTAGTGTTCCTCTAGATGTGCCACAGGGGAACTCAGGGAACCTCTCCTTAAGCCTCAGGAATGTCACGACAACTTTCAAGTTTCCAGGAGGAGCCTGGGAAGATTTCCCTGTCACTTCAGGAGAATCAGGCCTCATTTACATTCAGGGGGAAATCTTGGGATGTTTCTCGAGTTGTGGTGGGCAATCTCTTGAGTTGCAGCAGGCAGGTTTGGATTCCTCTCAAGTTGCAACGTGGTTTTCTGGCATCCTCTAATGTTGCTTCAGGAAAGTCAGGCCCTACATTAGATGTGCAAGTGCCATCTCGGGTGACTTCAGTGACTTCTTGAGTCACTGAAGTGGAATAGGGCCTCATCTGGGGTTGAGGTGTGAAACTCAGGCACCCTTTCCAGTTTCAACAGGGCCTTCAGAGTTCCTATTGAGTTTCTACAAGACAGTCAGGCCTCATCACTTTTTGAGGCAGGTCACTCCTCTTTCCTCTCTAGATGTCAAGACTCTTTTTAGTTCAGACGGGGCATTTGGGCTTTTCCTAGATGTGTTCAACAGGGGAGTCAGACCTCCACTCGTGTAGTTGAGGGTATACCTGGAGTTTTGTTCTAGTTGGCAAAGGAGAATCAGGCCTCATCTTGAGTTGAGTTCGTTATCTTGTGGATTTTCTCGAGTTATGGTGGGAAGCTTGGGGTCCCACTCGAGTCATGACAGGGACCTAATCGAGCCTCTTGTCCTTCACAGGGAAGTCAAGTCTCCTTTTGTGTTCCCTGTGGGAGTGCGGGATTGCTCTGGAGCTGCTGCCAGGGAATCATAGGTTTCTCATTTCTATTTCAGGCAGGAGCACTCAGAAATCCATGTTCATTTGTGAGAGGGATCTCAGGGTTCCTATCGAGTTTCAAATGGGTGTCAGGCTTCATGTTGAGGCATGGAACTCTGCTTTCCTCTTGAGTTGTAAAAGGATGAGGAGACAGGTCTCCTCTCCAGTTGAGGCAGGGATCAGGGGCTTTATCTAGAGGTACAACAAGGGAGTTAAGCGTCCCTTCGTGTTGTGAGGCAAACACCCAGAAGTGCAGGAGACTCAGGCCTTATCTTCAGTCGAGGACAACTCAGGATCCTTTCGACTTGTGGCAAGAACAGATGCGTTCCTCATGGATTTCAATAGATAAGAAAGGCCTCCTCTTGAGGTGCGAGGGGAAAGTCGGGATCCTCTTGAGAAAATGCAGGGGCTAATCTTCCCTCATCTGGCAATAATGTTATAAACACAGGACTCTTTCTAGTTGGGGCAAGGAACCCGAGGTTCCTGTGGAGTGGTGACGCCTATCTTGGGGATTCTATTGAATTGCATAAAGAGAATCAAGCTTCCTCTTGAGTTTTGAGAGGGAACTTGGGAATGTTCTGGAGGCCCTACATGGGAAAAAAGCCTCACCTCACATTGAAGGGGGACTCTCTTCGTTTCTTCAATTATGGTGGGAAATTTATTATTCCTCTCCATCTGCCACTTTGACCTCAGGGAACCTCTTGTGAAGCTTTGGTAAGTCAAGGTAACTTTCGAGTTTCCAGGAGGAGCCACAGAACATTGTCAAGTAACTGCAGGAGAACCAGGGCATATATCAGTTTCAGGGGAAATCTTTGGATGCTTCTCAAGTTGTGGCCAGCAGTAACTTGAGTTGCAGCAGACAGTTTTGGATTCATCTTGAGTTGCTATGAAGTCCTTTGGGAGCCTCTTATGTTGTCTCAGGGATGTCAGGCCATCCTTTCAATGTGAGATGGCCATCTCGGGCTTTTGCTGAGTCACTGATGTGGAACAGGGCCTCACTTGGTGTTCAGGTGTGAAACTTAACATTTCTCTCCAGTTTCAACAGGGCGATCTGTGTTCCTAATAAGTTTCTCAAGCAGAGTCAGTCATCATCTTATTTTTAAGCTTGTAACAACTCTTTCCTCTCGAGGTATCAGGACTCAATTCAGTTTTATAGGGCATTTGAGCTTTTCTAGATGTGTGGGACAAGAGAGTCAGACCTCCTTTCATGAAGTTGAGGATGTACCTGGGGTTCCATTCTAGTTGGCATAGGGGGGAAAGGCATAATCAAGAGTTCAGGGGGTATCTTGTGGTTTTTCTCGAGCTGTGGCTTGGGGTTCCACTCGAGTCATGACAGGCACCTCACTGAGCCTCTCTTCCTGCCTAAGGAAATCAAGTCTCCTTTCAAGTTGACTTTGGGAGTGTGGAATTGCTTTGGAGTCACTGCCAGAACGTTATAGGGGCTTATTTCTATTTAATGCTGGGTAACTCAGTGTTACATCCCCATTTGTGTCAGGGTTGATAGGATTCTAATCGATTTTAAACTGGGAGTCAGGCCTCGGTTCATGTTTAGGCATGGAACTCAGCTTTCCTCTCAAGTTGTAAAAGAGGCGGCAGTCAGGACTCCTGTCCAGTTAAGGCAATGAACTGGGGCTTTGTCTAGAGATACAACAAGGGAGTAAGTCCTCACTTTGTATTGTGAGGCTTATACCCTAGGTGCAGGAGATTCAGGCCTTATCTGGAGTTGAAGGGCAACTAGGTGTCATTTTGACTTGGGGCAGGAACATCTGTGTTCGTCTTGAGTTTCAATAGGTGAGAAAGGCCTCCTCTTGTGATATGAGAGGTAAGTCGGGAGTCCTCTAAAGATGACATAGCGGGTAATCGGCCCTCATCTCGTGATGAGATGGTGAACACGGGATGCTTTTGGGTGGTGGTGGGGAATGTGTGGTTCCTCTTAAACAGTGATGCATATGTTGGGGATGCTCTTAAGGTGAATAAATGAAGTCAAGCTTCCTCTTGAATTTTGAGACAGAACTTGGGACTGTTCAGGAGGTGCTGATTGAGAAATGGGCCTCCCCTTGCATTGAGAGGGAAAACTATTTGTTTCCTGAGTTGTGGCAGGAACTTTAGTGTTCCTGTCTATCGGCCCCGGGGACCTTAGAGAACCTCTTCTGAAACTCCAGGGTAGTCAGGGTAAATTTCGAGTTTGAGGAGGAGCCGAGAAAGATTCTCGAGTCACTACTGGGGATCAGACCTGAAATCGCATTCAGGGGGAAATCTTGACATTTTCCTCGAGTTGCAGCGGACAGTTTTGGATTCCTCTCAAGTTGCAAACTGGTCCTCTGGGAGCCTCTAATGTTGCCTCAGGGAAATCAGGCACACCTTTTGATATGTCAGGGCCATCATGGGGCAGCTTTCGATTCACTGAAGCAGAATAGAGCCTATTCTCGAGTTGCAGTGTGAAACTCTTGCTTCCTCTCCAGGTTCAACAGGGCGATCAGAAGTCCTATTGAGTTTCTACAAGAGAGTCAGCCCTCATCTCGTTTTGTGGCATGCAACTCCTCTTTCTTTTCGAGTTGTTAGAAATCCTTTTAGTTCAAGGAGGGCATTTTGGCTTTGCCTAGATATGTGCAACAGGGGATTAGGTCCTCCCTTTGTGTAGTTGAAAGTATACCTTTGGTTCCCTTCTAGTTGGCACAGAAAAATAAGGCCTCATCTCACATTGAGGGAGTTATCTTGTGTTTTTTCTCAAGTTTTGGTTGGAAGTTTTGGGTTTCATTGATTCGTGATGGAGATCTAATTGAGCCTCTCCCCTTGCCCAGGGAAGTGAAGTCTCCTTTCATGTTTCCCAAGGGAACATGGGGATGCTCTTGAGTCGCTACTAGGGCAATATAGGGTATCATTTCAACGTAAGGGGTGGATCACAGTGTTCCATCTACATTCATCACTGGGATCTTAGCAATACTATCAAGTTTTAACTGGGATTCAGGGTTCGGCTCATGTTGAGGCATGGAACTCCACTTTCCTCTCAAGTTGTAAAGCGGGGGAGTTCAGGACTCCTGTCCAGTGGAGACAGGGAACTGGGACTGTATCTAGAGGTACAATAAGGGAGTAAGGCCTCCCTTCGTGTTGTGAAGCAAATACCCAGAAGTGCAGGAGAATCAGGCCTTATCTGGAGTTGAGAGGCAACTAGGTGTCCTTTTGACTTGGGACAGGAAACTCTGGGTTCCTCTCGAATTTCAGTAGGTGAGAAAGGCCTCCTCTTAAGTGCAGGAAAAATGTTGAGAGTCCTCTTGAGAAGATGCAGGGGCTAATTGGCCTCATCTCGTGAAGAAGTGGGTAACACTTGGCTCTTTTGAGTTGTTGGGGGGACACAAGTTTCCTCTTGAACAGTGACATGTAACTTGGGGATTATCTTGAGTTGCATAAAGGGAGGGAAGCTTTCACTTGAGTTTTGAGAGGGAACTTGGAACTGTTCTGGAGGTGTTGCATGGGAAAAGAGCCTCATCTCACATTGAGGGGAGGAATCTCTTCATTTCTTGAGTACCAGTGGAAAGTTTAGTGTCACTATCGATCTACCATGGGAAACTCAGGGACATCTCCTGAAGCCTCAAGTAAGTTAAGTCAATTTTCAAATTTCTAGGAGGAACTGAGGAAGCATATCCCCTCACTTCAGGGAAACAGGCCTATGTCTCTTTCTGGGGGAAATATTGTGATGTTTACAAGTCTCAGCAGGCAGAATTGGATTCCTCTTGAGTTGCGACATTGTCCTCTCAGAGCCTCTAATGTTGCCTCAGGGAACTCAGGCCATCCTTTCAATGTGTGATGGTCATCTCAGGGCTCTACTTGAGTCACTACAGTGGAATAGGGTCTAATCTGGAATTGAGGTGTGAAACTCAGGGTTCCTCTCCAGTTCTGGCAGGGTTTTCAGAGTTCCTATTGAGTTTCTACAAGAGAGTCAGTCCTCATTTTGTTTTGAGGGATGTAACTCCTCTTACTTCTCTAGTTTTCAGCACTCCTTTTAGTTCAGGCAGGGCATTTAGGATTTTCCTAGATATGTGCGACAGAGGAATCAGAAGTTCGTTCATGTAGTTGAGGGTATACCTGAGGTTCCTTTTCAGACGGCACAGGGGTACAAAGCCTCATCTCGAGTTAAGGTGGTTATCTTGTGGTTTTCCTCGAGTTGTGGTGGGATGCTTGGGATTCCACTCGAATCATGACAGGGACCTCAGTGAGCCTCTCATCTTCTCCAGGGAAGTAAAGTTTCATTTCAAGTTGCATTGTGAGCGTGAGGTTACTCTGGAGTTTCTGCTGGGGCATCATAGTGTCCCATTCAATTTAAGGTGGAGAAACCCAGGGTCCAATCTCCATAAGTGACAGGGATCTCAAAGTTACTATTGAGTTTAAACTGGGAGTCAGGCCTCGAATCATGCTGAGGCATGGAACTGCACTCTCCTCTTGAATTGCATAAAGGTGGGGGTCAGGACTCCTATCCAGTTGAGGCAAGGAACTGGGGCTTTGTCTAAGTGTACAACAAAGGAGTTAGTCCTCCCTTCGTGTTGTATGGTGAATACCCATAGGTGCAGAGAATCAGGCCTTATCTCAAGTTGAGGGGCAATTTGGTGTCCTGTGGACTAGTAGCAGAAAGCTCTGGGTTTCTATCATGTTTCAATAAGGGAGAAAGGCCTCCTCTTGAGGTGGGAGAAGAAAGTTGAGAGTCCTCTCAAGAATAAGTAATGTCTAAATAGCCCTCATCTAGTGACAATGTGAGGAACACGGGACTAGTTCAATTTGTGGCAGGGAATGTGAGGCTCCTCTTGAACGATGACGTGTATCTTGGGGATTCTCCTGTGTTGCCTAAAGGGAGTCAAGCTTTCTTTTGAGATTTGAAAGGGAACTTTGAACTTTCCTGAAGGGTGTGAATAGGAAAAGGGCCTACAATCGCATTGACTTGGGTATCTGTTTGTTTCTTGAGTTGCAGTGGGAAGTGTAGTGTTCCTCTCAATCTGCCTTGGAGACATCAGGGAAACTCTGGTGAAGCCTCAGGAGAATCTTGGCGACTTTCCAGTTTTGAGAAGGAGATGTGGAAAATTCTCATGTCACTGCAGGGAAACCAGGCATCCTCTCGCATTCAGGGCGAAATCTTGTGATATTTTTCGAGTTACAGTGGGCAGTTTCTTGAGTTGTGGATGGCAGTTTTGCAATCCTCTCATTTTGAAACATGCTCTTCTGGGAGCCTCTAATTATGCCGCAGGGAGTTATGCCCTTCTTTCGATGTGTGAGAGCCATCTAAGAGATCTTCTCAAGTCACTGCAGTGAAATAGGGCTTCATCTGTAGTAGAGGTGTTAAATTAAGGGATCCTCTCCTCTTTTGACAGGGCTATCAGTGTTCCTATGGAGGTCCTACAAGAGAGTCAGCCATCATCTCATTTTGAGGCATGTAACTCCGCTTTCCTCTCGAGTTGTCAGGACTCCTTTTATTTCAGGTGGAGCATTTGAGCTTTTCCTAGATGTGTGCAACAGGGGAGTCAGACCTCCAGGGTATATTTGAGGGTATACCTGGTGTCCCATTCCAGTCAGCGCCAGGGAATAAGTCCTCATTTCGAGTTGAGGGGGTTATATATTGGTTTGCCTCGAGTTATGGTGGGACGTCGCCACGTCATTATGGGGACTTCATTGAGCCTCTCGTCTTACCCAGGGACATCAAGTCCCCTTTCAAGTTGCCTCTGTGAGCTCCGGATTACCCTGGAGTCACTGCTGGGGCATCATAGGGTCTCATTTCGATTTAAGGGTGGGGAAGTAAGGTTTCCTTCTCCGTTTGCTAAAGGGATCTCTGGGTCTCTATCGAGTTTTAACTGGGAGTCAGGTCACAACTTGTTTTGAAGCTTTCCACTCGAGTTGTAAAAGGGGGTATCAGGACTCCTTTCCAGTTGATTCCAAGAATGGGGGCTTTTTAGAGAGGTGCAACAAGGGAGTTAGGCCTTCCTTCATGTGGTTGTGGCAAATACCCAGAGGTGCAGGAGAATCAGGTCTTATATCGAGTTGAGGAGCAACTTGGTGTCCTTTCAACTTGCAGCAGAAAACTCTAGGACATCTCGAGCTTCAGTAGGTGAGAAAGGCCTCCTCTTAATGTGTGAGTGGAACATCAGAAGTCCTCTTGAGTTGACCCAGGGGCTAATCAACCCTCATCTCACGATGAGGTAGGTAACACGGGGCTCTTTTGAGTTGTGGAAGGGAATACGAGTTTCCTTTTAAACAGAGACTCCTGTCCTGGGAATTCTCTTGAGTTGCATTACGGTAGTCAAGATTCCTCTTGTGTTTTGAGAGGAACTTTGGGACTTTTCTGTAGGCGCTGCACGGGAAATGGGCCTCACCTCAATTTGTGGGAAGAATCTCTTAGTTCCTTAAGTTGTAATGGGCAGTTTAGTGTTCCTTTTGATCTGACATGGGAATTCAGGGAAGGCCTTGCCTCAGGGTGGTCAGAGCAACTTTCGAGTTTCAGGGAGGAGCTGATGAAGGTTCTAGAGTAACTTCAGGGAAATCAGACATCATGTCATATTTAGAGGGAAATCTTGGAATGTTTCTCGAGCTGTGGTGGCAGTTTTGGATTCCTCTTGAGTTGCAACAATGTCCTCTGGGAGCCTCAAGGTTTATCCTCAACCCCAAGGTTTATTCTCAACTACACGGATGTAGGACTTACTCGCCTGTTGCACACATCTAAGAAAAGCTCAATTGTCCCGCCTGAACTCAAAGGACTCCTGACAACTCAAAAGAAAAGAAGAGCTACATACCTAACAATGAGAAACGACTGACTTTTTTGTAGAAAGTCAGTAGGAAGTCTGATAGCCCTGTCGAAACAGGAGAGCAATCCTGAGTTTAACACCTCAACTCCAGATGAGGCATTTTCCACTGTAGTGACTCAATAAGAGCCCCGAGATGGCCCTTGCACATCAAAAGGAGGGCCTGACTTCCTTAGGCAACATTAGAGGCTCCCAGAGGACCACATCACAACTCAATAGGGACCCTAAACAACCAGCCACAACTGAAGAAATTGCCCACCGCAACTTGAGAAGCATCCCATGATTGCATTCTGAATGCAAGATGAGGCCTGATTCCCCTGCAGTGACACAAGAAATTTCCTAGCCTCCTCCTCAAACCTCCAGAGTTTTTTGACTTCCCTGAGGCTTCATGAGAGGTTACTTGAGGTCAAAGTGGCAGATTGAGAGGAAGACTATACTTCCTGATGCAACTCAAGAAGAGATTCCCCTCTCATTGCGAGGTGAGACCCTTTTCCCATGCAGCAACTCCAGAACAGTCCCAAGTTCCTTCTCGAATTTCAAAAGGAAGCTTGGCTTCCTTAGGCAACTCAAGAGAATTTCCAAGATACGCATCGTCATTTAAGAGGAACCTCATATTCCCCATCACAACTCGAAAGTGCCCCTTGTTCCCCACCTCATGGTGAGATGCAGACCAGTTAGCCCCTGTGTCGTCTGGAGAGGACACCCAAAGTTCCTCTCACACCTCAAGAGGATACCTTTCTCACCAATTGAAACTTGAGAGGAACCCAGAGTTTCCTGCCACATTCGAAAAGACAGCACATTGCCCCTCATCTCCAGGTAACGCCTGATTCTCAGCACCTCTGGTGTTCACCTCAGATAAAGAAGGGAGGACTAAGTCTCTTGTTGTACCTCGAGAAAAAGCCCCAGTTATCTGCCTCTGCTAGAGAGCAGTCCTGACACCTCCCCCTTTTAAAACACGAGAGGAATGTAGAGTACCTGGTTCAACACGAGCCAACGCCTTACCCCCTCCTTCAACTTGATAGGGACCCCAATATCTGTGTCAAAAATGGCTCTGGAACCATGAGTTTCCCTGCTTTCATTTGATATCAGACCTTATGATATTGCGGTAGTGACTCCAGATGCTCCTTCAGGCAAACAAAATGAGACTTGACTTCCCTGCGCAAGATGAGAGGATCATTGAGGTCCCTGTCACGACTCGAGTGGAACCCCATGCTTCCCACCAAAACTCGAGAAAAACCACAATATAATCCCCTCAACTCGAGACAAGGCCTTATTTCCCTGTAGTGACTTTAACAGAACCCCAGGTTCATTCTCAACTACAAGGAAGCTGGCCTGACTCCCCTGATGAACACATCTAGGAAAAACCCAAATGCCCCACCTGAACTCAATGGAGTCCTGATGACTCAGAGCAAAGAGGGGTTACATACCTCACAACGAGATGAGGGCTGACTCTCTCGGAAAAACTCAAGAGGAACTCTGATAGCCCTTTCAAAACTTGAGAGGAACCCTGAGTTTCACACCTCAAATCCAGATTAGTCCCTACTCCACTCTATTGACTTGAAAAGAGCCCCGAGATGGCCCTCACAGACCGAAATGAGGGCATGACTATCCTGAGGCAACATTCGAGGTTCCAGGGGGACCACATCTCAACTTGAGAGGAATCAAAGACGGCCAGCCACAACTCGATAAACTTTCTTCTGCATCTCGACAAATATCACATGATTTTCCTATGAATGTGAGATGAGGCCTGATTCCCCTGAAGTGCCTCGAGAACCTTCCTCGGCTCCTCCTTGAACTTCCCAAGTTGCCTTGACTTCCCTGAGGGTTCACAAGAGGGTCCCTGAATTTAAAAGGGCAACTTGAGAGGAACACTATTCTCCCCACAACAAATCAAGAAATGAAGAGATTCCCCTCCCAATGTGAGGTGAGGATTTTTTTACTCATGCACTGCCTACAGAACACTCCCACATTCCCTATCAAATCAAAAGGGGAAGCTTGGCTCCTTTTATGAACCTCAAGATGATCTCTAAGATACACTGTCATACAAGAGGAACCTTGTGCTCCCTGCCACAACCCGAAAGGCCCCATGTTCTCCACCTTATCCCAAGATGAGTGATGATCACCCCTGCATCGTCTCCAGCGGACACACAACTTTGCTCTCACACCTCAAGCGGAGGCCTTTCTACCAACTGAATTACTAGAAAAACCAAGAGCCTCATGCAGAAAGTTCAATGGACAGCAATTTTCCCCTCAACTTTAGGTAAGGCCTGATTCTAGAGGACCGCTGGGAATTTGCCTCAGAACATTAAGGGAGGCCTCACTGCTTTGCTGTCCCTCGAGGAAAAGCTCTAATTACCTGCCCACATGACAGCAGTCCTGACTCCTTCATTTTTTACAACAGGAGAGGAAAAGGGAGTGTCATTCCTCAACAGGAGCAGATAACTTCCTCCCAGTTTCAGTTCCACTGGGCCCCAAAATGTGAGTCGCACATGGAGATGGAACCTTGCTTTCCTCTGCCTTCATTTCAAATGAGATGCTGTGACATCCCGCAAGCAACTCCAGAGCAATCCCACGCTCATGCAGGCCACGCAAAAGGACATCTGACTTCGCTGGTCAACAACAGACACTCACTGAGGTCCCTGCCACGATTCGAGGGGAATCCGCAGCTTCCCACGAAAACTCGAGAAAAAGCACCATATCACCCCCTACACTCGAGATGAGGACTCATTTCCTTGTGGTGACTTGAAGAAAACCCCAGGTTTCTGCTCAGATTCAAGGATGGAAGTCTGACTCCCCCTTCTTGCACATATCAAAAATATGCCCCAAAGCCCTGCCTTCATGCAAAGGAGCTCTGAACACCCAAGAGCAAAGACGAGTTACATACCTCACAACTAGATAAGCACGTACTCTCTTGGAGAAACTCAATAGGAACTCTGATACCCTGTCAAAACTAGAGATGAAAGCTCGGGTTCATGCCTCAACTAAAGATGAGGATCTCTTCCAGTGTAGTGACTCAAGAAGTGCCCCGAGATGGCTTGTGAACATCGAAATGAGGGCCTGCCTTCCCTGAGGCAACATTAGAGGCTCCCAGAGGACCACAGCACAGCTCCAGAGGGATCCAAAATTGCCCACTGCAACTTGAGAAACTGCCTGCCGTAAGTCAAGAAACTGCCCCCTACAAGTCGAGAAACATCCCAAGAATTCCCTGCAAAGGCGAGATGAGGCCTGCTTCTCCTGGAGTGATGCAAGAACCTTTCTCAACTCCTCATCGAACCTCCCATTTTGCCTTGACTTCCCTCAGGCTTCACAAGATGATCCCTGAATTTCAAGGGTCAACTTTAGATGAACACTATACTTTCCGCCACAACTCAAGAAACAAAGATATTCCCCTCTCAACGTGAGGTGAGGATGTTTTTTTTCGCATGCAGGGACTCCAGAACACTCCCACCTTCCCTATGGAATATCTAGATGAAGATTTGTTCCCTTTATGCACCCCAAGGGGATCTCCAGGATACACATAGTCATGCAAGAGGAACCTCGAGCTCCCTGCCACAACTGGAAAGGCCCAGTGTTCTCCACCTTATCAGGAGATGAGTGATGATTAACCCCTGTGTCGTCTCGAAGGGACACAAGACTTTCCTCCCACACCTCAAGTGCCATGTGGGAGTCACCTGGCCGGGGGATGCGGTCACCCACCCGAGGGGCCCCCGGCTGGTCGTTTGGCTGACCCCGGGCCTGTTCAATGCTGGAGCCGGGAGACAATCTATCTCTGGTAGAAGGAAGCAAACAGCCACGGGAGGCCCTGGCAGGCACTTGCTGGGCCTCCCGGAGGAAGGCTTGTCTGGGAGAAAAATTGTGCTTTGGGCCCCTAGGCCCTGGAGGCAGGTGGGAGCCTGGGCTGCTCTGCCCACCATCTTCCAGCACAGGGCAGCCAGGCCCAGCCTCAGCAGCACTCTCCCACCATGCACATGTGCTGGAACAGCCATGTGGTGGGTGCCTTGACGTTCCCTGGAGGTGTGGGGGCCCCCTGTGGGGCCCCAGGGGTCAGGGGCCACTGAAATCTGCCCTCCCAGGCATCGCTTGCCAGCTGGGGCTGACTCTGGGCCTGCAGGCATCTGGGGAGGCTCTTTTGATTGCAGGCAGTCAGGCAGCCCCAGAGAGTGTGTTTTCAGCCCTCAGTCACCCCAGCCTAATGCGGGGCTGCTCAGGTGCAGAATCTCCGGGCCTGGGCCCAGGGCCTCCATTCCCGAGTCAGGGCCCAGTGTGAGCCTGCATGCTGGGAGCCATGCAAACACATTCCTAGGGCAGTGCAGTTCTGCTGAATGCCCAGGAGGATGTGGACAGGGTGACAGAAGTGGCTGGGTGCCGTGTGGGGGTCACCTGGCAGGGGACCCCGGGCACCAACCCAAGGGGCCCCCAGTCGGTCAGTCAGCCCCCCCCAGGCCTGTTCAATGCTGGAGCCAGGAGCCAAGCTACCTCTGGCAGAAGGAAGCAAACAGCCACGGAAGGCCCTGGCAGACCTTTCCTGGGCTGCCCCGAGGCAGGCTCGCCTGGGAGAAAAATATTGCTTTGGTCCCCTAGGCCCGGGAGGCATGTGGGTGCCCGGGCTGCTCAACCACCATTTCCCAACGTGGGGAAACCAGGCCCAGCCTCGTCAGCACTCTCCCTCCTCACAAACATGCTGGGACAGCCATGTGTAGGGTGCCTTGATGTTCCCTGGGTGTGTGGGGTTCACCCGTGGGTCGGGGCCCCAGGGGCCAGGGACTAGGGGCCAGGGGCCAGGGGAGAGGAGCCATTGAAATCTGACCTCCCACCCCAAGCTTTCAGGCCAGGTCCAATTCTGTGCCCGCAGGCATCTGGGGAGGCTTCATGTTTGCAGGCAGTCAGGCAGCCCCAGAGAGTGTTTTCAGCCCTCAATCTCCCCAGTCTAGTGTGGGGCTGCTCAGGCACCAGACCTCTGGGCCTCGCCCCAAGGCCTCCATTCCCGAGTCAGGGCCCATTGTGAGCCCGCATGCTGGGAGCCTTGGAAACACCTTCCTAGGGCAGCACAGTTATGCTCAGGGCCTGGGAGGCGGAGGGAGGGTTCCATAGTGGGCTGGGTGCCGTGCAGGGGTCACCTGGACAGGGGCCCAGGGCACCCACCTGAGGGGCCCTGGTCAAGTCGGTTGGCCCAACTCGGGCCTGTTCAATCCTGGCCTGGGGAGCCAAGCTACCTCTTGCAGAAGGAAACAAACAGCCATGGGAAGCCCTGGCAGGCACTTGCTGTGCCTCCCTGCAGAAGGCTCCCATGGGAGAAAAATTGTGGTTTGGGCCCATAGGCCCAGGAGGCAGGTGGGCGCCTGGGCTGACTGCCAACCGTCTCCCAGCACAGGGCAGCCAGGCCCAGCCTCGACAGCACTCTCCCTCAGCGCAAATGTGCTGGAACAGCCATGAGGAGGGTGCCTTGACATTCCCTATGGGTATGGGTGAACCCCATGGGGTTGGGGTCCCAGGGGCCAGGGGCCACTGAAATCTGACCTCCCAGCCAGCGCTTCCCAGCCTGGGCTGATTCTGGGCCCACAGGCCTCTGGGGAAGCTGTCTGGATTGCAGGCAGTCAGGCAGCCCCAGAGAGTGTGTTTTCAGCCCTCAGCCTCCCCGGCCTAGTGCGGGGCTGCCCAGGCGCAGAACCTCCGTGCCTCGCCCCAGGGCCTCCATTCCAGGGTCAGGGCCCGGTGTGAGCCTGCATGCTGGGAGCCTTGAAAACACATTCCTAGGGCAGCGCATTTCTGCCGATGGTCCAGGAGGCTTCGGGAAGGGTGCCAGAGTGGGATGGGTGCCCTGCAGGAGACACAGGGCCGGGGCCCTCAGGCAACACCCCATGGGCCACTGGCCAGTCAATCAGCTGACCCGGGGCCTGTTCAGTACAGGAGCGGGGAGCCAAGCTAGCTCTGGCAGAAAGAAGCCCACAGCCATAGGAGGCCCTGGCAGGCACTTACTGGGCCTGCCTGAGTAAGGCTTCCCTGGGAGAGAAATAATGCTTTGGGCCCCTAGGCCCGGGAGGCAGGAGGGCGCCTGGGCTTTTCTGCTCACAGCCTCCCAGCACAGGGAGGCCAGGCCCAGCCTCGCCAGCACTCTCCATCAGCGCAAACGTGTAGGAACAGCGGTGTGGAGGGTGCCTTGATGTTCCCTGGGGCTGTGGGGGCCCCCTGTGGGGTCGGGGCCCCGGGGGCCAGGGGCCGCTGAAATCTGCCCTCCCAGCAAGCACTTGCCAGCCGGGGCTGACTCTGGGAATGCAGGCATCTGTGGAGGCTGTCTTCATTGCAGGCAGTCAGATTTCCCCAGAGATTGCATTTTCAGCCCTCAGTCTCCCCAGCCTAGTGCAGATCTGCTCAGGGGCAGAACCTCTGGGCCTGGCTCCAGGGCTTCCATTTCCGGGTCAGGGCTCAGTGTGATCCCACATGCTGGGAGCCTTGCAAACATATTGCTAGGGAAGCGAAATTCTGCCCAGGGCCTGGGAGGCAGCAGCAGGGTGCCAGAGTGGGCAGGGTGCCATGCGGGGGTCACCTGGCCAGGGGCCCTGGACACCCCCCCGGGGGCCCCCAGCCAGTAGGTCGGCCCACCCCGGGCCTGTTCAATGCTGGAGTGGGGAGCCAAGCTACCTCTGGCAGAAGGAAGCCAAAACTGAGATAACTGACAACTGGCTGGATCTGTCTCTGTTCATCTGACTCCCTCTTTTCTCTCTCTGGTCACTTCTGTCCCCTTCCTCCCTCTTCTCCTTCGGTATAACTCTGTGAACATCTCAGAGGGATCCAGGCTGTGGAGAGCACATAGGGTAGTGATCATTGGCCACTTCACTTTCTCACCATCTGATTCCTCTCTTCTCCTTCTGGCCCATGCCATGTAACTCTGTGTACCTGTCTGGGTGTCCCTCACTGTGGAGAAACTTCTAATCATTAAACTAGATGTTCTACCATCATTACTGCATAGATGAAGGAGTCTTGAGCCTACTGGAAGTCAGGAGACTAAGCCCCGATCCTGAGAATTCCAGAGAACTCCTGGATCCAGGAGGTAATTAATCGAAAGGTGCTCATCAAACTCCTTCATACCTAAACTGAAACCAAGCACCCCCCAAGGGCCAACAAGCTCCAGAGTAAGATGTACCAAGCAAATTCTCCAGCAACGCAGGAACATAGCCTGGAGCTTCAATAAACAGGTTGCCCAAGGTCACACCAAGCCCACCGACATCTCAAAGCTCTTTACTGGACACTTCATTGCTCATTAGAGTGAGGAAACCCAGGTCCACCCACCAGAACACCACACAAGCTTTCCCAACCAGGAAACTTTGACAAACCACATATTCAACCCCACCTATAGTGAGGAACCCCCACAATAAAGGGACAACACAGCAAGATAAACAAGATGAAAAGGCAGAGAAATACCCAGCAGGTAAAGGAACAGGATAAATGTCCTCCAGACCAAACAAAAGACGAGGAGATAGGAAGTCTACCTGATAAAGAATTCTGAATATTGATAGTGAAAATGATTCAAAATTTGGGAAATAAATTGGAGTTGCAGTTCAATAACCTGCAGGCAAGGATTGAGAAGATCCAGGTAAGCTTTAACAAGGACTTAGAAGAAATGGAAAAGAGTCACAATACACTGAATAATGCAATAAATGAGATAAAAAACACCCTGGAGGGAACTAACAGTAGAATAAACGAGTTAGAAGACAGGATAAGTGAGGTAGAAGACAGAATGGTAGAAATAAACGAAACAGAAAGGAAAAAAGAAAAAAGAATTAGAAGAATGGAGGACAATCTCAGAGAACTCTGGGACAATGTTAAACGCACCAATATTCTAATCATAGGAGTCCCAGAAGAAGAAGACAAAAAGAAAGACCATCAGAAAATTCTTGAGGAGATAATTGTAGAAAACTTCCCTAAATTGGGGAAGCAAATAGCCACTCAGGTCCAAGAAACACAGAGAGTCCCAAATAGGATGAACCCCAAGCGGAACACCCCAAGACACATATTAATCAAATTAACAAATATCAAACTCAAAGAGCAAATATTAAAAGCAGCAAGGGAAAAACAACAAATAACTCACAAGGGGAATCCCATAAGGATAACAGCCGATATCTCAATAGAAACGCTTCAGGCCAGAAGGGAATGGCAGAATATACTTAATGTCATTAAAGAAAATAATCTACAACCCCGATTACTGTACCCTGCAAGGATCTCATTCAAATTTGAAGGAGAAATCAAAAGCTTTCCAGACAATAAATGCTGAGAGAATTCAGCACCACCAAACCAGCACTCCAACAAATGCTGAAGGATCTTTCCTAGGCAGGAAACATGGATAGGGTATATAATCTCGAACCCAAAACAATAAAGTAAATGGCAACGAGATCATACTTATGAATAATTACCTTTAATGTAAACGGGTTGAATGCCCCAACCAAAAGACAAAGTTTGGCTGATTGGATACAGAAACAAGACCCCTATATATGTTGTCTACAGGAGACCCACCTCAAACCTAGGGACACATATAGACTGAAAGTTAAAGGCTGGAAAAAGATTTTCCATGCAAATAAAGACCAAAAGAAAGCAGAAGTGGCAATACTTATATCAGATAAAGTGGACTTTAAAATAAAGGCTGAGAAAAGAGATAAAGATGGACATTACATAATGATCAAAGATCAATCCAAGAAGAAGAAATAACAATTATAAATATTTATGCACCCAACATAGGAGCACCACAATATGTAAGGCAAATGCTAACAATTATGAAAGGGGAAATTAACAACAACACAATAATAGTGGGAGACTTTAATACACCACTCACACCAATGGATAGATCAACTAAACAGAAAAGTAACAAGGAAACTCAAACTTTAAATGATACAATAGACCAGTTAGACCTAATTGATATCTATAGGACATTCCACCCCAAAACAATGAATTTCACCTTATTTTCAAGTGCACACTGAACCTTCTTCAGAATAGATCACATCCTGTGCCATAAATCTAGCCTTGGTAAATTCAATAATATTGAAATCATTCCAAGCATCTTTTCTGACCACAGTGCAGTGATATTAGATATCAATTACAGGAGAAAACAATTCAAAAATTCCAACATATGGCGGCTCAACAACACACTGCTGAATAACCAACAAATCACAGAAGAAATCAAAAAAGAAATCAAAATATGCATAGAAATAAATGAAAATGAAAACACAACAACCCAAAACCTATGGGCCACAGTAAAAGCAGTGCTAAGGGGAAAGTTCATAGCAATACAAGCTCACCTCAGGAAACAAGAAAAAAGTCAAATAAATAACCTTGCACCTAAAGCAACTAGAAAAGGAAGAAATGCAGCAGCCCAGGGCTAGAAGAAGGAAAGAAATCTTAAAGATCAGGGCAGAAATACATGCAAAGGAAACAGAAGAGACCATAGCAAAAATCAACAAAGCCAAAAGCTGGTTCTTTGAGAAGATAAATAAAATTGACAAACCATTAGCCAGACTCATCAGGAAACAAAGGGACTAGAACCAAATTAACAGAATTAGAAATGAAAACGGAGAGATCACAACAGAAAACACAGAGATACAAAGGATCATAAGAGACTATTATCAGCAACTATATGCAAATCAACTGGACAACCTGGATGAAATGGACAAATTCCTAGAATAGTACAACTTTCCAAGACTAAACCAGGAAGAGATAGATAATATTAATAGACCCAACAAAAGCACGGAAAATGAAACCGTAGTCAGAAATCTTCCAAAAAACAAAAGTCAAGGACCAGATGGCTTCACAGCTGAATTCTACAAAAAATTTAGAGAAGAGCTTATACATACTCTCCTCAAACTCTTCCAGAAAATTTCAGAGGAAGGTAAACTTCCAAACTCATTCTATGAGGCCACCATCACCCTAATTCCAAAACCCGACAAAGATGCCACAAAAAAAGAAAACTACAGGCCAATATCACTGATGAACATAGATGCAAAAATCCTTAACAAAATTCTAGCAAATAGAATCCAACATCACATTAAAAAGATCATACATCATGACCAAGTAGGCTTTATCCCAGGGATGGAAGGATTCTTCAATATATGCAAATCAATCAATGTAATACACCACATTAACAAATTTAAAAATTAAAACCACATGATTATCTCAATAGATGCAGAGAAAGCCTTTGACAAAATTCAACATACATTTATGATAAAAACCCTCCAAAAAGCAGGAATAGAAGGAACATACCTCAACATAATAAAAGCTGCATATGACAAACCCACAGCAAACATTATCCTCAATAGTGAAAAACTGAAAGTATTTCCCCTGAAGTCAGGAGGAAGACAAGGGTGCCCACTCTCACCACTACTGTTCAACATAGTTTTGGAAGTCTTGGCCACAGCAATCAGAGCAGATAAAGAAATAAAAGGGATCCAGATTGGAAAATAAGAAGTAAAACTCTCGCTGTTTGCAGATGACATGATCCTCTACATAGAAAACCCTAAGGAAACTACCAGAAAATTACTAGAGCTAATCAGTGAATATACTAAAGTTTCAGGATACAAAATCAACACACAGAAATCCCTGGCATTCCTATACACTAACAATGAGAAAACAGAAAGAGAAATAAAGGAAACAATTACATTCACCATCGAAACAAAAAGAATAAAATATTTAGGAGTATTTCTCCCTAAAGAAACAAAAGACTTGTGTATAGAAAAGTATAAAACACTGATGAAAGAAATCAAAGAGGACACAAATATTTGGAGAAATGTGCTGTGTTCGTGGATTGGAAGAATCAATATAGTGAAAATGAGTATACTACCCAAAGCAGTCTACAGAGTCAATGCAATTCCTATCAAGCTAACAGAGGTCTTTTTCAGAGAATTAGAACAAATAATTTCACAATTTGTATGGAAATACAAAAAACCTCGTATAGCCAAAGCAATCTTGAGAAAGAAGAATGGAACTGGAGGAATCAACCTACCTGACTTTAGTCTATACTACAAATCCACAGTCATTAAGACAGTATGGTACTGGCACAAAGACAGAAATATAGATAAATGGAACAAAATAGAAAGCCCAGAGATAAATCCACGCATCTATGGACACCTTATCTTTGAAAAAGGAGGCATGAATATACAATGGAGAAAAGACAATCTCTTTAACAAGTGGTGCTGGGAAAACTGGACAGCCACTTGTAAAAGAATGAAACTAAAACACTTTCTAACACCATATGCCAAAATAAACTCAAAATGGATCAAAGATCTAAGCATAAGACCAGAAACTATAAAACTCCTAGATGATAAGATAGGCAAAACATTCTCCGACATAAACCAAAGCGGAATCCTCTATGACACACCTCCCAGATTATCGGAAATAAAAGCATGTATAAACATACGAGACCTAATTAAAATTAAAAGCTTCTGCACAACTAAGGAAACTGTATTCAAGGTGAAAAGACAGCCTTCAGAATGGGAGAAAATAATAGCCAATGAAGCAATGGAGTAACAATTAATCTCAAAAATATACAAACAACTCCTGCAGCTCCATTCTAGAAAAATAAAAGAGCCAATGAAAAAGTGGGCCAAAGAACTTAACAGACATTTCTCCAAAGAAGACATAAAAATGGCTAACAAACACATGAAAAGATGCTCAACATCACTCATTATCAGAGAAATGCAAAAGAAAACCACAATGAGGTACCACTTTACACCAGTCAGAATGGCTGCCATCCAAAAGTCTACAAGCAATAAATGCTGGAGAGGATGAGGGGAAAAGGGAACTGTCTTACACTGTTCGTGGGAATGTGAGCTAGTAGAGCCACTATGGAAAGCAGTGTGGAGATTCCTTAAAAAACTGCAAATAGACCTGCCATATGACCCAGCAATCCCACTGCTGGGGATATACACCGAGGAAACCAGAATTGAAAGAGCCACATGTACCCCAATGTTCATCACCACATTGTTTACAATAGCCAGGACATGGAAGAAACCTAGATGCCCATCAACTGACGAATGGATAAGAAATCTGTGGTACATATACACAATGGAATATTACTTAGCATTAAAAAAATCATTTGAATCAGTTCTACTCAGGTGGACAGAACTGGAGCCTATTATCCAGAGTGAAGTAAGCCAGAAGGAAAAAAAAAAACAATACAGTATATTAACGCATATATATGGAATTTAGAAAAATGGTAAGGAGAACCTGCATGCGAGACAGCAAAAGAAATGCAGAGGTATAGGATGGGCATGTGGACACTGTGGAAGAGGGCACCGGTGGGATAATATTGGAGAATGATATTGAAACATGTAAATTACCATATGTGAAATCAGTCGTCAGCCCAGTGTTGATTCTCGGGGCTGGTGCACCGGGATGTCCCAGGGGAAGGGAGTAGGGAGGGAAGAGGGAAGGGGGTTTTGGAAGGGGAGCATGTGTATATCCATGGTGGTTTCATGTTACTGTGTGGCAAAAACAGCACACTAATATAAGAAAATTTAAAAAAAAGAAACCTAGAGATCCCCCTCTTAATGGGAGGTGAGTCATCTTTTCCAATGCAGGGCCTCCAGAACACTCCCACATTCCCTATCGAATCCCAAGATGAAGCAAGGTTCCCTACAGGCAGCCCAAGAGGATCTCCAAGATGCACAAGGCCATGCAAGAGGAACCTCATGCTCCCTGCCACAACTCGAAAGGATCAGGGTTTTCCAGCTTCTCGCAAGATGAGCGAGGATTAGCCCCTTCTTTGCTTCCAGCAGACACAAGACTTTCATCTCACACCTCAAGACGCCGCCTTTCTCACCAAGTGAATCATGAGAGGAACCCAGAGCCTCCTGCAGAAATTTCCAAGGACAGCTATTAGGCCCAGCACTTCAGGGAAAGCCTGATTCTTCAGCACTTCTGGGAATTCGCCTCAGAACACGAAGGGAGGCCTCACTGCCTTGTTGCCATCCACGAAAAGCTGTAACTTCCTGCCTCAACAAGGTAGGAGACCTGACGCCTCCATTTCTTCAAGAGGAGAGGAAGAGGGAGTGTTACATCTCACATGAGTGGAAAAATCCCCCCCCCCCAGTTTCAGTTCCAAGGGACCCCAAAGTCCATGTCGCAAATAGGGATGGAACCCTGAGTTTCTCTGCCTTCATTTAAAAGGAGACTCACTGACATCCCAAAAGCGACTCCAGAGCACTCCCTCATTAATGCATGCCACGAAAACGGACACTGGATTTCGCTGGTCAAGACCAGAGGCTCACTGAGGTCCCTGTCACGATTCGAGGGAAACCCACAGCTTCCCATTAAAACTAGAGAAAAACACCATATCAACCCCTCCACTCGATAAGCGGATTGATGTCCTTGTGGTGACTTCAACAAAACCCCAGGTTTCTGCTCAGTTACACAGAGGGAGAACTGAATAACCAATTGCACATATAAAAAATCTGCCCAAAAGCCCTGCTTTCATGCAAAAGATTTTGAAAACACGAAAGCAACAGCGAGTTGCATACCTCACAATGAGATGACAATGTACTCTCCTGGAGAAACTCAATCGGGATTCTGATATCCATGTCCAAATTTGAGATGAAAGTTCAAGTTCATACCTCAACTAAAGATGAGGACCTAATCCGCTGACTCAAGAAGAGCCCCGAGATTGCCAGTGCACATCGATATGAGGGCCTCCATTCCCTGAGGCAACATGAGAGTCTCCCAGAGGATGGCGTCTCAGCTCCAGGAGGATCCAAAAGTGCCCGCTGCAACTCGAGAAACTGCCCGCCATAAGTCGAGAAACTGCCCGCCGCAAGTTGAGAACAATCCCACCATGTGCCTCTGAAGGCGAGATGAGGCCTGATTCCCCTGCAGTGATGTGATAAACTTCCATGGCTCCTCCTCGAACCTCAAAAGGTGCTTTGACTTCCCAGAGGCTTCAAGAGAGGGTCCCTGAATTGAAAGGGTTAATTTGGGAGGATCACTACACTTCCCGCCACAACTCAAGAAACGAAGAGATTCACCTCTCAATGTTAGGTGAGGCTTTTTTTCCCATCCAGGGCCTCCAGAAGACTCCCACGTTCCCTATCGAAACCCAAGACGAAGCTTGGTTCCCTACATGCAGCACAAGAGGGTCTCCAAGACGCACACGGCCATGCAAGAGAAACCTCATGCTCCCTGTCACAACTCGAAAGACACAGGGTTCTCCAGCTTCTCGCAAGATGAGCAATGATTAGCCCCTTCTTTGCTTCGAACAGACACACGACTTTCCTCTCACATCACAAAAGCTTGCTTTCTTCACCACGTGAATCATGAGAGGAACCCAGGACCTCCTGCAGAAATTTCGAAGGATACCCTTTTGGCCCTGCACTTCAGGAAAAGCCTGATTCTCCAGCACCTCTGGGAATTCACCTCAAATAACGAAGCGAGGGTAACTGCCTTGTTGTCATCGAGGAAAAGCTGTAATTGCCTGCCTCATCAAGGCAGGAGACCTGAGGCCTCCGTTTTTTCAAGGGGAGAGGAAAACGGTGTGTCACGATTGATATGAGCAGACAACATCGCCCCAGTTTCAGTTCCAAGGGACTGCGAAGTCCAGGTCGCAAATGGGAATGGAACCCTGAGTTCCTCTGCCTTAATTTCCAAGGAAAATCTCTGGCATCCCGAAAGAGACTCCAGAGCACTCCCTCGCTCATGCATGCCACGTAAATGTACACTTGACTTTGCTGCTCAAGACCAGAGGCTCACTGAGGTCCCTGCCACGATTCGAGGGGAACCAGCAGCTTCCCTCTAAAACTCGAGAAAAAGCACCATATCACCCCCTACACTCGTGATGAGGACTGATGTCCTTGTGGTGACTTCAATAAAACTCCACCTTTCTGCTCAGCTCCACGGATGGAAGTCTGACTCCCCCTTTGCACATATCAAATATCTGCCCAAAAGCCCTGCATTCATGCAAAGGAGTTCTGAGAACCTGAGAGCAAAGGCGAGTTGCATACCTCTCAACGAAATGAGCATGTACTCTCTTGGAGAAACTCAATCAGAACTCTGATATCTGTGTCCAACCTCGAGATGGAAGCTCCAGTTCATAACTCAACTAAACATGAGGACCTAATTTGGTGGAGTGACTCAAGAAGAGCCCTGAGATGGCCCCTGCACATCGACATGAGGGAATACCTTCCCTGACGCAATATTAGAGGCTCCCAAAGGAAGGCGTCGTAGCTCCAGGTGGATCCAGAACTGACCACCGTAAGTCGAGAAACCGCCCCCCGCAAGTCGAGAACCATCGCACCATGTGCCTCTGAAGGCGAGATGAGGCCTGATTCCCCTGCAGTGACGTGATAAACTTCCATGGCTCCTCCTCAAACCTTTCAAGTTGCCTTGACTTCCCTGAGGATTCACAAGAGGGTCCCTGAATTGAAAGGGTCAATTTGGGAGGAACATTATGCTCCCCGCCACAAGTCAAGAA
>ML661906.1:0-28583 GCA_007570785.1 Antilocapra americana | reverse complement strand
CACCTTCCCTATCGAATCCCAAGACGAAGCTTGGTTCGCTACATTCAGCCCAAGAGGATCTCCAAGAAGCACAGGGCCATGCCAGAGGAACCTCGTGCTCCCTGCCACAACTCGAAAGGCCCAGGGTTCTCCAGCTTCTCGTGAGATAACTGAGGATTAGCCCCTTCTTCACTTCAAACAGACACACGACTTTCCTCTCACACCTCAAGAGGCTGCCTTTCTCACCAAGTGAATCATGAGAGGAACCCAGAGCCTCCTGCAGAAATTTCCAAGGACAGCCATATTCCCCTGCACTTCAGGGAAAGCCTGATTCTCCAGCACCTCTGGGAATTCGCCTCAGAAAAAGAAGGGAGGCCTCACTGCCTCGTTGTCATCGAAGAAAAGATGTAATTGCCTGCCTCAACAAGGCAGGAGACCTGACGCCTCCGTTTTTTCATGAGGAGTGGAAAAGGGAGTCTCACGCCTCACATGAGCTGACAACATCCCTGCATTCTCAGTTCCAAGGGACCCCGAAGACTAGGTCACAAATAGGGATGGAACCCTGAGTTCCTCTGCCTTCATTTGCAAGGAGACTCTCTGACATCCCGCAAGCGACTCCAGAGCACTCCTTCACTCATGCATGCCACGCAAATGGACAACTGACTTCGGTGGTCAAGACCAGAGGCTAACTGAGGTCCCTGCCACCATTCGAGGGGAACCCGCAGCTTCTGTTTAAAACTCGAGAAAAAGCAACATATGACCCCCTACACTCGAGACGAGAACTGATCTCCTTGTGGTGACTTCAATAAAACTCCACATTTCTGCTCAGCTTCATGGATGGAAGTCTGACTCCCCCATTGAACTTATCAAAAATCTGACCCAAAGCCCTGCTTACATGCAGTGGAGTTCTGAAAACCTGAGAGCAAAGGCGAGTTGCATACCTCACAACGAGATGAGAACGTACTCTCTTGGAGAAACTCAATCGGAACTCTGATATCCATGTTCAAACTCGAGATGAAAGCTAAAGTTCATACCTCACCTAAAGATGAGGACCTAATCCGGTGTAGTGGCTCAAGAGGAGCCCCGAGATGGACTGTGCACATCAAAATGAGGGCCTGCCTTCCCTGAGGCAACATTAGAGGTTCCATAGGACTGTGTCGCAGCTCCAGATGGATCCAAAAGTGCCCACTGCAACTCGAGAAACTGCCCGCCGTAATTAGAGGAACTACCGGCCACAAGACGAGGTCCATCCCACGATGTGCCTCTGAAGGCAAGATAAGGCCTAATGGCCCTGTAGTGATGCGAGAATCTTCCACGGCTCCTCCTCGAACCTCCCAAGTTGCCTTGACTTCCCTGAGGATTCACAGGAAGGTCCCTAAATTGAAAGGGTCAACTTGGGAGGAACAATACGCTTCCCACCACAACTCAAGAAACGATGAGATTCCCCTCTCAATGTGAGGTGAGGCTTTTTTTTTCCATGGAAGGCCTCCAGAAGACACCCACGTTCCTTATTGAATCCCAAGACCAAGCTTGGTTCACTACATGCAGCCAAAGAGGATCCCGAAGAAGCAAATGGCCATGCAAGAGGAACCGCGGACTCCCTGCCACAACTCGAAAGGCCCAGGGTTGTCCAGCTTCTCGCGAAACGGGCGATGATTAGCCCCTTTTTCGCTTTGAACAGACACACGACTTTCCTCTGACACCTCACGACGCTGCCTTTCTCACCAAGTGAATCATGAGAGGAAGCCAGAGCCTCCTGCAGAAATTTCCAAGGACAGCCATTTGCCCCTGCACTTCAGGGAAAGCCTGATTCTCCAGCACCTCTGGGAATTCGCCTGAGAACACGAAGGGAGACCTCACTGCCTGGGAGCCATCGAGGAAAAGCTGTAATTACCTGCCTCAACATGGCAGGAGACCTGACGCCTCCATTTTTTCAAGAGGAGAGGAAAAGGGAGTGTCACGCCTCACATGAGAGGACAACTTCTCCCCAGTTACAGTTCCAATGGACCCCGAAGACTACGTCGCAAATGGGGATGGAACCCTGTGTTCCTTTGCCTTCATTTCCAAGGAGACTGTCTGACATCCCTCAAGAGACTCTAGAGCACTCCTTCCCTCAGGCATGCCATGCAAACGGACACGTGATTTCACTGGTCAAGACCAGAGGCTCACTGAGGTCCCTGCAACGATTCGAGGGGAACATGCAGCTTCCCACTCAAACTCGAGAAAAAGCACCATATCATCCCCTCCACTCCAGATGAGGACTGATGTCCTACTGGTGACTTCAACAAAACCCCAGCTTTCTGCCCAGCTACACGGATGGAGGTCTGACTCCCCCATTGCACTTATCAAAAATCTGTCCAAAAGCCATGCCTTCATGCAAAGGAGTTCTAAAAACCCGAGAGCAAAGGCACGTTGCATACCTCACAAAGAGATGAGCATGTACTCTCTAGGAGAAACTCAATTGAAACTCTGATATTCGGGTCCAAACACGAGATGAAAGCTCAAGTTCATAACTCACCTACAGATGAGTAGCTAGTCCGGTGCAGTGACTCAAGAAGAGCCCCGAGATGGCCCGTGCACATCAAAATCAGGGCCTGCCTTGCCTGAGGCAGATTAGAGGCTCCCAGTGGACCGCACTGCAGCTACAGATGGATCCGAAAGTGCCCACTGCAACTCGAGAAACTGCCCATCTTAAGTCAAGAAATCCCCCCCCCGCAAGATGAGAACCATGCCACGATGTGCCTCTGAAGGCGAGATGAAGCCTGATTCCCCTGCAGGGACGCGAGAAACTTCCACGGCTCCTCCGCGAACCTCCCCAGTTGCCTTGATATCCCTGAGGCGTCAAGAGAGGGTCCTTGAATTGAAAGGGTCAACTGGGGAGGAACACTAGGCTTCCCACCACAAATCAAGAAACGAAGAGATTCCCCTCTCAGTGTGAGCTGAGGCTTTTTTTTTCCCATGCAGGGCCACCAGAACACTCCCATATTCCCTATCGAATCCCAAGACGAAGCTTGGTTTGCTACATGCAGACCAAGAGGATCTCCAAGAAGCACACGGCCATGCAAGATGAACCTCGTGCTCCCTGCCACAAATCGAAAGGCCCAGGCTTCTCCAGTTTCTCACGAGATGAGCGATGATGAGCCCCTTCTTTGCTGCCAACAGACACACGACTTTCCTCTCACAAACAAAAGGCTGCCTTTCTCACCAAGTGAATCATGAGAGGAACCCAGCGCCCCCTGCAGAAATTTCCAAGGACAGCCATTTGCCCCTGTAATTCAGGGAAAGCCTGATTCTCCAGCACCTCTGGGAATTCGCCTGAGAACACGAAGGGAGGCCTCACTGCCTGGGTCCCATCGAGGAGAAGCTGTAATTGCCTGCCTCATCAAGGCAGCTGCATTGACTCCTCAGTTTTTTCAAGAGGAGAGGAAAAGGGAGTGTCTCGCCTCACATGAGAGGACAACGTCCCCCCAGTTACAGTTCCAAGGGACCCCGAAGACTAGGTCGCAAATGGGGATGGAACCCTGAGTTCCTCTGCCTTCATTTCCAAGGAGACTGTCTGGCATCCCACAAGCGACTCCAGAGCACTCCTTCGCTCATGAACGTCAGGCAAACAGACACCTGACTTAGCTGGTCAAGACCAGAGGCTCACTGAGGTCCCTGCCACCATGCAAGCGGAACCCGCATTTTCCCACTCAAACTCGAGAAAAAGCACCATATCACCCCCTCCACTTGAGATGAGGATGGATGTATTTGTGCTGACTTCAACAAAACCCCAGCTTTTTGCTCAGCTACATGGATGGAGGTCAGGCTCCCTGGTTGCACATATAAAAAATTTGCCCCAAAGCCCTGGCTTTGTGTGAAGGAGTTCTGAAAACGAGAGAGCAAAGGCATGTTGCATACCTCACAAGGAGATGAGCACATACTCTCTTGGAGAAACTGAATCGAAACTCTGATATCTGTGTCCAAACTCGAGATGAAAGCTCAAGTTCATACCTCTCCTACGGAAGAGGACTTAATCCGGTGTAGTGACTAAAGAAAAGCCCCGAGGTGGCCCGTGCACATCGAAATGAGGGCCTGCCTTTCCTGCGACAACATTAGAGTCTCCCAGAAGACCGAGTCGCAGCTCCAGATGTATCCTAAAGTGCCCGCTGCAACTCGAGAAACTGCCCTACATAAGTCGAGAAACTGCCCGCCGTAAGTCGAGAACCATGCCACGATGTGCTTCTGAAGGCGAGATGAGGCCTGATTCCCCTGCAATGATGCGAGAAACTTCCACGGCTCCTCCTCGAACCTCCCAAGTTGCCTTGACTACCCTGAATCGTCACGTGAGGGTCCCAGATTGAAAGGGTCAAATTGGGAGGAAGACTATGCTTCCGGCCAAAACTCAAGTAATGAAGAGTTTCCCCTCTCGATGTGAGCTGAGGCTTTTTTTGCCATACAGGGCCTCCAGAACAATCGGATGTTCCCTATCGAATCCCAAGACAAAGCTTGGTTCGCTACATGCAGCCCAAGAGGATCTCCAAGAAGCACACGGCCATGATAGGGGAACCTCGTGCTCCCTGCCACAACTCGAAAGGCCCAGGCTTCTCCAGCTTCTCGCGAGATGAGTGATGATGAGCCCATTCTTCTCTGTCAACAGACACATGGCTTTCCTCTGACACCTAAAGAGGCTGCCTTTCTCACCAAGTGAATCATGAGAGGAAGCCAGAGCCTCCTGCAGAAATTTCCAAGGACAGCCATTTGCCCCTGTAGTTCAAGGAAATCCAGATTCTCCAGCACCTCTGGGTGTTCGCCTGAGAACATGAAAGGTGGCCTCACTGCCTGGGTGCCAATGAGGAAAAGATGTAATTGAATGCCTCAACAGGCAGGAGACCTGATGCCTCTGTTTTTTCAAGAGGAGAGGAAATGGGAGTGTCACGCCTCAAATGAGCGGACAACTTCCCCCCAGTTTCAGTTCCAAGGGACCCCAAAGGCTAGGTCGCAAATGAGGATGGAACCCTGAGTTCCTCTGCCTTCATTTCCAAGGAGACTCTCTGACATCTCGCAAGTGATTCCGGAGCACTTTTTCGCTCATGCATGCCACGCAAACGGAAATGTGAATTCGCTGGTCAAGACCAGAGGTCACTGAAGTCCCTGCCAAGATTCGAGGGGAACCCGCAGCTTCACACTCAAACTCGAGAAAATGCACTATATCACCCCCTCCACTCGACATGAGGACTGATGTCCTTGTGGTGACTTCAACAAAACCCCAGCGTTCTGCCCAGGTACACAGATGGAGGTCTGACTCACACGTGGCACATAGCAAAAATCTGCCCAAAAGCCCTGCTTTCATGCAAAGAAGTTCTGAAAACCCGAGAGGAAAGGCGCGTTGCATATCTCACATCGAGACGAGCACGTACTCTCTTGGAGAAACTCAATCGGAACTCTGATATCCATGTCCAAACTCCAGATGAAAGCTCAAGTTCATACCTCACCTACAGATGAGGACCTTGTCAGGTGTAGTGACTCAACAAGAGCCCCAAGATGGGCCTTGCAAATCACAATGAGGGCCTGCCTTCCCTGAGGCAACATTAGAGGCTCGCAGAGGACGGCGTCGCAGCTACAGATGGATCCGAATGTGGCCGCTGCAACTGGAGAAACTGCCCACCGTAAGTTGAGAAACTGCCCACCGCAAGTTGAGAACCAAGCCACAATGTGCCTCTGAAGGCGAAATGAGGCCTGATTCCCCTGCAGGGACGCGAGAAACTTCCACGGCTCCTCCTCGAACCTCCCAAGTTGCTTTGACTTCCCTGAGGCTGCATGAGAGTGTCCTTGAATTGAAAGGGTCAACTTGGAAGCAACACTATGCTTACCGCCACAACACAAGAAATGAAGAGATTCCCCTCTCAATGTGACCTGAAAATTTTTTTCCCATGCAGGGCCTCCAGAACACTTCCACGTTCCCTATCGAATCCCAAGACGAAGCTTGCTTCGCTAATGCACACGGCCATGCAAGAGAATCCTCGTGCTCCCTGCCACAACTCGAAAGGCCCAGGGTTCTCCAGCTTCTCGCGAGATGAGTGACGATGAGTCCCTTCTTCGCTTCGAACTGACACACGACTTTCCTCTCACACCTCAAGAGGCTGCCTTTCTCACCAAGTGAATCATGAAAGGAAGCCAGAGCATCCTGCAGAAATTTCCAAGGACAGCCATTTCCCGCTGCACTTCAGGGAAAGCCTGATTCTCCAGCGCCTCTGGGAATTCGCCTCAGAACACGAAGGGAGGTCTTACTGCCTGGTTGCCATCGAGGAAAAGCTGTAATTGCCTGCCTCAACAAAGCAGGACACCTGACGCCTCCGTTTCTTCAAGAGGAGAGGAAAAGGGAGTGTCACGCCTCACCAGAGTGGACAACGTCCCCCCAGGTTCAGTTCCAAGGGACCCCGAAAACTAGGTCGCAAATGGGGATGGAACCCTGAGTTCCTCTGCCTTCGTTTCCAAGGAGACTCTCTGACATCCCACAAGCGACTCCAGATCAGCCCTTCGCTCATGCATGCCACACAGCCGGACACCTGACTTCGCTGATCAATACTAGAGGCTCACTGAGGTCCCTGACACGATTCTAGGGGAACCCGCAGCTTCTCACTCAAACTCGAGAAAAAGCACCATATCACCCCCTAAACTCGAGATGAGGACTGATGTCCTTGTGGTGACTTCAACAAAACCCCCGCTTTCTGCTCAGCTACACGGATGGAGGTCTGACTCCCCCGTGGCACATATCAAAAATCTGCCCAAAAGCCCCGCCTTCATGCAAAGGAGTTCTGAAAACCCGAGAGCAAAGGCGCGTTGTATACCTCACAACGAGATGAGCATGTACTCTCTTGGAGAAACCCAATCGGAACTCTGATATCCAGGTCCAAACTCGAGATGAAAGCTCAAATTCATACTTCACCTACAGATGAGGACGTCGTCTGGTGTAGTGACTCAAGAGGAGCCCCGAGATGGCCTGTGCACAACACAATGAGTGCCTGCCTTGCCTGAGGCAAGATTAGAGGTGCCCAAGGATCTCGCCGAAGCTCCAGATGGATCCGAAAGTGCCCGCTGCAACTCGAGAAACTGCCCGCCGCAATTCGAGAACCAAGCCATGATGTGCCTCTGAAGGCGAAATGAGGCCTGATTCCCCTGCAGGGACGCGAGAACCTTCCACGGCTCCTCCTCGAACCTCCCAAGTTGCTTTGACTGCCCTGAGGCTGCACGAGAGGGTACCTGAATTGAAAGGGTCAACTTGGAAGCAACACTACCCTTACCGCCACAAAACAAGAAACGAAGAATTTCTCCTCTCAAAGTGAGCTGAGGCTTTTTTTCCCATGTAGGGCCTCCAGAACACTCCCACATTCCCTATCGAATCCCAAGACGAAGCTTGGTCCGCTACATGCAGCCCAAGAGGATCCCCAAGAATCACACGGCCATGCAAGAGGAACCTCGTGCTCCCTGCCACAAATCAAAAGGCCCAGGGTTCTCAAGCTTCTCACAAGATGAGCGATGACGAGCCCCTTCTTCGCTGCCAACAGACACACGACTTTCCTCAGACACCTCAAGAGTCTGCCCTTCTCACCAAGTGAATCATGAGAGGAAGCCAGAGCCTCCTGCAGAAATTTCCAAGGACAGCCATTTGCCCCTGCACTTCAGGGAATGCCTGATTCTCCAGCGCCTCTGGGAATTCGCCTCAGAACATGAAGGGAGGCCTTACTGCCTGGTTGCCATCGAGGAAAAGCTGTAATTGCCTGCCTCAGCAAGGCAGGACACCTGACGCCACCGATTCTTCAAGAGGAGAGGAAAAGGGAGTGTCACGCCTCACCTGAGCATAAAACGTCCCCCCAGGTTCAGTTCCAAGGGACCCCGAAGAGTAGTTCACAAACGGGGATGGAACCCTGAGTTCGTCTGTCTTCATTTCCAACGAGACTCTCTGATATCCTGCAAGCAACTCCAGATCACTCCTTCGCACATGCATGCCATCCAAACGGACACCTGAATTCACTGTTCAAGACCAGAGTCTCACTGAGGTCCCTGCCACGATTTGAGGGTAACCCTCAGCTTCTCACTCAAACTCGAGAAAAAGCACCATATCACCCCCTCCACTAGATATGAGGACTGATGTCCTAGTGGTGACTTCAACAAATCCCCAGCTTTCTGCTCAGCTACACGGATGGAGGTCTGACTCTCCTGTGGCACATATTAAAAATTTGCCCAAAAGCCTTGCCTTCATGCAAAGGAGTTCTGAAAACCCAAGAGCAAAGGCGCGTTGCCTACCTCACAACGAGATGAGCACGTACTCTCTTGGAGAAACCCAATTGGAACACTGATATTCATGTCCAAACACGAGATGAAAGCTCAAGTTCATACCTCACCTACAGATGAGGACCTCATCCGGTGTAGTGACTCAAGAGGAGCCCCAAGATGGCCCGTGCACATCACAATTAGTGCCTTCCTTGCCTGAGGCAACATTAGAGGCTCCCAGAGGACCACGCCGAAGATCCAGATGGATGCGAAAGTGCCCGCTGCAACTCAATAAACTGCCCACCGTAAGTCGAGAAACTGCCCGCCGCAAGTCAAGAACCAAGCCACGATGTGCCTCTGAAGGCGACATGAGGCCTGATTCCCCTGCAGGGACGCGAGAAACTTCCACGGCTCCTCTTCTAACCTCCCAAGTTGCTTTGACTGCCCTGAGGCTACACGAGAGTGTCCCTGAATTGAAAGGGTCAACTTGGAAGAAACACTACCCTAACCGCCACAACACAAGTAACGAAGAGATTCCCCTCTCAATGTGAGCTGAGGCTTTTTTTCCCATGCAGGGCCTCCAGAACACTCCCACGTTCCCTATCGAATCCCAAGACGAAGCTTGGTTCGCTACATGCAGCCCAAGAGGATCTCCAAGGAGCACATGGCCATGCAAGAGGAACCTCGTGCTCCCTGCCACAACTCGAAAGGCCCAGGGTTCTCCAGCTTCTTGCAAGATGAGTGATGATGAGCCCCTCCTTTGCTGCCAACAGACACACGACTTTCCTCTGACACCTAAAGACGCTGTCTTTCTCACCAAGTGAATCATGAGAGGAAGCCAGAGCCTCCTGCAGAAATTTCCAAGCACAGCCATTTGCCCCTGCACTTCAGGGAAAGCCTGATTCTCCAGCACCTCTGGGAATTCGCCTGAGAACACGAAGGGAGGCCTCACTGCCTGGTTGCCATCGAGCAAAAGCTGTAATTGCCTGCGTCTACAAGGCAGGACACCTGAGGCCCCCGTTTCTTCAAGAGGAGAGGAAAAGGGAGTGTCACGCCTCACATGAGCATAAAACGTCCCCCCAGGTTCAGTTCCAAGGGACCCCGAAGACTAGGTCGCAAATGGGGATGGATCCCTGAGTTCCTCTGCCTTCATTTCCAAGGAGTCTCTCTGACATCCTGCAAGCGACTCCAGAGCACTCTTTCGCTCATGCATGCCACGCAGTCGGACACCTGACTTCCCTGGTCATGAGCAGAGGCTCACTGAGGTCCCTGCCACGATTCGAGGGGAACCCGCAGCTTCCCACTCAAACTCGAGAAAAAGCAACATATCACCCCCTAAACTCGAGATGAGGAATGATGTACTTGTGGTGACTTCAACAACACCCCAGCTTTCTGCTCAGCTCCACGGAGGGAGGTCTTACTCCCCCATGGAACATCAAAAATCTGCCCAAAAGCCCTGCCTTCATGCAAAGGAGTTCTGAAAACCCGAGAGCAAAGGGGCGTTGCATACCTCACAACGAGATGAGCACATACTCTCTTGGAGAAACTCAATCGGAACACTGATATCCGACTCCAACCTTGAGATGAAAGCTCAAGTTAATACCTCACCTACAGATGAGGACGTCGTCCGGAGTAGTGACTCAAGATGAGCCCCGAGATGGCCCGTGCACATCACAATTAGGGCCGGCCTTCCCGGAGGCAACATTAGAGGCTCCCAGAGGACCGTGCCACAGCTCCAGATGGATCCGAATGTGCCCACTGCAACTCGAGAAACTGCCCGCCGTAAGTCAAGAAACTGTCCACCGCAAGTCAAGAACCAAGCCACGATGTGCCTCTGAAGGCTAGATGAGGCCTGATTCCCCTGCAGGGATGCCAGAAACTTCCACGGCTCCTTCTCAAACCTCCCAAGTTGCTTTGACTGCCTTGAGGCTGCACGCGAGTGTCCCTGAATTGAAAGGTTCAACTTGGAAGCAACACTACCCTTACCGCTACAACACAAGAAACGAAGAGACTCCCCTCTCAATGTGAGCTGAGGCTTTTTTTCCCATGCAGGGCCTCCAGAACACTCCGACGTTCCCTATTGAATCCCAAGACGAAGCTTGGTTCGCTACATGCAGCCCAAGAGGATCTCCAAGAAGCACATGGCCATGCAAGAGGAACCTCGTGCTCCCTGCCACAATTCGAAAGGCACAGGGTTCTCCAGCTTCTCACAAGATGAGCGAAGATGAGCCCCTTCTTCGCTGCCAACAGACACACCAATTTCCTCTGACACCTCAAGAGGCTGCCTTTCTCACCAAGTGAATCATGAGAGGAAGCCAGAGCCTCCTGCAGAAATTTTCAAGGACAGCCATTTGCCCCTGCACTTCAGGGAAAGCCTGATTCTCCAGAACCTCTGAGAATTAGCCTCAGAACAGGAAGGGAGGCCTCACTTCCTGGTTGCCATCGAGGAAAAGTTGTAATTGCCTGCCTCAATAAATCAGGACACCTGACGCCTCCGTCTCTTCAAGAGGAGAGGAAAAGGGAGTGTCACAACTCACATGAACTAACAACTTCCCCCAGGTTCAGTTCCAAGGGACCCCGAAGACTAGGTCACAAATGGGGAGGGAACCCTGAGTTCCTCTGCCTTCATTTCCAAGGAGACTCTCTGACATCCCCCAAGCGACTCCGGAGCACTCCTTCACTCATGCATGCCACACAAATGGACACGTGACCTCACTGGTCAAGAACAAAGGCTCACTGAGGTCCCTGCCACGATTCGAGGGGAACCCGCAGCTTCCCACTCAAACTCAAGAAAAAGCATTATATCACCCCCACCACTCGAGATGAGGACTGATGTCCTTGTGGTGACTTCAACAAAACCCAAGGTTTCTGCCCAGCTACACGGATGGAGGTCTGACTCCCCCGATGCACATATCAAAAATCTGCCCCTAAGCCCTGCCTTCATGCAGTGGAGTTCTGAAAACCCGAGAGCATCGGCGCATTGCATACCTCACAACGAGATGATCACGTACTCTCTTGGAGAAACTCAATCGGAACCCTGATATCCGTGTCCAAACTCGAGATGAAAGCTCAAGTTCATACCTCACCTAAGGTTAAGGACCTAGTCTGGTGTAGTGACTCAAGAAGAGCCATGAGATGGCCCATGTACATCAAAATGAGGGCTTGCCTTCCCTGAGGCAACATTAGAGGCTCCCAGAGGACCTTGTCACAGCTCCAGATGGATCCAAAAGTGCCCGCTGCAACTCGAGAAACTGCCCGTGGTAAGTCGAGAAACTGACAGACGCATGTCGACAACCATCCCATGATGTGCCTGTGAAGGCGATTCCCCTGCAGTGATGTGAGAAATTTCCACAGTACCTCCTCGTACCTCGCAAGTTGCCTTGACTTCCCTGAGGCTTCACGAGAGGGTCCTTGAACTGAAAGGGTCAACCTGGGAGGCACACTACGCTTCCCGCCACAACTCAAGAAACGAAAAGATTCCCCTCTCAATGTGAGCCGAGGCTGTTTTTCCCATGCAGGGCCTCAAGAACACTCCCACGTTCCCTATCGAATCCCACGACGAAGCTTGGTTCGCTACATGCAGCCCAAGAGGATCTCCAAGAGGCACACGGCCTTGCAAGAGGAAGCTCGTGCTCCCTGCCACAACTCGAAAGGTCCAGGGTTCTCCAGCTTCTCGCGAGACTGGCGATGATTAGCCCCTTCTTCGCTTCGAACAGACTTGCGACTTTCCTCTCACATCTCAGTAGGCTACCTTTTTCACCAAATGATTCATGAGAGGAACCCAGAGCCTCCTGAAGAAATTTCAATGGACAGCCATTTGCCCTAGCACTTCAGTGACTCGAGAACCTTCCTCGGCTCCTCCTCGAACCTCCCAAGTTATTTTAATTTCCTTGAGGCTTCAGTAGAGGGACCCTGAGTTTAAACTGGCAGATCGAGAGGAACACTATACTTCCCACAACAAATCGAGAAACAAAGAGATTCCCTCTCAATGTGAGGTGAGGCCATTTTTCTCATGCAGTGCCTCAAAAACACTCCCAAGTTCCCTCACGAATCTCAAGAGGCATCTTGGCTCCCTTTATGCACCTCAAGATGATCTTTAAGATACATGTCATCATTCAAGAGGAATCTCATGCTTCCTGCCACAGCTCGAAAGGCCCCATGTTCTCCACCTCATCGCAGGATGAGAGATGATTAGCCCCTGTGTCATCTCGAGAGTACACAAGATATTCCGCTCACACTTCAAGAGGACACCTTTATTACCAACTGAAACTGGAAAGGAACCCAGAGCTTCTTGTCACAAGTCGAAAGGACACAAAGTTTCCCCTCAACTACAGATAAAAACTGACTCTCCACCACCTCTGGGAATTTGTCTCAGAACACAAAGGGAGCCCTAACTCCCTTGCTGTAACTCGAGAAAAAGCTTCAATTACCTGCCTCAGCGAGACAGGAGTCCTGACCTCTCCCCCTTTTATAGCACGAGAGGAACATGGAGTCCCAGGCTTCAGCACGAGCTCATGCCTTCCTCCCAGTTTCATCTCATTAGGGACCCTGACATCTGTGTTGGCAATGGAGAGGAGCCCTGAGTTCCCACGAATTAATTTGAAATGAGTCCCTATGATACTCCAGAAGTAACAGCAGAGCAAAGCCACACTCCTGCAGGCAACTCAAAAGGAGACTTGACTTCACTGGGCAGAACGAGAGGCTCACTGTTGAACCCGCCAAGACTCGAGTTTAACCCAAAGCTTCCCACCAAAACTCGATAAAAAGCACAGTATAACCCACTCAACTCGAGATGAGGCCTTCTTTCCCTGTGGTGACTTGAACAGAACCGCAGGTTTCTCCTCAGCTACATGGATGGAGGTCTGACTCTCCGGTTGCACACATCTAGGAAAAGCCCAAATGCCCCGCCTCAATTCAAAGAGTTCTGACAACTCGAGAGCAAGGAGGAATTACATACCTCACAACGAGATGAGGGCTGACTCTTTTGGAGAAACTCAATAGGAGCTCTGATATCCCTGTAAAAACTAGAGACAAAACCTGAGGTTCACTCCTCAACTTACGATGATGGACTATTCTGTAGTGACTGGAGAAGAGCCATGAGATGGCCCTTGCACATCGAAATGAGGGCTTGACTTCCCTGAAGCAACATTAGAGGGTCACAGAGGACCATGACGAAACTTGAGAGGGATCCAAAAGTGCCAGCTGCAACTCAAGAAATTGAACGCCACAACTCAAGAAACATCCCAAGATTTCCATCTGAATGAGAAATGAGGCCTGATTCCCCTGCAGTGACTCGAGAAACTTCCTTGGCTCATGCTCGAATCTCCCAATTTGCCTTGAATTCCCTGAGGCTTCACGAGAGGGTCCCTGAGTTAAAAATGGCAGATCAAGAGGTAAACTATACTTCATACCACAACTCTAGAAATGAAGAGAATCTTTCCTCAATGCGAGATGAGTCCTTTTTCACATGCAGTGCCTCCAGAGCAGTCCCTAGTTCCCACTCCAATCACAGAGGAAGCTTGGATTCTTTTATGAACCTTAAAAGAATCTCAAATACATGCATCATCATTCTAGAGGATTCTCGTGTTCCCTGCCACAACTCGAAAGAGCCCCATGTTCCTCACCTCATCCCGAGATGAGTACCTATTCGCCCCTGTGTCATCTTGAGAAGACATGTAACATTAATCTCTCACCACAAGAGGAGGCCTTTATCACCTATAGAAATTTAAGATGAAGCTAGAATTTCCTGCCAAACGTTGAAAGGACACCGAGTTGCCCCTCAAATACAAATGAGGCCTGATTTTCCTTCTATTCTGGATCAGTGCCTGAGAACAATGTGGGAGGCCTAACATACTTGTTGCCCCTAAATGAAAAGCCCCAATTATGTGCCTGAACTACAGACGTTCTGACACCCACCCCCCGTTTAAAACACGAAATGAATGCCTTTTTCCATGCCACAACAAGATTTGAGGACTTACTATCAGTTTAAAATTGATATGGACCCCAAGATCCTTGTCACAAATGGAGATGAAATCCTGAGTTCCCCCACCTTACTTTGAAATGACACACTATGATATCTCAGAAGCAATGCCAGTGCAATCCAGCACTCTTGCAGACAACTCAAAATGAGATTTGACTTACCTGAGCCAGACGAGAGGCTCACTGAGGTGCCCTTCATGACACGAGTGCAATGCCAAGCTGCCACCAAACCTTGAGAAAAACAGCAAGATAACTCCCTAAAATCAAGAAGAGGCCTTATTTTCCTGCAGTGACTTAAACAGAACCCCAGGTTTATTCTCAGCTTCACAGATGGACATCTTACTCCCCTGTTGCACACATCTAGGAAAAGCCCAAAAGCCCAGCCTTAACTAAAAGGAGTCCTGAAAACTAGAGAGGAAAAAGGAGTTACATACCTCAAAACGAGATGAGCGAGTACTCTCTTAGAGAAACTCAATAGGAACTCTGATATCCCTGTCAAAAATGAAGAAGTGCCCTTAGTTACATGCCTTAACTCCAGATGAGGCCCTATTCCACCATAGTGACTCACGTAGAGCACCAAGATGGCCCTTGCACATCCAAAGCATGGCCTGACATTCCTGAGGCAACATTAGAGTCTCCCAGAAGACCATGTCGCAACTCGAGAGGAATCCAAAACTGTTGGCCTCAACTTGAGAAACTGCCTGCCTCAACTCTAGAAACATATCATGATTTCACTGTTGAATGCGAGATGAGGCCTGATTTCCTTGCTGTGCTTCGAGAGCATTCCTCGGCTGCTCCTCATAACTAGAATGTTTCCTTGACTTCCCTTAGTTTTCACGAGAGGTTCCCTGAAGTCAAAGTGGCAGATCGAGAGGAATACTATACTTCCCCCATCGACTCAAGAAACGAAGAGATTCCCTCATTAATGCAAAATGAGGCACTTTAACAGAGCAGCAGCACCAGAACTGTCACAAGTTCCATCTCAAATCCAGAAGGAAGTTTGACTCCCTTTATACACATCAAGCGAACTTTCAAGATAGGTGTCATCATTCAAGATTAGCCTTGTGTTCCCTGCCACAACTCAAAAGAACTCCATGTACCCAACCTCATTGTGAAACGAGGGCTGATTAGCCCCATTCTTCATCTCGAGGTCACACCTGACATTCCTCCCTGACCTCAAAAGGACACCTTTCTCACTTATTGAAACTAGAGAGGAACCCAGAATTTCCTGCCTCCAGAAAGGACACTGAGTGGCCTCTCAACACCAGTTAAGGCCTGTTTCTCCTGAACTCACGGGTATTCAACTCACAACATGAAGGAAGGCCTAACTCCCTTGTTGTACCTCGAGAAAAAGCCCCAATTACCTGCATCAACTAGACAGGAGTCCTTACTCCCTCACCTTTAACAACACAAGAGGAATGCAGACTCCCATGCCTCAACACGGGCCGAGACATTTCTCCCAGTTTCAACTGGTTAGGAACCCAAGGTCCCCATTGCAAATGGAGATGGAACCCTCAGTTACCCCACCTTAATTTGAAATGAGACCGTATAATATCCTGAAAGTGTCTCCAGAGCAATCCTGTTCTCCTACAGGCAACTCCAAAGAGACTAGACTTCCCTGGGCATCATGAGAGGCTCAATGAGGTCCCTGTCTCGGCTTGACTGGAATCCCAAGACTTCCACCCAAACTCGAGAAAAACCACAATATATTCCCCTCAACTCAAGATGAGGCCTTATTTCCCTGCAGTGACTTGAACAGAACCCCAGGTTTATCCTCAACTACATGGATAGAGGTCTGACTCCCTTACTGCACATATCCGGGAAATGCCTAAATGACCCTCCAAACTAAAACTAGTTCTGACAACTGGAGAGGAAAGAGTAGTTACATTCCTCAAAACGAGATGAGGGATGACTCTCTTGTAGAAATTTAATAGGAACCCTTATAGCCCTGTCGAAAATGGAGAAGAATCCTGAGTTTCATGCCTCAACACAAGATGAGCCCCTATCCCACCTTAGTGACTTGAATAGAGTACTAAAATGGCTTTTGCACATCGAAACCAGGGCTTGACTTCCCTGAGAAAACATTAGAGCTCCCAGAAGACCATGTCACAACTCGAGAGGAATCCAAAACTGCCGCTTCAACTTGAGAAACTGCCCACTGCAATTATAGGAACATCCCAAGCTTTCCCTCTGAATGCGAGATGAGGCCTGTTCCTGTTGCACTGACTCGAGTATTTTCCTCAGCTACTCCTCAATCCTCAAAAGATGCATTGACATCCCTGTGGCTTCATGAGTGGTCCCCTGAGGTCAAAGTGTCAGATGGAAAGGAACATTATACTTCCTGCTGCATCTTAAGTAATGAAGAGATTTTCCCTTCAATGCGAGGTGAGGTCCTTTTCCTGTGCAGTGATTCCAGTACAGTCCCAAATTCCTTCTCAAATCTCAAGAGAAAGCATGACTCCCTTTGTGCAACTCAAGAGAATCCCCACAATATTCATTGTCATTCAACAGGAAATTCGTGTTCACCACCACAACTCGAAAGAGGTGTTCCCCACCTCTTGGCAAGATGATGGACAATTAGCCCTTGTGTCGCCTCAAGAATACTCCCAAAGTTCCTCTTGCACCTCAAGAGGAGGTCTTTCTCATCTGATAAAACTCGAGGAAAACCCAAAAGTTCCTGCTGGAAGTTGAAAGGACACCGATTGTCACTCAACTCGAGATAGGTCCTGATTCTCATGCTTCTCTGGGTAATTGCCTCACCACATGAATTGAGGCCTAATTCCCTTGAGATAAAAACCCATATTACCTGCCTTTACTGGACAGGAGTCCTGACCAACCCTTTTTACAACAAGAGAGAAAAGCGGAGTTCCATGCCTCAACATGAACTGATGCCTCTCTCCAGGTTTAACATCAATTGGGACCCTGAGATCTATGTTGCAAATGGAGATGGAACCCTGAGTTTTCCAGCCTTCGAAGGAAATGAGTTCCTATGATGACCTGGCAGTGACTCCAGAGCAATCCTGTGTTCCAGCAGGACACTCAAAAAGAGACTTGACTTCCCTGGTATCACTGAGGTCCCCATCATGTCTTGAGTGGAACCTTAGCTTCCCATGACAACAAGAGAGAAACCACAGATGTTCCCCTTCACTTGACATAAGGCCTAATTTTCCTGGGGAGACTAAAACGGAACCTCAGGTATACCCACCTGGTACCCGAATAAAGGTCTGATTCCCCCGTTGCACACATCTAGGAAAAGCCCAAATGACCCACCTGAACTAAAAGGAGTCCTGACAATTTGAGAGGTAAGAGGGCTTACATACCTCAAAATGAGATGGGGGCAGACTCTCTTATAAGAATTTAATATGAACTCTGATATCCCTGTTGAAACTGGAGAGGAACCCTGATTTTCACACCTCAACTCCAATGAGGCTCTATTCCAATGCAGTGCGTTCAGAAGCATCCCAAGATGGTCCTCCCACATCGAAAGGAGGGCCTGACTTCCCTGAGGCAACATTAGAGGTGCCCAGAGCACCATGTCCCAACTCGAGGGGAATCCAAAACTGCCAACCGCAACTCGAGGAACATCCCAAGATTTCTGCCTGAATGTGAGATGAGGCCTGATTCCCCTGAAGTCACTTGAGCAACTTCTTTGGCTTCTCTTTGAAACTCGAATATTGCCTTGATTTCCCTGAGGCTTCAAGAGATTTTTCCCTGAGGTCAAAGTGGTAGATAGAGTAGAGCACTAAACATCTCGCCAAAACTCAAGAAATGAAGCGATCCCCCCCCTCAATGCAAAGCGAGGCCCGTATCCATGCAGCATCTCCAGAACAGTCCCACATTCCCTTTTGAATCTAAAAAGGAAGCTGACAGCCCCTATTAGCAACTCAGTAGAATACCCAAGATATGTGTTGCCATTCAAGAGGAACCCCGCAACTCAAAAGAGCCCCATGTTCTCCACCTCATCGCGAGATAAGGGCCTATTAGTCTCTGCATCATCTCAAGAGGACACCCGATGTTCCTCTCACATCTCAAGAGGAGGCCTTTCTCACCTATTTTAACTCAAGAGTAACCCAGAGATTTTCACTGCAAATTGAAAGGACACCGAGTAACCCCTCAACTAGAGATAAGTACTGCTTCTCCTGCACCTCTGGGTATTCGCCTCACAACACAAAGTGAGTCCTAATTTCCTGTTTTACCTCTATAAACAGCCCGAATTTCCTGTCTCAACTGGACAGGGGTCCTGACCCCCCCACGTGTTGTAAAAGGAAGAGAAAAGTGATGTTCCATGCCACAACACGAGCCAAGACATGACTCCTAGCTTAAACTTGATAGGAACCCTAAGATCCATGTCACTAATCTAAATGGAACCACAAGTTCCTTGGCCTTAAATCGAAATTAGTTCCTATGATGTCCCATTAGTGACTCCAGAGCAATCCCACACTCCTGTAGGCACCTCAAAAACAGACTTGAGTTCCCTGGGCAAGATGAGAGGCTCAATGAGGTCCCTATCATGATTCGAGTGGATCCCCAAGCTTCCCACCACAACTCGAGAAAACTCACAATATAACCCCCTTCACTCGTTATGAGGCCTTATTCCCCTCTGCCGACTAGGCTCACAGAGGCTGATTGATCATCTTTCCCAAGGTCACAAAGGATTATGGAGACATGAAGCCAGAACTCAGCCGTAGATGTGCCTGGCTCCCGAGCCCACCCTCTCATTTCACCCTATCCTTCTGCTCCTGCATGGTAGACTCTGGTCTGCCAAATAAAGGTGGACCATGGAGCACATTCATTCAGCTGTTTGTTCCCAACTAAAAAGATAGTCAAAAGATAGAATATTGTTGAAATATGAAGGACAACGATGAAGGGAGCATCAATAAAAGAGGGAAGAGAGTTTGATGCTTTGGAAATGAGAAGCAGAAGAAGGAGGTGGCAGAGGTGAGAAGGCAGGACCATGAGGACTCAGAGGGCACCTGTTCTGACAGAAGGTAGGAGTAAAGATGGGGCCGAACGCAGGGTTGGAAGTGGGATCCCCAACCCACTTGCCTGCTCCACGCATCCCCAGGTATTCCCCAGCCTCTGACACACACATAGGAAACTGGGCTTTTATTCTGATCAGAGTTGGATAGGGGAAACAGGCACAGTGGAGGGGATGCAGCTCTGCAATTTACTTTATTTATTTAATGGTTCTTTTTTTTTAATGTGGACCATGTTTTAAGTCTTCACTGAATTTTTACAGTAGTGCTTCTGTTTTATGGTTTGGCTTTTTGGCCATGAGGCGTGAGGGATTTTAGCTCTCCAACCAGGGGACCTGCACCCTCTGCCTGAGATGGTGTAGTCTTCGCCACTGGACTGCCAGGGAAGACCCAAGGCTCAGTATTTTAAAGGATTAAGTGAGAGATTCAGTCCTCCCACTTTGTGCCACTTATCTCTGCCCAGTGGATACACTTCAGGCAGGACACTGAAACATTCTTCTCTAACGAATCTCAAGGACCCCAGGACAGTGATCTCTAACTAATGACATATAAATACTGTTAGGACTCTGCACTTCCACTGCAGAAGGCATGGGTTTAATGCCTAGTTGGGGAACTAAGATCCTGCAAGCTGCATCGTACAGTGAAGAAAGTAAAAAAGTAAAAGAAAAGAAATATAAGACTGAAAAGCAAAACGTTTATCAGATATCTGAAGAAAGCATCCAATATAGAAGACAGAAGTTGAAAAAAGAAAAAAAAGTAGTGGAGAGCTCAGAGAAAACACAGGTGGACAGAGAAAAATTGATTAATATACTCAGACACGTAGGGTTTGGATTACATCCATGAAACAGAAAAAAAAGATGCTAAAAAATTCTTAATCATAAGGAAGAAGCATTTGAACATTAAACTTATGGCAGCAGGAAAAATATCGAGAGAGAAGTTGGAAGATAAGCTTAAGGGACAGTTCCAAGAAAGCAAACAAAAATCACAGAGAGACCACAAAAGAAAAGTAGAAGATAAATCCAGAGAATCCAACAGGTAAATAATAGCTCCAGAAAGAAATATTAGGGGAATCATAACAAAAAGAATCCCTGGAGAAGGGAATGGATACCCACTCCAGTATTCTAGCCTAGAGAATTCCATGATTAAAAAACTTCCCAGAGATCAATGACACCAATTCTTAGATAGAAAGACCCACCTTGGAAAGCTACATGCCCCCTCAATGTTCATAGCATCGTTATTTACAATTGCCAAGATATGGAAACAATCATATCAATAGATGAATGGATAAATAAAACTTGATATACGTATATATCTAGAGGAATACTACTCAGTCATAAACAAGAATGTGGTTTTTCCATTTGCAGCAAAATGGATGGACTTGAAAGGCATTATGCTGAGTGAAATAAGTTGGGCAGAGAATGACAAATATTGTATGATTTCACTTACATGTGGAGTCTAAAAAATAAAGATAACTAGTGAATACAACAACAACAAAAAAAGCAGACTAACTGATACACAGAATAAACTAGTGGTTACCAGTGGAGAGAGGAAAGGAGAATAAGAAGTAGAAACTATTAGTTATAAAATAAGCTACAGGGGGCTTCCAGTGAAAAAGAGTCCGCCTGCCAGTGCAGGAGACACAGATTCCATCCCTGATCTGCGAATGCCTGATCTGTGGATGCCTTGGAGCAACTAATCCAATGCACAAAAACTGCTGAGCCCATGCCTTAAAGTCCATGCCCTCGAGTCTGTGCCCAGCAACAAGAGAAGCCAACACAATGACAAGTCTTTACACTGCAATTAAAATATAGCCCCCACTCGCCACAACTAGAGAAGAGCCCACATGGCAATTAAGACTCAGCATAGCCAAAATTAAAATAAGCTACATGGATATATTGTACAGCATATAGCATTTCATAATTACTATAAATGGAGTATAGAGTATAGCTATTAAAATTGTGAATCACTATATTATACACTATAACTTATATAATATTAAAAGTCAATCATATATCAATTAAAAAAAGTCCCACTGAATTCCCAGCACAAAGAATGGAAAAAGATCCATTATCATGTTAGAATACCAAGGATAAGGAAATTACTCTAAAAGCTTCCAGAAAGGAAAAAGTCATTAATATGCAAGTGATTAAAAATGAGGTCAAATGGAATCAGCTTTCTCAGCCTGAACACAGTTGGATAAAATCTTCAAAACTGTAAGAGATAAAAAAAAAAAAAACTGTAAGAGATAACAATTTCCAAACTTAAATTCTATGCCCTGTCAACTAGTAACCTAATGTAATGATAGAATAGAGACATTTTCAGGTATGTAATACCTCAGAAAAACTCTATCTCCTGTGTTTGCATTCTTCACCAAAATCAGAAAGGCAAGAAAATAATTGGCCCACACAGGCAGGAGGTATACTCTTTTTCTGGTATTGTTAGACTTGTTAGATCATGTGTATGGAGTACTCTGGTTTGGATGGAATGAAAAGAAGTGAGGAAAGGAGGTAGTAAATCCAGGATTCTCTGGCTTTTCATCAGGAGGGCTGGGGATGATGCCCCTTAATGAAATCCTATTGAGAGGGGATATTGAGCCATTTGAAGGGGCTCTCAGTGTAAGGAGACTGATCCCTCCTGTAGCATTCAGAAAATGTTAGTCCCTTTTATCCAAGTTATTCAAAATTTCCATTAGTTCTATTATGAGACATTTTTAATGTTTTATATAGTGATTTATGGCTGAGCTGGGTCTGCATTGGTGCGTACAGGCTTTTGCTAGTTGCAGTAGGCAGAGGCCACTCCCTAGCTGTGGTGGGCTGGCTTCTCATTGTGGTGGCTTCTCTTGTTGTGTATCATGGGTTCTAGGGCACAGAGGCTCAGTAGTTGTGGCACACTGGCTTAGTTGCCCCTTGGCATATGGGATCTTCCTAGAGCTGGAGTCAAACTCACGTCCCCTGCACTGACAGGCAGATTCTTCACCACTGGGCCACCAGGGAAATCCTCTCAGACTTTTTAAAGATGTGCAGCATTGCAAGTCCTTACAGATACTTGGGAAGAACAGCTGCCTTTCTTCAGGGGACAAAACTCCCTGTTCTTTAAGGGAATTGCTCAACCCCCTGCCTCCACCCATGCTGTCCGAACAGAAGCTGCCATCTTCTGCCTTCTCAGTCACAGGGATAGATTTGGGAGTAGGGAAAAGTGCCAGACTGGACCAATGATCATCTTCCACATTCCAGCCCTTAATGACAGGCCTGGAGGAGGGCACATGACCCCAAAGGATCAATCACATTCTTGGAGATTTGCCCCATTTTTATATACCCAATGAGCTGTCAAGGGGGCAGGTAAGCTTCCATGTGAATCCATGATTTTCCAATGGTCAGGTTCCCAGCCTTATGGAGAAATTCAGTTCTACAGCAGGAAGTCACCATGTACACAGGAAGACACAAGCACAACAAGAAGCAGGGGCCGAGAGGCAGAGTGAATACTGGACCATCACTGAGTCCCCCTGCCTGGGGCTGTCCTTCTGCAACTTCCTCGTGAGATAGTTCATCCTCCCCTCTTCTCTGGAACTGTTTCTTTCTTTTCTGTGTCTTGCAACCAAATGAACTCTGAGTAAAACACTGCTTTGACTTATATATTTTTTTATTAAAAAAGTAAATTGTTCATAAACTCCAGTACTTCCACTCTTATAAGAAAACCAATACATGAAGAGTCTGGAGGAGGCTCTTGAGAGTCATTAGGATTCAAGGAGATCCAACTAGTCAATCCTAAAGGAAATCAACCCTGAATGTTCATTGGAAGGACTGATGCTGAAACTGAAGCTTCAATACTTTGCTTACCTGATACAAAGGGCCAACTCATTTGAAAAGACCCTGATGCTGGGAAAGACTGTGGGTAGGACGAGAAGGGGAAACAGAGGATGAGATCATCAGATGGCATCATTGACTCAATGGACATGAGTTCAAACTATCTCTGGGAGATAGTGAAGGACAAGAAAAGCTGGCATGCTGCTGTCCATGGGATTGCAAAGTGTTGGACATGACTTAGAGACTGAACAACAACAGTGAATGACTGTGATACACTCACAAGGGATAAACCCACTGATGTGTTGAGAGCTGCTGACTTGAGCTTCCTGGAATTCATTTTAGCTTAGGTAGATGACAATGATTCACTGAATGATGAAATGTTTCAGCAGACAGGTCACCTCCTTTCCCCTAGCAGCCACTAAATATTCTTACGTGGGTTTCTGTTCTTACCAAGATGACCCTGGACCCAGCCTCCAGTGTTTAGCCACATTCTAGCTCAGAAAAGCTGACATTTCAATACCCAGCCTTCCCCAGGTCCCAATAGAGGAGATTAGAGATACTTGTCTCTGGGTCACTGTGGAAGAAAAGAACCTTTGAAAGTTGTGTGCTTCAATAAAGTTCACTTCTCCTCTAATGGAGGCATTGGCTTTGGAAAAAGTAGATTGCTTAGAATATAAACAAATAACGCCTCTATCAGTAGTAAGGAATGTTACTGCCAAAACAAGTTTCAGGAGATAAAAGCAATCTTTAATTCACAAAGCAAATTTCCCATCTCATCCCTAAATAATTTATCTTTTTTCTTGGAAAGTAAAAATAAACTTTTGCTTGGGAAAAAAAAATTGTCTTTGTCAGCTGGTGCTGAATAGCATAAACAGCTCATGTGTAGTAGGTGAGCTGTTAGCAGTAGCTTCAAAAGCCTTCCCTGGCAGCTCAGATGCTAAAGAATCCATCTGCAGAGCAGAAGACCAGGATTCCATCTCTTGGTCGGGACGATCTCCTGGAGAAGAGGATGGCTTTCCACTCCAGTATTATTGCCTGGGAAATCCCATGGACAGAAGACCCTGGTGGGCTCACAAAGAGTTGGACACACAAGCTCCCCTTATTGCCTATCTTGTGTCTGCTCCATTGCTCGGCTGTGTATTACTCTCTGTACCTCCATGGGCTGTAACTCATGAGGCTCTTCTGCTCATGGGATTTCCCAGGCAAGAATACTGGAGTGGGTTGTGATATCCTCCAATTGCCTGTCTCCATCTATACGAAAAATCAGTCCCATCTTGGGAATTCCCTGGTGGACCAAGTGGCTAGAACTTGGGGCTTTCACCGCCAAGATAGGTCTAATTCCTGGTTGGAGAACAAAGATCCTGCAAGCTGTAAGGTATAGTTGAAAAGTAAATAAATGTATAAAAAGTAAAAGAAAAATGAGCCCCGTCTTGAAGAGATATGAAAGGGGACTGTTTGGAGAGAATTCAAATAACACATAAAATTATAGGAGAATTTGAAATCTGTTCCAAACAGTCCTCATAAGGTTACCTCTTCCTTGTTATTTCATTTTTATTTTTATCAACATTTCTGGCTGCACTGGGAAGCCTATAGGATCTTAGTATCCTGAACTGGGATTGAACTTTTGCCCCTGCAGTGGAAGCCCAGTGGACAACCAGGAAGTTCCTTCCGTTTGGTCTTGTTTCCCATTTGTTCATCAAGAACCCCACAGGGAAAAGTCAAAGTTGCTCTTTCTTCCTGCCTGTCTTGCTCTTCTTTTCCAGTGGCAGGGTGTGTATGACAGAGACCTCATATAAGACATGTACAACATATATACTCTTCTTCACTCGCATACAGTTTGCACTGTAATGGCAGTCTTGCTCTACAAAGACCTGTGGGGCCCAGGCTCCTTCTAACTTGTGGCTGCCCCATTCCTAGATTGTTGCTTTGGCGTCCATGATCTAAGAGGGCTCAACTTCAAATCTGTGTTCCAGCAGGCTTGGAGCAAAGCTGTGAAATGTATCAGGGACATGGAGGGTGCATCCCTTTATCTAAGGCAGTGGTCGGGAAACTAAAGACTGTAGGTAGGCCATCTTTCCTACACTGGATCATGTGTTCTTTGGTCAGATTTTGGTGACCATTATTGTTAAACTCTTGTAAGCTAGGTTCCTGATATTCATTTATGTTGTTGTTGTTCAGTCCCCAAGTATTGCCCACCTCTTTGCGACCCATGGACTGCAGCATGCCAGGCCTCCCTGTTGCTCACCATCTCCCATAGTTTGCCCAAATATTGACTTATAACCATGATGATTTCTTTTGTCCCTTCTTCCTTACATTTCTCATTGGGATATTTTACTACAGAAAAACCAGCCTTACATTTTGACTTCTTCCTGAATGGCTGTATTTTCAAGGGTGGAATCAGTGCCTGGCTATGCCAGATTCTTCTTTGCTTCCACTCACAAATTCTCTGTGGACAGTTACTCTCACGTTACCATTCCATGTCTTTGTCAGAATTTGATTCAAAATTAGCACTTCCCCTGCCCCTCTGCAATGGAAATCACTCCCCAGGCAAGTTAGGAACTTGTTGTACCCTGGATGGAGGGTAGGTAGGAATCCTAAGAGATGTCCCAGTAGAGAATGTCTCATCCACACCATTCATATCCTAGCTCTGGTCCCCTTTTTGATTTGGGTCAGGACTTCCTTCCATTCTCTCCCTCCATGACAATTCCTCCTGGTGTTTTACTCTCAACACACGAGCTTCCAGATCTTAGGATTTCTGAAGCAGGCACGCAGCTTCTTAACACTCCTCCATCCTATGAGGTCTGCTGCCTTCAAACATGCTCCCAAGTCTATATTCACTCTTTTGCCCCAGAACATCCTCTTGGTTACACCCATGAGATTTTATTTACCACCCTGCATTCTTGCTTCAATCTTGAACTTGCTCATGACTCATGAGCTGTCTGTACATCAGGGAAGAACAACTGTGAATCAAGTCTGGGGAAACTTCTGAGACTATTCCATCATATGTGAGTAACGACTGAAAGAGCTCAATGTTCCTATCTCAAAAAAGAAGACTGGATGGTTTCCATCTTTGAGCTGTTGGAGGGCTGTCTTGTGCAGAGAGAGTAGACCATTTCCATAAGGTTTATATAAAATGTGATCTTTTTTTTTAAACCGATGCACAAGTATTACTTTGGCTTTGGAAGTGGGTGGGTGGGGGAACAATAAAGGCACACACATGTTTGGACTTGTTCTGAGTAGTCCAGAATGGCAAACCTGGGATAAAATGGTACACTTTCTGATAGACAATCAAAACGAACCTTCGAAGAAGTGGAGTTGACCAATATGAGATGGGTTGCCTGGAGAAGTAGTGAGATTCTTATTTGAATGGTATGCAAGAAGATGACAATGAACACTTGATTTCAAGCAGAATGAGGAGCTGAACAATGTGGTATACCTAGAAGGCATCCTCTTGATTGAAAAGCAAACAGAAACTTCTTGGTTAGCTCATATAAGAGGGAGATTTGGGAAAGAATTCAGCTCTCATTGCATCCAAGGAAAATTTGAGCACTAAGCCTGCAGGAGGGGGGGAATGAAATCAACTCCAAGCCATGCCCCCTGTGATGACTCAGCTCTGAACTCTGTTTCTTTCTTTCTATTTCTTTAGTTTGATCTCTTTCCCCACAATCTGAGACACCATTGATATGACTAGATTAGCTTGACTTGAGTCACGTGCTCAGTCCTGATTCAATCTACAATTGTCATGGGGGTGAAGTCTCGTGATTCAACTGTAAAATCTCCTTGATAACAGAGACCATCTACACTGTGGGTATAAAAATTCTCAGAAAAGTTGGGAGGGCCAGAGAGCTTCAAAATAATATACAGAGTCCTGTCCAAACTCAGGACTCACCAATTCTGAGTCTTTATTAATTTCAAGCAGATGATGTTCTCCATGTGGTTGTAAAGAGGCCAGGACTACTGCATATTCAGCTGAAGGCACGGGATTGAATTAAAGCGAGGGGTCAACAGAGGTTAGAGCAGGATGAATCAATTGAAAAAGAGCAATTGGGGCCCACTGATTGACTCACAGACCCTGATGGGTTGCCAGCTGGAACAAGCATTGTCTAGGACAGAGATACCCTGAGACTGAATTACAAGTTAAAAAAATCTGTGTCCATGCAGGGTTTTTCCCATGCAATTGTTTATTTGACTGTGCTGGTTCTTCATTGCTTCGTGTCCTTTTCTCTGGTTGAAGCAAGAGGGGGCTACTCTCTAGTTGCAAGGGTTTCTCATTGTGGTGGCTGTTCTTATTAAAGAGCACAGGGTCAAGGATTGGGGGGGGGCTTCAGTAGCTGCAGCTCCCAGGCTCTAGGTTTCTGGCTTGGTATTTGTGGCACATGGGCTTAGTTGCTCTGTGGCATATGGGATCTTCCCAGACCAGGGATCAAACTCATGTTCCTTGCACTGGTTGGTGTATTCTTTACCACTGAGCCACCACGGAAGCCGAACCCATGCAGTTTAATTTTTTTTTAATTTTAAAATACTTTTAGATTTACAGAAAGACTGTATAAATAATAGAGTTCCCATGTATCCTATAGGTCCTCCTACTCAGTTTCCTCTGCCAGTTACTATGATCTATTATCATGACTAATAGAAAAATATTAATGTTTTTAACTTATATTCTACACTATATTTGGATTTCATGAGTTTTTCCCTAATGTAATTTTTCCACTCCAGGATCACATGCAAGATACTTGGATACGTTTTTTAGGGCTTCTCAAATGAATCACCACAGATTCAGTGGCTGAAAATGTAAATATATTGTCTGGAGTTCGAGAAGGAAAAGTCCTAAGTGTGCAGGGTACCCTTCCTCCAAAGTCTCTTGTGGAGAACCCTTCATGCTTCTTCCAGCTTCTGGTGGCCCCAGTACTCCTTGGCTTTGTGTGGGCTATACCTTGGAGCAAGATGTTGATACCTGTGACCATCTTTAATGACCTTCTTTGTGCAACTTAGGGCCTGTGTGCTTCAAACTCCCCCCTCATTTCTCTTATAAAGACACCCAGTCATTGAATTTAGGGCTCACACTAAATCCAGGATAATATCATCTTGAGGTCCTTAAACTAATTACAGCTGTAAAATTTTATTTCCAAAGAAGGTCAGATTCACAGGTACTGAGGGCTGACATCTGGACATAGCTTTTGAGGGGAATAAAATTCAACCAACTGTGGTACACATGTTCCCTTTGGCTTCTTGAGGTTATGAGAGTTTCTCAGAGCTTCCCTGCTTCTAATTGACTTGACTTTTGAGGACTGAAGATCAATATTCTGTAGCCTGCATCTGGTTTGAGTTTGTCTGATGTTTTCTAATGGTTAGACTGGTGTTGGACCATGATAGCTGAGTGCTGAAAAACTGATGCTTTCAAATTGTGGTGCTGGAGGATACTCTTGAGAATCTCTTGGACAGCAAAATCAAACGGGTCAATTCTAAAGGAATCAACGGTGAATATTCATTGGAAGGAATTATGATTAAGCTGAAGTTCCAGGATTTGGCAAACTGATGCAAAGAGTCGACCCATTGGAAAAGACCCTGATCCCAGGAAAAACTGAAAGCAAAA
>ML661904.1:155457-185898 GCA_007570785.1 Antilocapra americana | reverse complement strand
ATTCTCTCCATACAGTCCCCTTCCATATCTTTTCAAGATGGGGCTCATTTTTCTTTTACTTTTTTTCATTTATTTACCTTTCAACTATACCTTACAGCTTGCAGGATCTTTGTTCTCCAACCAGGAATTAGACCTATCTTGGTGGTGAAAGCCCCAAGTCCTAGCCACTTGGTCCACCAGGGAATTCCCAAGATGGGACTGATTTTTCGTATAGATGAAGGAGACAGGCAATTGGAGGATATCACAACCCACTCCAGTATTCTTGCCTGGGAAATCCCATGGGCAGAAGATCCTCATGAGTTACAGCCCATGGAGCTACAGAGAGTTGTACATAGCCGAGCAATGGATTAGACACAAGATAGGAAATAAAGAGAGCTTATGTGTCCAACTCTTTGCGGTCCCATGGACTGTAGCCTGCCAGGGTCTTCTGTCCATGGGATTTCCCAGGCAATATTACTGGAGCGGATAGCCATCATTTTCTCCAGGAGATCTTCCCCACCAAGAGATGGAATCTTGGTCTCCTGCTCTGCAGGTGGATTTTTTAGCATCTGAGCGGCTAGGGAAGTCTTTTGAAGCTACTGCTAACAGCTCACCTACTACACATGAGCTGTTTATACTATTCAGCGTCAGCTGACAAGGACAACTTTTGTTTTTCCAAGCAAAAGTTTTGCTTTCCTTTCCAAGAAAATAAAAGGTAAATTATTTAGGGATGAGATGGGAAATTTGCTTTGTGAATTAAAGATTACTTTTATCTCCTGAGACTTGGTTTGGCAGTAACATTCCTTTCTATTTATAGAGGCGTTATTTGTTCATATTCTAAGCAATCTAATTTTCTTCAAAGCCAATGACTCAATTAGAGGAGAAATGAACTGTATCAAAGCACACAACTTTCAAAGGTTCTTTTCTTCCACAGTGACCCAGAGACAAGTATCTCTAATCTCCTTTATTGGGACCTGGGGAAGGCTGGGTTTTGCAATGTCAGCTTTTCTGAGCTAGAATGTGGCCAAACACTGTAGGCTGGGTACAGGGTCATCTTGGTAAGTACAGAACCCCACGTAAGAAAAATTTGTGGCTGGTAGGGGAAAGGAGGTGACCTGTCTGCTGAAACATTTCATCATTTAGTGAATCATTGTCATCTACCTAAGCTAGAATGAATTCCAGGAAGCTCAAGTCAGAAGCTCTCAACACATCGGTTGGTTTATCCCTTGTGAGTGTATCACAGTCATTCACTGTTGTTGTTCAGTCTCTAAGTCAAGTCCAACACTTTGCAACCCCATGAACAGCAGCATGCCAGCTTTCCTTGTCCTTCACTATCCCCCAGAGATAGTTTCAACTCATGTCCATTGAGTCAATGATGCCATCTGATGATCTCATCCCCTGTTTCCCCTTCTCGTCCTACCCACAGTCTTTCCCAGCATCAAGGACTTTTCCAATGACTTGGCACTTTGTATCAGGTAACCAAAGTATTGAAGCTTCAGTTTCAGCATCAGTCCTTCCAATGAACATTCACGGTTGATTTCCTTTAGGACTGACTGTTTTGATCTCCTTGAATCCTAAAGACTCTCAAGAGCCTCCTCCAGACTCTTCATGTATTGGTTTTCTTATAAGAGTGGAAGTACTGGAGCTTATGAACAATTTACCTTTTTAATAAAAATATATAAGTCAGAGCAGTGTTTTACTCAGAGTTCATTTGGTTGCAAGCTACAGAAAACAAAGAAACAGTTCCAGAGAAAAGGGGAGGATGAACTCTCTCACGAGGAAGTTGCAGGAGGACAGCCCCAGGCAGCGGGACTCAGGGATAGTCCAGGATTCTCTCTGTGCCTCTCGGCCCCTGCTTTTTGTTGTGCTTGTGTCTTCCCATGTACATGGTGACTTCTTGCTGTAGAACTGGCTTTCTCCATAAGTCTGGGATCCTGACCATTGGAAAATCATGGATTCACATGGAAGCTTACCTGCCCCCTTGACAGCTCATTGGGGATATAAAAAGGGGGCAAATCTCCAAGAGTGTGATTGATCCTTTGGGGTCATGTGCCTTCCTCCAGGCCAGTTACTAAGGGCTGGAAGGTGGGATATGATCACTGGTCCAGTCTGGCACTTTTCCCTACTCCCAAATCTATCACTGTGACTGAGAAGGCAGAAGATGGCAGCTTCTGTTCGGACAGCATGGGTGAAGGCAGGGGGTTGAGCAATTCCCCCAAAGAACGGAGAGTTTTGTCCCCTGAAGAAAGGCAGCTGTTCTTCCCACGTATCTGTAAGGACTTGCAATGCTGCACATCTTTAAAAAGTCTGAGAGGATTTCCCTGGTGGCCCAGTGGTGAAGAATCTGCCTGTCAGTGCAGGGGACGTGAGTTTGATCCCAGCTCTAGGAAGATCCCATATGCCAAGGGGCAACTAAGCCAGTGCACCACATCTACTGAGCCTGTGTGCCCTAGATCCCATGTTCCACAACAAGAGAAGCCTCCACAATGAGAAGCCAGCTCACCACAGCTATGGAGTGGCCTCTGCCTACTTCAACTAGCAAAAGCCTGTACGCAGCAATGCAGACCCAGCTCAGCCATAAATCACTAAATAAAACATTAAATACATATATGATAATAGAACTAATGGAAATTTTGAATAACTTGGATAAATGGGACTAACATTTTCTGAATGCTATAGGAGAGATCAGTCTCCTTACACTGGGAGTCTCTTCAAATGGCTCAATATCCACTTTCAATAGGATTTCATCAAGGGGCATCATCCCCAGCCCTCCTGATGAAAAGCCAGAGAATCCTGGATTTATAACCTCCTTTCCTCACTTCTTTTCATTCCATCCAAACCAGAGTGCTCCATACACATGATCTAACAAGTCTAACAATACCAGAAAAAGAGTATACCTCCTGCCTTTGTGGGCCAATTATTTTCTTGTCTTTCTGATTTTGATGAAGAATGAAAACACAGGAGATAAAATTTTTCTGAGGTATTGCATACCTGAAAATGTCTCTACTCTCTCATTACATTAGGTTACTAGTTGACAGGGCATAGAATTTAAGTTTGGAGATCGTTTTCTCTTACAGTTTTGAAGATTTTATCCAACTGTGTTCAGGCTGAGAAAGCTGATTCCATTTGACCTCATTTTTAATCACTTGCATATTAATGACTTTTTCCTTTCTGGAAGCTTTTAGAGTAATTTCCTTATCCTTGGTATTCTAATATGATAATGGATCTTTTTCCATTCTTTGTGCTGGGAATTCAGTGGGACTTTTTAAAATTGATATATGATTGACTTTTAATATTGTATAAGTTACAGTGTATAGTATAGTGCTTCACAATTTTAATAGCTGTACTCTGTACTCCATTTATAGTTATTATGAAATGCTATATGATGTACAATATATCCATGTAGCTTATTTTATTTTTGGCTAATGTTGGGTCTTAATTGCCATGTGGGCTCTTCTCTAGTTGTGGCGATTCGAGTGGGGGCTATATTTTAATTGCAGTGTAAAGACTTGCCATTGTGGTGGCTTCTCCTGTTGCTGGGCACAGACTCGAGGGCATGGACTTTAAGGCATGGGCTCGGCAGTTTTTGTGCATTGGATTAGTTGCTCCAAGGCATGTGGGGTCTTCCCAGATCAGGGATGGAATCTGTGTCTCCTGCACTGGCAGGTGGACTCTTTTTCACTGGAAGCCCCCTGTAACTTATTTTATAACTAATAGTTTCTACTTCTTATTCTCCTTTTCTCTCTCCACTGGTAACCACTAGTTTGTTCTGTGTATCACTTAGTCTGGTTTTGTTGTTGTTGTTATATTCACTAGTTTGCTTTATTTTTTAGACTCCACATGTAAGTGAAATCATACAATATTTGTCATTCTCTGTCTGACTTATTTCTCTCAGCAAAATGCCCTTCAAGTCCATCCATTTTGCTGCAAATGAAAAAACCACATTCTTGTTTATGACTGAGTAGTATTCCTCTAGATATACACATATATCAAGTTTTATTTATCCATTCATCTATTGATATGGTTGTTTCCATATCTTGGCAATTGTAAATAACGATGCTATGAACATCGAGGGGACATGTAGCTTTCCAAGGTGGGTCTTTCAGTCTGTGAATTGGTGTCATTGATCTCTGGGAAGTTTTTTAATCATGGAATTCTCTAGGCTAGAACACTGGAGTGGGTATCCATTCCCTTCTCCAGGGATTCTTTTTGTTATGATTCCTCTAATATTTCTTTCTGGAGCTATTATTTGCCTGTTGGTTTCTCTGGATTTATCTTCTACTTTTCTTCTGTGGTCTCTGTGATTTTTGTTTGCTTTCTTGGAACTCTCCCTTGAGCTTATCTTCCAACTTCTCTCTCCATATTTTTCCTGCTGCCATAAATTTAATGTTCAAATGCTTCTTCCTTATGATTAAGATTTTTTAGCATCTTTTTTTTTCTTTTTCATGGATGTAATCCAACCCCTACGTGTCTGAGAATATTAATCATTTTAAGGCATTTTTTCTCTGTCCACCTGTGTTGTCTCTGAGCTCTCCACTTCTTTTTTCTTTCTTTTTTTAACTTGTCTTCTATATTGGATGCTTTCTTCAGATATCTGGTAATCTTTTGCTTTTCAGTCTTATATTTCTTTTCTTTTACTTTTTTACTTTCTTCACTGTGCAATGCAGCTTGCAGGATCTTAGTTTCCCAACCAGGGATGAAATCCATGCCTTCTGCAGTGGAAGTGCAGAGTCCTAACAGTACTTGTATGTCAGTAGTTACAGATCACTGTCCTGGGGTCCTTGTGTTTCGCTAGAGAAGAATGTTTCAGTGTCCTTCCTGAAGTGTATCCTAAGGGCAGAGAGAATTCTTTGAATGGGGTGGCACAAAGTGGGAGGACTGAGTCTCTCACTTAATCCTTCTTTTAAAATACAGAGTCTTCGGGCTTCTCTGACAGTCCATTGGCGAAGACTACACCATCTAAGGCAGGGGGTGCAGGTCCCCTGGTGGGAAAGCTAAAATCCCACATGCCTCATGGCCAAAAAGCCAAATCATAAAACAGAAGCACTATTGTAACAAATTCAGTGAAGACTTTAACATGGTCCACATTTAAAAAAAGAACTATTAAATAAATAAAGTAAGTTGCATAGCTGCATCCCCTCCACTGTGCCTGTTTCCCCTATTCAACCTTTGATCAGAATAAAAGCCCAGTTTCCTGTGTGTGTGTCAGAGGCTGGGGAATACTTGGGGATGCATGAAGCAGGCAAGTGGGTTGGGGATCCCACTTCCAACTCTGCGTTTGGACCCATCTTCACTCCTACCTTCTGCCAGAACAGGTGCCCTCTGATTTCTCATGGTCCTGCCTTCTCAGCTCTGCCACGTCCTTCTTTAGCTTCTCATTTCCAAAACTTCAACCTCTCTTCCCTCTTTTATTGCTGCTCCCTTCATTGTTGTCCTTTGTATTTCAATTATATCTTATCTTTTGACTATCTTTTTAGTTGGAAACCAACAGCTGAATGAATGTGCTCCATTGTCCACCTTTAACTGGCAGACCAGAGTCTACCATGCAGGAGCAGAAGTACAGGGTGAAGTGAGAGGGTGGGCTCGGGAGCCAGGCACATCTATGGCTGAGTTCTGGCTTCACGTCTCCATAATCCTTTGTTACCTTGGGCACGATGATCAATCAGCCTCTCTGAGCCTAGTCTGCACAGGGAAATAAGGCCTCATAACGAGTGGAGGGGGTTATATTTTGAGATTTCTCGAGTTGTGGTGGGAAGCTTGGGGATCCACTCAAATCATGACAGGGACCTCAGTGAGCCTCTCATCTTGCCCAGGGAAGTCAAGTCTGTTTTTGAGTTGCCTGCAGGAGTGTGGGATTGCTTTGGAGTCACTAATGGGGCATCATAGGAACTCATTTCGATTTAAGGCCGAGGAACTTGGGGTTCCATCTAGATTAGTGACATGGATCTTAGGGTTCATATCAAGTTTAAGCTAAGAGTCATGTCTTGGTTCGTGCTGAGGCATGGAACATCACTTTTCTCTTCCTTTTACAACACGTGTGTGTGTGGTGGGGTCAGGACCCCTGTCCAGTTGAGGCAGGAAATTGGGGCTGTTTATAGAGGTAAAACAGGGAATTAGGACTCCCTTTGTGTTGTAAGGCGAATACCCAGAGGTGCAGGAGAAGCAGGACTTATCTCGAGTTGAGGGGTTATTCAGTGTCCTTTCAATTTGCGGTGAAAATCTCTGTGTTACTCTTGAGTTAAAATAGGTGAGAAAGGCCTCCCCTTGACAGGTGGGGATACTCACCTCTATACTAACGAGGAAGGCCCCGGGCCTCCTCTTGAGATGTGAGAGAAACTTCAGGTTTCCTCTTGAGATGATGCAGAGACTAAAAGGCTCTTATCTCGCCATGAGGTGGGGAACATGGGGCTCTTTCGAGTTGTGACGGGTAATGCAAGTTTCCTCTTGAATGGTGACACATATCTTGGGGATTCTATTGAGTTGCATAAAGGGGTTGTCAGCTTCATTTTGAGATTCAAAAGGGAATGTGGGACTGTTCCGGAGATGCTGCATGGATATGGGCCTCACTTTGCATTGAGGGGGGATCTCTTCATTTCTTGAGTTCTGGCGAGATGTTTAGTGCTCTACTCTATCTACCACTTTGACCTCAGGGAAAATCTCTTGAAGCCTCAGGGAAACCAAGGCAATATTCGAGTTTCAAAGAGGAGCCAAAGAAGTTGCTCGAGTGACTGCAGGGGAATCAGGCCTCATCTCACATTCAGGCAGAAATCTTGGGATGTTCCTCGAGTTGCAGCGGGCAGTTTTGTATTCCCGTCGAGTTGGGACATGGTGCTCTGGGCGCCTCTAATGTTGCCTCAGGGAAGTCAGGCCCTCCTTTCGATGTGGGAGGATAATCGTGGGATGCTACTGGAGGCACTGCAGTGGAATAGAGCCTCATTGGAGTTGAGGTGTGAAAATCAGGGTTCCTCTGCAGTTTCGACAGGGATATCAGAGTTCATATTGAATTCTTATAAGAGAGTCAGCCCCCATCTCGTCTTGAGGCATGTAACCTCTCTTAACTCTCAAATTGTCAGGACTCCTTTTAGTTCAGGTGGGACATTTGGGCTTTTCCTACAAGTGTGCAACAGGGGAATCAGACCGTTATTGGTGTACCAGGTGGGTATACCTGAGGTTTTGTACTAGTCTCCCCAGGAAAATTAGGCCTTATGTCGAGTGAAGGGGGACATCTTGTGGTTTCTCTCTTGTTGTCGTGGGAAGCTGAGGTTCCACTCAAGACATGATGGGGACCTCAGTGATACCAGGGAAGTCAAGTTTCTTTCTGAGTGTCCTGCAGGAACACATGATTGCTCTGGAGTCGCTGCCAGGTCATCATAGGAACACATTTCCTTTGAAGGTGGGAAAACTCAGCATTCCATATCCATTTGCAACATTGATCTCAGGGTCCCAATTGATGTTAAACCTGGAGAGAGGCATCAGTTCATGTTGAGGCATGGAACTCCGCTTTTCTCTCTTGTAAAAAGGGTGGGTTAGAACTCCTGTCCAGTTAAGGCAGGTAATATGGGTTTTTATCTAAAGGTAAAACAAGGGAGTTAGGCCTCAATTCATGTGGTGAGGCGATTACCCTGAGAAGCATGAGAATCAGGACCTATCTCGAGTTGAGTGACAATTGGTATCCTTTCAACTTCTGGCAGGAACTTCTGGGTTTTCCTCAAGTTTGATTAGATGAGAAAGACATCCTCTTGAGGTGCAAGACGAACTTTGGGAGTCTTCTTGAGGCAACACAAGGGCTAATCGGCCATCATCTCGCCAAGAGGTGGGGAACACCTCTTTTGAGTTGTTCGGGCGAACACGAATTTCCTGTTGAATGACAATGAATATCGTCGGGATTCTCTTGAGTTGCATAAAGGGAGTCAAGCTTTCTCTTGAGATTTGAGAAGGAATTTGGGACTGTACTGGAATCGCTGCACAGGAAAAGGACCTCACCTGGCATTGAATGGGAAATGTCTACATTACTTAAGTTGTGGCAGGAAGTGTAATGTTCCTTTCCTTCTGACACTTTGACCTCAGGGGACCACTCATGAAGCCACAGGGATGTCAAGGCATCTTTCGAGGATTGAGGAGTAGCCGAGGAAGATACTCGAGTCACTGCAAGAGGATCAGGCCTCATCTTGCATTCAGAGTGAAATCTTGGGATGTTCCTATAATTGCAGTGGGCAGTTTCTCAAGTTGAAGCGGCAGTTTTGGATTCCTCTCGAGTTGTGGCATGGTCTTCTGGGAGCCTCTAATGTTGTCTCAGAGAAGTCAAGCCCTGGTTTTGATGTGCGAAGGCCATTTTATTACTCTACTCAAGTCACTAAGGTGGGATAGGGGCTCATTTGTAGTTGAGGCATGAAACTCAGGATTCATCTCCATTTTCGACAGGGCTATAAGGGTTCCTATTAAATTTCTACAAGAGAGTTATCCCTCATCTCGTTTTGAGGAATGTAACTCCTCTTTCCTCTCCACTTGTCAGTACTAGTTTTAGTTTGGAGGGTCATTTGGGCATTTCCTGGATGTGTGCACTAAAGGAATCAGACCTCTATCCATGTAGTTGAGGATAAACCTGGGGTTCTGTTCAAGTCACTGCAGGGAAATAAGGCCTCATCTTGTGTTGAGGGGGATATATTGTGGTTTTTCTCGAGTTTTGGTGTAAGTCTTAGGATTCCAGTTGAGCCGTGACAGGGACGTCATTGAGCCTCTCATGATGCCCAGGGAAGTCTAGTCTCTTTGGGGTTGCCTGTAGGAGAACGGGATTGCTCTGGAGACACTTCCATGATATTATACGGTCTCATTTCAAATTAAGGTGGGGTAACTGAGGGTTCCATCTCCATTTGCAATGGGGACCTCGGGTTCCTAACCAGTTGAAACTGGGAGAAATGTCTCGGCTCATGTTGAGACATGGAACTCTGCATTCCTCTTGTGTTGTTAAAGGTGAGGGAGTAAGGACTCCTGTCTAGTTGATGCAGGTAATTGGGGCTTTTTCTCGAGGTACAACAAGGGAGTTAGGCCTTCCTTCATGTTGTGAGTTGAATACCCGTGAGTGCAGGAGAAACAGGCCTTAACTGGTGTTGAGAGGCCACTCAGTGTCCTTTCTGGAGGCAGAGATTTCTGGGTTCCTCTCTAGTTTCAATAAGTGAGAAAGACGTCCTTTTGAGGTCAGGGAGGAATGTCGGGTGTGACTTCAAGATGAAGAATGGGGCTAATCGACCCTCATTTCACAATGAGTTTGGGTACATGGAGTTCTTTTGAGTTGTGGCGGGGAACACGAGGCTAATCTTGAATGATGACACCTATCTTGAAAATTCACTTGAGGTGTATAAAGGGAGTCAAACTTCCTTCTGGATTTGAGATGGAACTTGTGACAGTTCTGGTGCTGCTGCTCCGTTAAAGTGCCTCACTTTGCATTAATGAGGGAATCTCTTCGTTTCTTGAGTTGATGGGGGGAGTATAGTATTCCTCTCGATCTGCCACTTTGACTTCAGGGAACCTCTCGTGAAACCTAAGGGAAGGCAAGGAAACTTTCTAGTTATGAGGAGCAGCCGAGGAATGCTCTCGAAGCACAGCAAGTTAATCAGGCCTCATCTCGCATTCAACCATGAAATCATGGTATGTATCTAGAGTTGAGGCAGGCAGTTTCTCAAGTTGAGGCCAGCAGGTTTGGATTCCTCTTGAGTTGCGACATGGTCCTCTGGGAGCCTCTAATGTTGCCTCGGGAATGTCAGGCAGTGCTTTTGATGTGCAAGGGCCATCTTGGTGCTCTACTTGAGTCACTATGGTGGAATAGGGGCTTATCTAGAGTTAAGGCATGTAACGCATGGTACTTCTTCATTTTTGACAGGGCTATCAGAGTTCCTATTGAGTTTCTCCAAGAGAGTACACACTCATCTCGTTTTGAGGTATGTAACTCCTCTTTCCTCTCTAGTTGTCAGGACTCCTTTTAGTTAAGGCTGGTCTTTTGGGCTTTTCCTAGATGTGTGCAACAGGGGAGTAAGATGTCCATCTGTGAAGCTGAGAATAAACCTGGGGTTCTGTTTAAGTCACCGCAGGAAAATAAGGCTTCTTCTTGAATTGAGGGAGTTATCTTGTTGTTTTTGTCAAGGTTTGGTTGAAGCTTGGCATTGCACTCGAGTCGTGAAGGGGACTTCAGTGAGCCTCTCTTCTGGCTCAGGTAAGTAAAATCTCATTTTGAGTTGCCTGCAAGAGTGCTGGATTGTACTGGAGTTGCTTCTGAGATATCATAGTGTGTCATTTCAAAGTAAGGTGGGGGAACTCAGGGTTTCGTCTCCATTTGTGACAAGGATCTTGGGGTCCATATCAATTTTAAATTGATAGTAAGTCCTCAGATCTTGTTGAGGCATGGAAAAGTACATTCCTTTCATATAGTAAAAGGGAGGGGGGTGTCAGAACTTATGTCTAGTTGAGGCACATAATTGGGGCTTTTTATTGAGGTACAACAAGGATGTTAGGCCTCCCACATTGTTCTGAGGCACTGATCCAGAAATGCAGGGAAATCAGGCCTCATTTGTATTTGAGGGGCAACTCGGTGTCCTTTCGATTTTTGGCAGGAAATTCTAGCTTCATCTTAAATTTCTATAGGTGATAAAGGCCTCATCTTTTGGTGAGAGATTAATGTCACATGTCCTCTCGAGATGACATAGGGGCAAATCAGCCCTCATCTAGGGATGAGGTGAGAAACATGGGACTCATTCAAGTTGTGGCAGGTAATCCTCTAGATTGATGATGCACATATTTGAGATTCTTTTAAGGTTCATAAAAGAATCCAAGCTTCCTCTGTGATTAGAGTGTGAAGTAGGGACTGCTCTGGAGGCACTGCATAGGCAAAAGGACTCATCTCGCATTGAGGAAAGATTCTCTTCATTTCTAGAGTTGTGGTGTGAAATACAGTGTTCCTCTCATTCTGCCATTTTTAACTCAGGGATCCTCTCGTGAGGCCTCAGGGAAGTCAAGGCAACTTGGGAGATTCAAGGAGGAGCCGAGGAAGGTTCTCAAGTCACTACAGGGGAATCAGGCCTCATATCTCATTCAGATGGAAATCTTGTGATGTATCTTGAGTTGTGGTGTCCAATTTCTTGAGTTGCTGCTGGCACTTTTGGGTCCCTCTCAAGTTGTGACATGGTCCTCTGTGAGCGTCTAATGTTGTTTCAGGGAAGGCAAGCCCTCATTGTGATGTACAAGGGCCATCTCATGGCTCTTCTCCGGTCACTACAGAATAGGCCATCATCATAACTTGAAGAGTGAACCTCAGGTTTTGTCTCTAGTTTTGACAGGGATATCAGAGCTCCTATTGAGTTTCTCCAAAAGAGTCAGCCCTCATCTCATTGTGAGGTATGTAACTCCTCCTTGCTCTCGAGTTGTCAGAACTATTTGAATTGAGGCGGGGCATTTGGGCTTTTCCTAAATGTATGCAACCGGAGAGTCAGACCTACATCCATGTAGCTGAGGAGAACCATGCAGTTCTGTTCAAGTCACCACAGGGAAAGAAGGCCTCATCTCAAGTTGAGGGCATTATACTGTGCTTTTTATCGAGTTTTGGTGGGAAGCTTTGGGTTCCACTCGAGTCGTGGCGGGTTCAACAGTGAGCCTCTCATTCTCCCCAGTGAAGTCAAGTCTCCTTTTGAGTTGCCTGCAGGAGTGTGGGCTTGCTCTGCTGTCACTTCTGGACTATCATAGGGACTCATTTCAAATTAAGTCATGGGAACTCAGGGTTCCTCTCCATTGCCAACACAGATGTCAGGGTCCCTAATGAGATAAAACTGGGAGGAAGGCCTGAGCTCGTGCTGAATCCTGGGACTCCATGTTCCTCTCATGCTATAAAAGGGGGAGGGGTCAGGATTCCTGTCTCGCTGAGGCAGGTAATTGGAGCTTTTTCTCTAGTTACAGCAAGGAAGTTAGGGCTCCTTTCGTGTTCCGAGACAAATTCCCAGAGGTGGTGGAGAGTCAACCTTTATCTGTAGTTGAGGGGAAACTCGGTGTCCTTTCGACTTGTGACAAGAAGCTCTGGGTTCCTTTCCAGTTTCAGTTGGTAATAAAGGTGTCCTGTTGAAGTGCGAGCAGAATGTCTTGTGTACTCTAGAGATGACACAGGGGCTAATCATCTCTCATCCTGCGATGAGGTGGAGAACATGGGCCCTTTCGAGTTGTGGCAGGAAGCATGAGATTCCTCTTGAATGATGACATGTACCTTACAGATCATCTTGAGGTGCATAAAGGGAGCCAAGATGCCTCTTGAGATTCGTGAGGGAACTTGGGAGTGTTTTGGAGGCACTGCATGAGAAAAATGGCCTCACCTCACATTGAGAGGGGATCCCTTTGTTTCTTGATTTGCTGCAGGAAGTATATTGTTCCTCTCGATTTGCCAGTTTAAACTCAGGGTCCCTCTACTGAAGCCTCAGGGAAATTAAAACAACTTGGGAGGTTCGAGGAGGATCCGAGGAAGGTTCTTGAGTCACTGGAGGGGAATCAGGCCTCATCTCGCATTCAGAGGGAAATCTTGGAATGTTTATCTAGTTACGGCGGGCATTTTCTCGAGTTGCAGTGGATACTTTTGTATCCCTCTCATGTTGCAATGTGGTCCTCTGGGAGCCTCTAATGTTGTGTCAGGGTAGTCAGGCCCGCTCCTCAATGTGCGAGGGCCATCTCTGTGATATTCTCGAGTCACTACCATGGAATAGGCTCTCACATTTGGTTGAGATGTGAACCTCAGGTTTCCTCTCGAGTTTCAACAGGGCTATCAAGTTCCTATTGAGTTTCTCCAACTATGTCACCCCTCATCTAATTGTGTGGTATGTAACTCCCTTTTGCTCTCAAGTTGTGAGAACTCCTTTGAATTAAGGCAGGGCATTTGGCCATTTCCTAGATGTGTGCAACAGGGGAGTCAGACCTCTATCCATGTAGCTAAGGAGAAACCTGGGGTCGCCTTCAAGTCACTGCAGGAAAATAAGGCCTCATCTCGAGTTGAGGGGGTTATATTGTGATTTTTCTCGAGTTTGGGTTGAAAGCTTCGGGTTCTACTAGAGTCATGCTGGGGACCACAGTGAGCATCTAGTCTCCCAAAGGGAAGGCATGTCTCCTTTCGTATTGCATGCAGGAGCATGGGATTGCTGTGGACTCACTTCTGGGATATCATAGGGTCTCATTTCAAATTATGGTGGGGAAACTCAGGGTTCCATCTCCATTTGTGACATGAATGTCGGGGTCCCTATCAAGATGAAACTGGGAGGAAGGCCTCAGCTCGTGTTGAGGCATGGGACTCCATGTTCCTCTCAGGTTGTAAAAGTGGGAGGGGTCAGGACTCCTGTCTAGTTGAGACTGCTAATTGGAGGTGTTTTTCGAGGTACGACAAGGGAGTTAGGCCTCCCATCGTCTTCAGAGGCAAATTTCCAGAGGTGCTGGAGGACCAGGCTTTATCTGAAGTTGAGGGTAAACATGCTGTCTTCTGACTTGTGGTAGGAAATTCTGGCTTATCTAGAGCTTCAACTGGTGAGAAAGCCAGCCTCTTGAGGTGCAAGAGGAACGTCGTGTGATCCTTAGAGAAGACGTAGGGGCTAATAATCCCTCATCTGGAGATGAGGTATAGAACATGGGGCCTTTTGAGTTGTGACAGGGAGCACTAGGTTCCTCTTGAATGATGATGCGTATCTTGGAGATCCTTTTGAGGTGCATAAAGGAAGCCAACCTTCCTCTTAGGATTCGAGAGGTAACTTGGGTGTGTTCTGGAGGTGGTTCATGAGAAAAAAAGCCTCACCTCACATTGAGAGGAAAATCCCTTCGTTTCCTGAGTTGTGGCAGGAAGTATAGTGTTCCTCTTGATCTGCCTTTTTAAAATCAGGGACTCTCTCATGAAGCCTCAGGAATGTCAAGGCAACTTGGGAGGTTTGAGAAGGAGTCAAGAAGGTTCTTAAGTCATTGCAGGGTAATCAGGCCTCATCTTGTATTCAGAGGGAAATCTTGGGATGTTTCTCAGGTTGTGGTGAGCAGTTTCTTGGGTTGCAGCAGGCACTTTTGGATACCTCTCGGGTTGCTATGTGGTCATCTGGGAGGCTCTCATGTTGTCTCAGGGAAGTCAGACTCTTGTTTCGAGGTGCAAGGGCCATCTTGGGGCTCTTCTCGATTCACTACAGCAGAATAAGCCCTTATCTTTACTTGAGGTTTGAACCTCATGTTTCCTCTATAGTTTCAACAGGGCCATCAGTGTCCCTATTTAGTTTCTCCAAGAGTGTCAGCCCTCATCTTGTTGTGAGGTATGTAACTCCTCATTGTTCTCCGGTTGTCAGAACTCCTTTCCATTGAGTCGGGGCATTTGGGCTTTTCTTAGATATGTGAAACAAGTGATTCAGACCTCCATACATGTAGCTGAGGAGAAACCTGGGATTCTGTTCAAGTCATCGCAGGGTAATTAGGCCTCATCTCGAGTTGTGAGGGTTATATTGTGCTTTATCTCGAGTTTTGGTGGGAAGATTCGGGTTCCACTTTAGCTTTGGTGTGAAACCCAGTGAGCCTCTCGTCTTTTGCAGAAAGAAGTCAAGTCTTCTTTTGCATAGCCTGCTGGAGCGTGGGATTGCTCTGGAGTTGTTTCAGGCATATCATAGGGTCTCATTTCAAATTAAGGGAGTGGAACTCAGGGCTCCATCTCCAATTGCAACACAGATTTTGGAGTCCCTATGGAGTTGGAACTGGGAGAAAGGCCTCATCTCGTGTTGAGGCATGGGACTCCATGTTCTCAAAGTACAGCAAGGGAGTTAGGCCTCCCTTCATGTCCTGAGGTAAATTCCAAGAGGTGGTGTAGAATCAGGCTTTATCTGAAGTTGAGGTGCAACTCTATTTCCTTTTGACTTGCAGCAGGAAGCTCTGGGTTCCTCTCGAGTTTCAATTGGTGAGAAAATCCTCCTTTTGAGTTGTGACTGGAACGTCGTGTGTCCTGTTGAGACAACACAGGGACTAATCAACCTCATCTCACAATGAGTGGGAGAACATGGGGCCTTTCCATTTGTGGCGAGGAGCTGGAGGTTCCTCTTGAATGATGATGCATATGTTGGAGATCCTCTTGAGGTGCATAAAGGGAGCCAAGCTTCTTCTTGAAATATGAGAGGTAACCTGGGAGTATTCTGGGGGCGCTGCATCAGAAATAAGCCTCTCCTCACATTGAGAGGGGAATCTCTTCATTTCTTGAGTTGTGCCAGGAAGTAAAGTGTTCCTCTCAATCTGCCACTTTAAATTCAGGGCCACTCTCTTGAAACCTCAGTGAAGTCAAGGCAACTTGGGAGGTTCGATGAGGAGCCGAGGAAGGTCCTCAAGTCACTGTAGGCGAATCAATTTTCATCTCACATTCATAGAGATATCTTGAGATGTTTCTTGTGTTGCGGTGGGCAGTTTCTCGAGTTGCCCTGGGGACTGTTGGATTCCTCTTGAGTTGCCACGTGGTCCTCAGGTTACCTCTAATGTTGCCTCATGGAAGTGAGGTCCTCATTTAATGTGCAAGGGCCATCTCAGGGCTCTTGTTGAGTCACTACTGAAGAATAGGGCCTCACCTTTAGTTGAGGTATGAATCTCAGGTTTCCTTTCTTGTTTTGACAGGGCTACATATCAGAGTTCCTATTGAGTATATCCAAGAGAGTCAGCCCTCATCTCGTTGTGAAGTCTGTAACTTTGACCTCGAGTTGTCAGAACTCCTTCTTATTGTGGCAGGGCATTTGTGCTTTTCCTAGATGTGTGCAACAGGGATTTTAGACTTTATCTGAGTATCTGATGAGAAACCTGGTGTTCTGTTCAAGTCACCTCAGGGAAGTAAGGCCTCATCTCGAGTTGAGGGGGTTATATTGTGCTTTTTCTCGTGTCTTGGTGGGAAGCCTCGAGTTCCACTTGAGTCGTGTCGAGGACCTCAGTGAGCCTTTCTTTTTGTCCAAGGGAGTCAAGTCTCCTTTCGAGTTGCCTGCAGGTGAGTAGGATTGCTCTGGTGTTGCTTCTGGGATATCATAGGGTCTCATTTCAAATGAAGGTTGAAGAACTCAGTTACATATAGTGCTTATGATGTCGTACATATATTGGGTGTGATGTCATGCATACATTGGTTGTGATTTCATCCATACAGTGGGTGTACTGACACCTGTGTAGTGGATGTGATGTCAGACATAGTCAGTGTTATGTCATAAGTATTGTGTTTTCATATCATAAAGCGTGTGAATTCATGGATAGTGCTTGTGATGTCATACATAGGCACAATGTGATGTCATATCTATAGTGGGTGTGAATGCATCAATAAAATTGGTGTGATGACACAGATACATTGGATGTGATACCACATGTGGTGTGATGTCATAAAGAGTGAATGTCCTATCAGATATAGTGAATGTGATGTCATACACATCGTGAGTATGAAGTCATATATACAGTGTGTGTGATTAGACAGATACAGTTCATGTGATCTAAGGAATACAGTGGTTGTTATGTCTTAAATACGGAGGAGTGATGTCATAAAGTGTGGATGTGATGTCATTTATAATTTATACAACGACATAGATATTGGGGTGTGATACCATACATACCCCAATGATGTATGTCATCTACACAGTGAATGTGATGACACAGATACAGGGCATGTGATGGAAGATATAGTGGATGTGATGTCATATACCCTGGATATGGTATTGTAAATAAAGTGAATGTATGTCATAGATACAGTGGCTGTGATGGCACATGTATACTGGATGTGATGTCACATACACTAGATGTGATGTCATATATAGTGGGTGTGATGTCATGAATGCAGGGTATATGATGTCATAAAGAGTGAGTGTGATATCATATGTAATCCATATGATTCCATACATATATTGGATGTAATGTCATACATACAGTGTGTGTGATACCGTCTACACATTGGGTGAGATGACACAGAGTGGATATGATCAGTTATAGTGGGTGTGAAATCATAAATACTGTGATGTCAAATAGAGTGAATGTGATGCCATGTATACTGAATGTGATGCCATGTATACACCCAGTGTGATTTTATACATAGAGTGGTTGTGAGGTCACCAATAGAATGGATGTGATGACATGGATCCAGTGGAAGTGATGTCACATGTATAGAAGATGTGGTGTCATATAGAGTTGATGTGACTTCATATATATTGGATGTGATATCGTGAATACAGTGGTTGTGATGCCAAAGATGGAGAAGTGGGTTGTCATAAAGAGTGCATGTGTTGTCATATATAATGCATAGGATGTCACACATACAATGGGTGTGATATCATACATATAGTTGGTATGTTAACACAGATACAGTGGATGTGATGTCAGAGATAATGGGTGTGATGTCATATACTGGACATGATGTCAGATATAGTGGGTTTGATGTCAGATCCAGTGTTTGTGCTGTCACACAGAGTGTACATGGTGTCCCATATAGTGGATATGATGTAATAATCATAGTGGGCACAATGTTATAAATAGTGTGGCTGTGATGCCACAGGTATAAAATACAGTGGAAATGATGTCATAAATACGATTGTGTGATGGTAAGTAAAGATTGGATGTGATGTTATATATAGTGCATATGATGGCATACATATAGTGGGTGCAATGTCATATGTAGAGTGGGTGTGAAGACACAGAATGAGTGTGATGTCAGATGTAGTAGGTTGATGTCATATATAGTGGTTGTGTTCTTATTGCACACAATATGTGTGATGTCATATAACGTGGATATGATAATATAAATGTAGTGGGTGTGATGTCATTGATAGAGTTGTCGTGATGTCTCATGTATAGTTAATGTGATGTCATCATCAGTGAATGTGATTTCACATATAGTGGCTGTGATATCATGAATACTGTATATTTTATTTATAAAGAGTGAATGTGATGTCACGTACAGTGCATGTGAAACATACGTATGCCCAGATAGATGTCATATATAGAGTATTTGTGAGTTCATCAATAGAATGGGTGTGATGACCCAGATACAGTGGATGCGATGCCATATGTATCCAAAATGTCATGTCATAATCCGTGGATATGATGTCATATATGAATGTGATATCATGAATACAGTAAATGTGATGCAAAATACATCAGTGTGATGTCACAAAGAGTGGATGTGATGTCATATACAATGCATATGATGTCATACATATCGTGGGTATGGTGTCATACATACAGCAGTTGTGATGACATAGGTACAGTGGATGTGATGTAGACACAGAGAGTATGATGTTATAGATAAAGTGTCTGGGTAGTGCTATATATAGTCGATGTGATATCATAACTAGTGGATGAGATGTCATATAGAGTGAGTGTAATGTCATGAATACAGTGGATATGATGTCATAGAGAATGGGTATGATGTCATAGATACCGCATATGATGTCATGTATACCTTAGATGTAATATTGATACAATGGGTGTGATGACACTGATACATTGTGTGTGATGTGAGATGTAGTGTGTGTGATGTCAGATATAGTGGTTCTCTTGTAAAATACACTGAGTGTGATGACATATATAGTGAATATGATGTCATAAACATACTGGGTGTGATGTCATAGATACAGTGGCTGTGATATCACATGTATAGTCGATGTGATGTCATAATCTGTGGATGTGATACTACATATAGAGGGTGTGATATCATGAACAGAGTGGATGTGATGTCATACAGTGGGCATGAAGTCCTACGAGTGGGTGTGATATCATGAATACCTCTGATTTAATGTTTGAAACACTGTAGTGTGATGTCATAGAGAGGGGATATGATGTCATATAGAGCATATGATGTCATACATATACTGGGTGTGATGGACATAGAGTGGGTGCGATATCATCTATACAGTGGGTTGAATGACACAGATACAGTGGAAGCGATGTCAGGTATAGTGTGTGTGATGTCGTAGGTACAGTGGTGTGATGTCCAAGAGAATGGGTAAGATAACATATATACTGCATATGATGTCATACATATATTGGATATGGTATACATACATACAATGTGTGTGATATCATCAATAGAGTGGTTGTGATGATGCAGTAGAGTGGGTGCAATGTCATAAAAACTGTGATTTAATGTCATAAATAGTGAATGTGATGTCGAGTCTAGTGCATGTGATGTGATACACATTCCCAGTGTGATGACACAGGTAATGGATGCCCTGTTATTTGTATAGAAGATGTGATGTCATATACAATTGATGTGACTTCACATACAGTGGGTGTGATGGCATGAATACAGTGCAAATGATGTTATAAACACAGTGGTGTGATATGACAATGAGTGGATATGATGTCATAAAGAGCACATATGATGCCATACATATAATGGGCACGATGTTGTACATAAAGTACTTGTCATATCAACTACAGAGTGGGTTTGCTGACTCAGATTGATGCATTATCACAAGTACAGAAGATGTGATTTCATATACATTTGATGTGACTTCATATACAGTGGGTGTGATGTCATGAGTACATTGGATATGATGTCATAAATATTGTGGTGTGATGTCATAAAGAGTGTATGTGATGACATATATAGTACATATAGAGGGTGTGATGTCATACATATAGTGGTTTTGATGAAAGGATACAGTGGAGATCATGTCACACAGAGTGGGTGTGATGTCAGATATAGTGGTTGTGTTGTCATTCACACAGTGCTCATGATGTCTCATTAGTGGATATAATGTCATAAACATAGTGAGTGTGATGTCACAGATAAATTGCCTGTGATTTCACATGTAAAGTGGATGTGATGTCATAAAGTGGATGAGATATCATATAGAGTGGGTGTGATGTCATGCTTACAGTGGATGTGATGTCATAAATTCAGTGGGCTGATGTCATAGAGAATGGATATGATATCATACATATTGCATAGGATTTCATACATATAGTGGGTGTGATGTCATAAATACTGTGTATTGATGTCATAAATAGTGAATGTGATGGCATATATGGTGCATGCGATTTCATACATAGGCCCAGTGTGATGTCATGCATGGAGTGGGTGTGAATTCATGAATAAAATGGGTGTGATGACACAGATACAGTGGATGTGATGTCACATGTATAGAAGATGCGATGTCATATACAGGTGATGTGACTTCATGTATAGCACATGTGATGCCAAGAATACAGTGCATGTGATGTCATAGTGAATATAATGTCATATATAGTGAGTATGATGCCATACACATCGTGGGTATGAAGTCATATATACAGTGGGTGTGATGAGACAAACACAGTCAATGTGATATCATGAATGCAGTTGTTGTTATGCCTTAAGTACATGGGTGTGATCTCATTAAGAGTGGACATTATGTTGTTTATAATTTATATGATTTAAAACACATCGGGGTGTGATATCATACATACAGTGGGTGTGATGTCATCTACACAGTGGATGTGATGACATAGATACAGTGCATGTGAGGGAAGATACAGCGGATGTGACGTCATATACCCTGGATATGGTATTGTAAATATAGAGGGTGTATGTCATATATACAGTGGCTGTGATGTCACATACACTGGATGTGATGTCATATATAGTGGGTGTGATGTCATGAATACACAGAATGTGATGTCATAAAGAGTGGGTGTGATGTCATATATACTCCATAAGTTGCCATCTATATAATGGGTGTGATGTCAAACATACAGTGTGTGTGATACCGTCTATACATTGAGTGAGATGACACAGAGTGGATGTGATTAGTTATAGTGGGTGTGAAGTCATAAATACTGTGAAGTCACAAAGAGTGAATATGATGTCATGTATAGTGATTGTCATGTCATGTATTAACCCACTGTGATTTTTACGCTTAGAGTAGTTGTTATGTCACGAATAGAATGGGTGTGATGACACAGATGCAGTGGAAGCGATGTCACATGTATAGAAGATACGATGTCATGTTTAGTTGATGTGACTTCATATATATTGGATATGATATCATGAATACAGTGGATGTAATGCAATAAATGGAGAAGTGGGTTGTCATAAAGAGTGGATGCGTTGTCATATATAATGCATAGGATGTCATACATATAATCACTGTGATATCACTCATACAGTAGGTGTGTTGACACAAATGGAGTGGACATGATGTCAGATATAGTGGTTTTGCTGTCAGATCCAATTGTTCTGTTTTCAAACAGTGTGTGTGTCGTATCACATATAGAGGATATGATGTCATAAACATAGTGGGCATAATGTTATAGATACAGTGGCTGTGATGTCACAGATATAAAATACAGTGGTCATAATGTCATAAATACCATTGTGTGATAGTAAATAAAGAGTGGATGTGATGACATATATAGTGCATATGATCTAGGGGCAACACATTGTCTTTTCGACAAGCAGTAGGAAACTCTGGATTCCTCTTGAGTTTCAGATGGTGAGAAAGTCCTCCTCTTGAGATGTGAGAGGGACGTAATGTGTCCTCTCCAGACAACACAGGAGCTAATCATACCTCATCTCGCGATAAGGTGGACAACACATGCCTTTCGGGTTGTGGCAGGGAACACGAGGTTCCTCTTGAATAATGACGCATATCTCGGGAATCCTCTTGGGGTGCATAAAGGGAACCAAGCTTCTTCTTGAGATTCGAGAAGGAACGTGGGAGTGTTCTGGAGGAGGTGCTTAGGAAAAAAGACTCAGCTCACATTGAGAGGGAAATCTTTACATTTCTTAAATTGTCATGGGGAATTTAGTGTTACTCTCAAACTGCCACTTTCAAATGAGGGACCATCTCGTGAGGCCTCAGGGAAGTCAAGGCAACATGGGAGGTTTGAGGATGAGCCGAGGAAGATTCTCGAGTCACTGCAGGGGAATCAGACCTCATCCCACATACAGATGGAAATCTTGGGTTGTTCCTCCAGTTGTGGTGGGCAGTTTCTCGAGTTGCAGCGGGCATGTTTGGATCCGTCTTGAATTGTGATGTGGTCCTTTGAGAGCCTCTATTTTTGCCTCAGGGAAGTCAGGCCCTCATTTCGATGTGTGAGGGCCATCTCGTGGCTCTTCTTGAGGCACTAGAGTGGAATAGGGCCTCAACTTTAGTTGAGGTATGAACGTCAGGTTTCCTCTCTAGTTTCGACAGGGCTGCCAGTGTTCCAATTGATTTTCTCCAAGAGAGTATGTGTTCATCTCGTTGTGAGGTATGTAAATCGCCTTTGCTCTTGGGTTGTCTGAACTCCTTTTCATTAGGTAGTGCTTTGGGGCTTTTTTTAGATATGTGCATCAGAGGAGTCAAACCTCTATCCATGTAGCTGAGCAGAAACCTGGGGTTCTGTTCAAATCACCGCAGGGAAATAACCCCTTCACCTCCATTTGAGGGGGTTATATTGTGCTTTTACTCGAGTTTCCAAGGGAAGCTTTGGGTCCCACTCAAGTCGTTTTGGGGACCTCAGTGAGCCTCTCCTCTGGACAAGGGAAGTGAAGTCTTATTTAGAGTTGCCTGCAGAAACGTGGGATTACTCTGGAGTCACTCCTGAATTACAATATGATCTCATTTCAAATTAAGATGGGGGGACTCTGGGTTCCATCTCCATTTGCGAAATGGATGTCGGGGTCCTGATCGAGTTGAAACTAGGAGTGAGGCCTCAACTCGTATTGGGGCATGGGACCCTGTGTACCTGTCGTGTTTTAAAAGGGGGAAAGGTCAGGAGTCCTGTCTAATTGAGGTAGGTAATTGAAGCTTTATCTCGAGATACAACAAGGCATGAAGACCTTCCTTCATGTTCAGAGGCAACTGCCCAGGAATACTGTAGAATATGGCTTTATCTGAAGTTGAGGGGCAACTCGCTGTCCTTTCAAAATGTGGCAAAAAGCTTTGGGCTCCTCTCGAGGTTCAGTTGGTGAGAAAGGCCTCCTTTTAAGGTGTGAGAGAAATGTCTTGTGTCCTCTGGAGACAATGCTGGGGCCCATCATCCCTCATGTTGTGATGAGGTGGAGAAAATGGTGCATTTTGAGTTCTGGTGGGGAGGATGAGGTTCCTCTTGAATGACGACGTGTATCTTGTAGATCCTCTTGAGGTGCAAGAGGGGAGCCAAGCTTCCTCTGGAGATTCTAGATGTAACATGGGAGTGTTCCGGACATGCTGTATGTTAAAAAAAATTCTCAGGTCACATAGAGAGGCAAAACATTTCATTTCCTGTGTTGTAGTGGGGAGTATAGTGTTCCTTTCAATCTGCCACTTTCAAGTCAGGGATCCTCTGGTGAAGACTCAGGGAAGTCAAGGCAAATTGGGTGGTTCGAGGAGGAGCCAACAAAGGTTCTCGAGTCACTGCAGGGGAATCAGGCCTCCTCTAGGTTTGAGAGGGAAATCAGGCCTCATTTCACTTTGAGAGGGAAGTCTTGGGATGTTTCTCGATTTGCGGTGGGAAGTTTCTGGAGTTGCAGAAGGAAATTTTGCATACCACTGGTGCTGCGACGTGGTTCTCTGAGAGGCTCTAATGTTCCCTGAGGGAAGGTAGGCCCACATTTCAATGTGAACAGGAAATCTCGGGGCACTTCTTGAGTCACTACACTGGAATAGGTCCTAATATTTGGCTGAGGAATGAACCTGAGCTTTAATCTCGAGTTTTGAGAGGGCTATTAGAGTTCCTATTGAGTTTCTCCAAGAGAGTACGTGCTCATCTCGTTATGAGTGATGCAACTCGGCTGTGCACTTGGGTGGTCATAATTCCTTTCCTTAAGACAGGGCATTGGAGCATATTTTTTATATGAGAAACAAGGGAGTCAGACCTCCATCCGAGAAGCTTAACAGAACACTGGGGTTTTGTTCAAGTCACCACACGACATGAGTTCTCCTCTAGAGTGGAAGGGGTGATATGGTGTTTTTTCTCGAGTTTTAGTGGGAAGCTGCATTTTCCACTCAAATCATGGCAGGGACCTCAGTGACCTCTGGTCTTGAACAACGAAGTCAGGTGTCCTTATGTGTGGCCTGCATGAGCATGGAAATGCTCTGAAGTTGATTGCAGGATGTCACAGAGTCTCATTTGAAATGAAGGAAGAGTAACTAAAGGTCCCACCTCCATTTGCGACCTGGACTTCGACTGGCCCTTGGAACTGAAACAGGGAGGAAAGTCTCCAATCATGTGAGGCATGACACACTCTTTTACTATCCTGTTGTAAAAAAGGGAGGCGTCAGGACTCCTGCCTTGTTCAGGTAGGTAAATACATCATTTCCTTGAAGACAACAAGGCAGTGAGGCCTCTCTTTGTGTTCTGAGGCGAATTCTCAGAAGTGCTGGAGAGTGCAGGGGCAAATGGCTGTCCTTGGAAATTTCTTCAGGAGGCTCTGGGTTCCTTTCATGATTCACTTGGTGAAAAAGGTGGCCTCTTGAGGTGTGAGAGGAGAGTCGTGTGTCGGTTCGAAGCGAAGAAGGGGTAATCATTGTTCATCTGGTGATAAGGTGGAGAACACTGGGACTCTCGAGCTGTTGCAGGGAGCACCAGGTTCCTCTTGCATGACCATGCGTATTTTGGAGATCCTCTTGGGGTGCATATAGGGAAGCAAGTTTCATCTCGGTATTCGATAGGGAACGTGGGAGTGTTCTGGAGGCCTTGCATGAGAAAAAAAGCCTCAGGTCACATTGAGAGGGGAATTTCTTCATTTCTTGAGCTGTGGTGGGAAGCATAGTGTTCATCTAAAGTCGACCTTTTCGATTCAGGCACCCTTTCCTGAGCCTCAGGGAAGTCAAGGCAACTTGGGAGGTTCGAGGAGGAGCGGTGGAAGTTTCTCGCGTCACTGCAGGGGAATCAGGCCTCATCTCGCCTTCATAGGTACATCGTGAGATGGTTCTCGACTTGCAGAGCACAGTTTCTTGACTTACAGCAGGCAGTATCTCGAGTTCCAGCGGGCACTTTGGATCCATTTGGAGCTGAGACACGGTCCTCTGGGAGCCTGTAATGTTGCCTCAGGGAAGGCAGACACTTATTTCGATGTGCATGGGCAATCTCAGGGCTCTTCTTGAGTCACTACACCAGAATTGGTCCTCATCTTCCGTTGAGGTATGAACCTCAGCTTTCATCTCGAGATTGGACACAGATATCAGAGTTCCGATTGAGATTCTCCAAGAGAGTACGTGCTCATCTCGTTGTGAGGTATGCAACTTGCCTTTGCTCTCGGGTTTTCAGAACACCTTTGCAGGAAGGCAGGGATTTTGGGCAGATTTTTGATATGTGCAACGGGGGAGTCAGACCTCCATCTGTGGAGCTGAGCAGAAACCTGGGGTTTTGTTGAAGTCACCACAAGGATATCAGTCCTCTTCTCGAGTGTAGGGGTGATATGGTGCTTTTTCTGGAGTTTTAGTGGGACACTGAGGGTTCCCCTCGAATCGTGGCAGGGACTTCAGTGAGCCTCTGGTCTTGACCAGCGAAGTCAGGTATCCGTTTGCGTGGCATGTATGAGCGAAGAAGTGCTCTGGAGTCGACTATGGGATGTCAGAGAGTCTCCGTGGAAATGAAGGCAGACGAACTCAGAGTTCCATCCCAATTTGCGACAGAGTTTTCAGGATCCCTTGGAAGTGAAAGTGGGGGGAAGTTGTCCGCTCATGTGAGGCGTGACACTCATTTTTCCTCTCCTCTTAAAGAAACTTAGGTTTCAGGTCTCCTGCCTTGTTGAGGCAGCCAATGACAGCTTTTCCTCGATGGCGACAAGGCAGTGAGGCCTCCCTTCGTGTTCTGAGGCGAATTCCCAGATGTGCTGGAGAATCAGGCTTTCCCTGAAGTGCAGGGGCAAATGGCTGTCCTTGGAAATTTATGCGGGAGGCTCTGGGTTCCTCTCATGATTCACTTGGTGAGAGAGGCCGCCTCTTGAGGTGTGAGAGGAAAGTCGGTGTCTGTTCAAAGTGAAGAAGGGGCTATCATCGCTCATCTTCGAGAAGCTGGAGAACCCTGGGCCTTTCGAGTTGTGGCAGTGAGCACGAGGTTCCACTTGCATGGCCGTGTGCTTCTTGGAGATCTTCGTGGGCTGCAAGTTGCGAACCAAGCTTCATCTTGGAATTCAATAGTAAACGTGGGAGTGTTCTGGAGGACCTGCATGGGAAAAGAGTACTCACCTCACATTGAGAGGGGAATCTCTTCATTTCTTGAGTTGTAGCGAGAAGCATAGTGCTCCTCCCAAGTTGATCCTTTCAAAACAGGGACCCTATCCTGAAGCTTCAGGAAAGTCAAGGCAACTTGGGAGGTTCCAGGAGGAGCCCTGGAAGTTTCTCGCATCACTGCAGGGGAATCAGGCTTCATCTCGCCTTCAGAGGCACATCGTGGGATGGTTCTCGACTTGCGGCGGGCAGTTTCTCGACTTACGGCGGGCAGTTTCTCGAGTTGCACCGGGTACTTTCGGATCCATCTGGAGATGTGATGCAGTCCCCTGGAAGCCTCTAATGTTGACTCAGGGAAGGCAGGCCCTTATTTCGATGTGCATGGGCCATCTTGGGGCTCTTCTGGAGTCACTACACCGTATTCGGTCCTCATCTTTACTTGAGGTATGAACTTGAGCTTTCATCTCGAGTTTGGACACGGATATCAGAGTTCCGATTGAGTTTCTCCAAGAGAGTACGTGCTCGTCTCGTTGTGAGGTATGCAACTCACCGTTCCTCTCGGGTTTTCAATTCTATTTTGCAGGAATGCAGGGCTTTGGGTCAGATTTTTGATATGCACATCGGGGGAGTCATGCCTCCATCCGTGTAGCTGAGCACAAACCTGTGGTTTTATTGAAGTCAACACAAGGAAATCAGTCCTCATCTCGAGTGGAGGGTGTGATATGGTGCTTTTTTTCGAGTTTGAGTGGGACGCTGCAGGTTGCCCTCGAATTGTGGCAGGAAATTCAGTGTGCCTCTGGTTTTGACCAGCGAAGTCAGGTGTCGGTTTGTGTGGCATGTATGAGCGAAAGAGTGCTCTGGAGTCGCTTGCGGGATGTCAGAGAGTCGCCTTGGAAATGAAGGCAGAGGAACTAACGGTTCGATCCTCATTTGTGACCTAGTCTTCGGGGTCCCTTGGAACTGAAACTCGGGGAAATATGTCCGCTCATATGAGGCGTGACACTCATGTTTCCTCTTCTCTTGAAAAAACGGAGGCGTCAGGTCTGCTGCCTTGTTGAAGCAGGCAATTACAGCTTTTCCTCGATGGCAAAAAGGCAGTGAGGCATCCCTTCGAGTTCTCAGGTGAATTTCAAGAGGTGCTGGAGAATCAGGCTTTCCCTGAAGTGCAGGGACAAATGGTTGTCCTTTGAAATTTCTGAAGGAGGCTCTGGGTTCCTCTCATGATTCACTTGGTGAGAAAGGCAGCCTCTTGAGGTGTGAGGGGAAAGTCATGTATCAGTTTGAAGCGAAGAAGGGCCTAATCATCACTCACCTTTGAGAAGCTGGAGAACCCTGGGCCTTTAGAATTGTGGCAGGGAGCACGAGGTTCCGCTTGCATGGCCGTGTGCTTCTTCGAGATCCTCTTGGGATGCATTGGTATTCGATAGGGAACGTGGGAGTGTTCTGGAGGACCTGCATGGGAAAAGAAGCCTCACCTCACATTGAGAGGGGAATCTCTTCATTTCTTGAGTTGTGGCGGGAAGCATACTGTCCCTCCCATGTTGACCCTTTCCATTCAGGGACCCGCTCTTGAAGCCTCAGGGAAGTCAAGGCAACTTGGGAGGTTCGAGAAGGAGTTGTGGAAGTTTCTGGTGTCACTGCAGGAAAATCAGGCCTCATCTCGCCTTCAGAGGCACATCGTGGCTTGGTTCTCGACTTGCGGCCGGCAGTTTCTCGACTTACGGCCGGCAGTATCTCGAGTTATATCGGGCTCATTCGGATTCATCTGGAGCTGTAACGTGGTACTTTGGGACACTCTAATGTTGCCTCAGGGGAGGCAGGCCCTCATTTCGATGGGCATGGGCCCTCTCGGGGCTCTTCTGGAGTCACTCCACCGAATTAGGTCCTCATCTTTAGTTGAGGTATGAACTTGAGCTTTTATCTCTAGTTTGGACATGGATATTGGAGTTCCAATTGAGTTTCTCCAAGAGAGTACATGCCCATCTCGTTTTGAGGTATGCAGCTTGCCGTTGCTCTCCGGTTTTTAGAGCTCCTTTGCAGGAATACACGGCTTTGGGGCAGATTTTTGATATGTGCAACGGGGGAGTCAGACCTCCATCCATGTAGCTGAGCAGAAACCTGGGGTTTTGTTGAAGTCACCACAAGAACATCAGTCCTTATCTCGAGTGGAGGGGGTGATATGGTGCTTTTTCTCGTGTTTGAGTGGGATGCTGCGGGTTCCCCTCGAATCGTGGCAGGGATCTCAGTGTGCCTCTGGTCTTGACCAGCGAAGTCAGTCATCCGTTAGTGTGGCATGCATGAGCGAAAGAGTGCTCTGGAGTCGCTTACAGGATGTCAGAGAGTCTCCTTGGAAATGAAGGCAGAGGAACTCAGGGTTCCACCCCATTTGTGACCTAGTCCTCTGGGTCCCTTGGAACTGAAACTGGGGGAAGGTTGTCCGCTCATGTGAGGCATGACACTCCCTTTTTCTCTGCTCTTGTAAAAACGGAGGTGTCAGGTCTCCTGCCTTGTTGAGGCAGGCAATTACAGCTATTCCTCGATGGTATCAAGGTAGTGGAGCCTCACTTCGCATTCTGAGGCGAATTGTCAGAGGTGCTGAAGAATCAGTCTTTCCCTGAAGTGCAGGGGCAAATGGCTGTCCTTGGAAATTTCTGCAGGAGGGTCTAGGTTCCTCTCATGATTCACTTTGTGAGAAAGGCAGCCTCTTGAGGTGTGAGAGGAAAGTCGTGTATCAGTTCGAAGCAAAGAAGGAGTTAGTCATCGCTCATCTCGCGAAAAGCTGGAGAAACCTAGGCTTTTCGAGTTGTGGCAGGGAGCACGAGGTTCCTTTTGTATGGCCGTGTGCTTCTTCGAGATCCTCTTGGGATGCATGTAGCGAACCAAGCTTCGTCTTGGTATTCTATAGGGAACGTGGAAGTGTTCTGGAGGACCTGCATGGGAAAAGAAGCCTCACCTCACATTGAGAGGGGAATCTCTTCTTTTCTTGGGTTGTTGCGCTAACTGTACTGTCCCTCTCAGGTTGACACTTTCAATTCAGGGACCTGCTCTTGAAGCCACAGGGAAGTCAAGGCAACTTGGGAGGTTTGACGTGGAGCCCTGGAAGTTTTTCGCGTCACTGCATGGAAATGAGGCCTCATCTCGCCTTCAGAGGCACATCGTGTCATGGTTTTCGACTTGTGGCAGGCAGTTTCTCGAATTACGGCGGGCAGTTTCTCGAGTTATATCGGGCAAATTAGGATTCATCTGGAGTTGAGACGCGGTCCTCTGGAAAACTCTAATCTTGCCTCAGGGAAGACAGGCACTCATTTGGATGTGTACAGGCCCTCTTGGGGCTCATCGGGAGTCACTACACCGGACGAGGTCCTCATCTTTAGTTTAGGTATGAACTTGAGCTTTCATCTCGAGTTTGGACACGGATATCAGAGATCCGATTGAGGTTGTCCAAGAGAGTACGTGCTCATCTCTTTGTGAGGTGTGCAACTGGCCTTTACTCTCAGGTTTTCAGAACTCCTTTGCAGGAATTCAGGGCTTTTGAACAGATTTTTGATATGTGCTACGGGGGAGTCAGACCTCCATCCGTGTAGCTGAGCAGAAACCTGTGGTTTTGTTGAAGTCACCACAAGGACATCAGTCCTCATCTCGGGTGGAGGGGGTGATATGCCTCTTCTCGAGTTTTAGTGGGACGCTTTACTTTCCCCTCGAATCGTGGCAGGGAACTCAGTGTGCCTCTGGTCTTGACCAGCGAAGTCAGGTTTCACTTTGGGTGGCATGCTTGAGCGAAAGAGTGCTATGGGTTCACTTGCTGGATGTCAGAGAGTCTTCTTGGAAATGAAAGCAGAGGAACTCAAGGTCCCATCACCATTTGAAACCTCGTCTTCTGGGTCACTTGGAACTGAAACTGGGGGGAAGTTGTCCTCTCATGTGAGGCCAGACACTCCCTTTTCCTCTCCTCTTGTAAAAACGGAGGCGTCAGGTCTCCTGACTTGTTGGGGCAGGCAATTACATCTATTCTTCCATGGCATCAAGGCAGTGAAGCCTCCCATCATGTTCTGAGGTGAATTCAAAGAGGTGCTGGAGAATCAGGCTTTCCCTGAAGTGCAGGGGCAAATGAATGTCCTTGGAAATTTCTGCAGGAGGCTCTGGGTTCCTCTCATGATTCACTTGGTGACAAAGGCAGCCTCTTGAGATGTGAGAGGAAAGTCGTGTGTCTGTTCGAAGCAAAGAAGGGGCTAACCATCGCTCATCTTCGAGAAGCTGGAGAACCCTGGAACTTTCGAGTTGTGGCAGGGAGCACGAGGTTCCTCTTGCATGGTGGTGTGCTTCTTTGAGATCCTCTTGGTCTGCATGTAGCGAACCACGC
>ML661904.1:122848-155447 GCA_007570785.1 Antilocapra americana | reverse complement strand
GTCTTTAGTTGAGGTATGAACTTGAGCTTTTATCTCGAGTTTGGACATGGATATTGGAGTTCCAATTGAGTTTCTCCAAGAGAGAACGTGCTCATCTCATTGGAAGGTATGCAACTCGCCTTTGTTCCTAGGTTTTCAGAACTCCTTTGCAGGAATACAGGTCTTTGGGGAAGATTTTTGATATGGGCAACGGGGGAGTCAGACCTCTATCCGTGTAGCTGAGCAGAAACCTGGGGTTTTGTTGAAGTCACCACAGGGACATCAGTCCTCATCTCGAGTAGAGGAAGTGATATTGTGCTTTATCTCGAGTTTGAGTGGGAAGCTGCGGGTTCGCCTCGAACCATGGCAGGGACCTCAGTGAGCCTCTGGTCTTGACCAGCGAAGTCAGGTGTCCGGCTGCGTGGCATGCATGAGCGAAGGAGTGCTCCAGAGTCACTTGCGGGGTGTAGGAGAGTCTCCTTGGAAATGAAGGCAGGGAAACTCAGGGTTCCATCCCCATTTGCGACCGAGACTTTGGATTTCCTTGGAACTGAAACTGTGGGGAAGTTGTCCGCTCATGTGAGGCGTGGCACTCCTTTTTCCTCTCCACCTGTAAAAACAGAGGCATCAGGTCTCCTGCCATGTTGAAGCAGGCAATTACAGCTTTTCATCGATGGAAGCAAGGCAGTGAGGCCTCCCTTCGTGTTTTCAGGCGAATTCCCAGAGGTGCTGGGGAATCAGGCTTTCCCTGATGTGCAGGGGCAAATGGCTGTCCTTGGAAATTTCTGCAGGAGGCTCTGGCTTCCTCTCATGATTCCCTTGGTGAGAAAGGCATCCTCTTGAAGTGTGAGAGGAAAGTCGTGTGTCTGTTCGAAGTGAAGAAGGGGCTAATCATCACTCATCTTCGAGAAGCTGGATAAACCTGGGCCTACTTCTGTGGCAGGGAGTAGGAGGTTCTTCTTGCATGACCTTGTGCTTTTTCGAGATCCTCTTGAGCTGCATGTAGTGTACCAAGCTTCGTCTTGGAATTCAATACGGAACGTGGGAGTGTTCTGGAGGCTCTACATGGGAAAAAAAGCCTCAGCTCACATTGAGAGGTGAATCTCTTCGTTCCTTGAGTTATGGCGGGAAGCGTAGTGTTCCTTCCTGGTTGACCCTTTCAATTCAGAGACCTGCTCTTGAAGCCTCAGGGAAGTCAAGGCAACTTGGGAGGTTCGAGGAGGAGCCGTGGAAGTTTCTGGCGTCACTGCAGGGAAATCAGGCCTCATCTCTCCTTCAGAGGCACATCCTGTCATGGTTTTCGACTTGCAGCCGGCACTTTCTCGACTTATGGCGGGCAGTATCTCGAGTTATATCGGGCACATTTGGATTCATCTGGAGCTGCGACGCGGTCCTTTGGGAAACTCTAATGTTGCCTCAGGGGAGGAAGGCCCTCCTTTCGATGTGCATGGGCACTCTCAGGGCTCTTCTCGAGTCACTCCACAGAATTAGGTCCTCATCTTTAGTTGAGGTATGAACTTGAGCTTTCATCTCGAGTTTGACATGTATATCAGAGTTCCGATTGAGTTTCTCCAAGACAGTACATGCTCATCTCGTTGTGAGGTATGTAACTTTCCTTTTCTCTCAGGTTTTCAGAACTCCTTTGCAGGAATGCAGGGCTTTGGGGCAGATTTTTGATATGTGCAATGGGGAAGTCAGACTTCCACCCGTGTAGCTGAGCAGAAACCTGGGGTTTTGTTGAAGTCAACACAAGGACATCAGTCCTCATCTCGAGTGGAGGGGGTGATATGGTGCTTTTTCTCGAGTTTAAGTGTGACGCTTAGTTTTCCCCTTGAATCGTAACTGGGAACTCAGTGTGCCTCTGCTCTTGACGAGTGAAGTCAGGTGTCCATTTGTGTGGCATGCATGAGAGAAGGAGTCCTCTGGAGTCGCTTGCGGGATTTCATAGAGTCTCCTTGTTAATGAAGGCAGGGGAACTCAGGGTTCCATCACCATTTGCGACCTAGTCTTCGGGGTCCCTTGGAATTGAAACCGGGGGGAAGTTGTCTGCTCATGTGAGGCGTGACACTCCCTTTTCCTCTCCTCTTGTAAAAATGGAGGCGTCAGGTCTCTTGCCTTGTTGAGGCAGGCAATTACAGGTATTCCTCGATGGCCTCAAGGCAGTAAGGCCTCCCTTCGTGTTCTCAGGCGAATTCCCAGAGGTGCTGGAGAATCAGGCTTTCCCTGACCTGCAAGGGCAAATGGCTGTCCTTGGAAATTTCTGCTGGAGGCTCTGGGTTCCTCTCATGATTCAGTTGGTGAGAAAGGCAGCCTCTTGAGGTGTGAGAGGAAAGTTGTGTGTCTGTTCGAAGTGAAGAAGGTGCTAACCATCGCTCATCATCGAAAAGCTGTAGAACCCTGGCCCTTTCGAGTTGTGTCAGGGAGCACGAGGTTCCTCTTGCATGGCTGAATGCCCCTTCGAGATCCTCTTGGGATCCTGTAGCGAACCAAGCTTCGTTTTGGTATTCGATAGGGAATGTGGGAGTGTTCTGGAGGACCTGCTTTGAAAAAGAAGCCTCACCTCACATTGAGAGGGGAATCTCTTCATTTCTTGAGTTGTGCCTGAAGCATACTGTCCCTCCCAGATTGACCCTTTCAATTCAGGGACCCATTTCTGATGCCTCAGGTAAGTCAAGGCAACTTGGGAGGTTTGAGGAGGAGCCGTGGAAGTTTATGACGTCACTGCAGGGAAATCAGGCCTCATCTCGCCCTCAGAGGCACATCGTGTCATGATTTTCGACTTGCGGAGGGCAGTTTCCCGACTTAGGGCGGGCAGTATCTAGAGTTATATCGGACTCATTCGGATTCATCCTGAACTGCGATGCGGTCCTTTGGGAAACTCTAATATTGCCTCAGGGGAAGCAGGCCCTCATTTCGATGTGCATGGGCCCTATCGGGGCTCTTCTGGAGTCACTCCACCGAATTAGGTCCTCATCTTTAGTTGAGATATTATCTTGAGCTTTCATCTCGAGTTTGGACACGGATATCAGAGTTCCGATTGAGTTTCTCCAAGAGAGTACATGCTCATCTCGTTTTGAGGTATGAAACTTGCCTTTACTCTAGGGTTTTAAGAACTCCTTTGCAGGAAGGTAGGCCTTTTGGACAGATTTATCTTATATTCAACGTGGGAGTCAGACCTCCAACCGTGTAGCTGAGCAGAATACTGGGGTTTTGTTGAAGTCACCACAAGGGCATCAGTCCTCATCTGGAATAGAGGGGGTGATATGGTGCTTTTTTTCGAGTTTTAGTGGGATGATGCAGGTTCCCCCCTAATCGTGGCAGGGACATCAGTGAGCCTCTGGTCTTGACCAGCGAAGTCAAATGTCAGTTTTTGTGGAATGCATGAGTGAATAATTACTTTGGAGGTGCTTTGGGGATGTCAGAGTGTCTCCTTGGAAATGAAGGCAGAAGAACTAACAGTTCGATCCTCGTTTGTTACCTAGTCTTCGAGGACCCTTGAAACTGAAACTGGGGGGAAGTTGTCCGCTCATATGAGGTGTGACACTCCCTTTTCCCCTCCTCTTGAAGAAACGGAGGAGTAAGGTCTCCTGCCTTGTGGAGGCAGTCAATTACAGCTTTTCCTCGATGGCAACCGGGCAGTGAGTCCTCCCTTCTTGTTCTGAAGCCAATTCCCAGAGGTGCTGGAGAATCAGGCTTTCCCTGAAGTCCAGGGGCAAATGGCTGTCCTTGGAAATTTCTGCAGGAGGCTCTGGGTTCCTCTCATGATTCACATGGTGAGAAAGGCAGCCTCTTGAGATGTGAGAGGAATATCGTGTGTCAGTTTGAAGCGACGAAAGGGCTAATCATCGCTCATCTTCCAGAAGCTGGAGAACCCTGGGCCTTTCGAGTTGTGGCAGGGAGCAAGAGGTTCCTCTTGCATGGCCGTGTGTTCTTTCGAGATCCTCTTGGGCTGCATGTAGAGAACCAAGCATCGTATTTGGATTCAATAGGGAATGTGGGAGTGTTCTGGAGGCCCTGCATGGGAAAAGAAGCCTCATCTCACATTGAGAGGGGAATCTCTTCATTTCTTGAGTTATGATGGGAAGCGTAGTGTTCCTCCCTGGTTGACCCTTTCAATTCAGGGACCCGCTCTTCGAGCAGGAGCCGTGGAAGTTTCTGGCGTCACTGCAGGGAAATCAGGCCTCATTTCGCCTTCAGAGGCACATCATGTCATGGTTTTAGACTTGAGGCGGGCAGTTTCTCGACTTACGGCGGGCAGTATCTCGAGTTATATCGGGTATATTTGGATCCATCTGGAGCTGCGACGTGGTTTTCTCGGAAACTCTAATGTTGCCTCAGGGGAGGAAGGCCCTCATTTGGATGTGCATGGGTCCTCTCGGGGCTCTTCAGGAGTCACTCCACCGAATTAGTTCCTCATCTTTAGTTGAGGTATGAACTTGAGCTTTCATCTCGAGTTTGGACACGGATATCAGAGTTCCAATTGAGTTTCTCCAAGAGAGTACGTGCTCGTCTCGTTGTGAGGTATGCCACTCGCCTTTGCTCTCAGGTTTTCAGAATTCCTTTGCATGAAGGCAGGGCTTTGGGGCAGATTTTTGATATGTGCAACGGGGGAGTCAGACATCCATCCGTGTTGCTGAACAGAAAGGTGGGGTTTTGTTGAAGTCACCACAAGGACATCACTCCTCATCTCGAGTGGAGGGGATGATATGGTGCTTTTTCTTGAGTTTGAGAGGGAAGGTGCAGGTTCCCCTCGCATCGTGGCAGGGACCTCAGTGAGCATCTGGTCTTGACCATCGAAGTCAGGTGTCTGTTTGCGTGACAGGCATGAGCGAAAGAGTGCTCTGGAGGCCCTTGCGGGATGTCAGAGAGTCTCCTTGGAAATAAAGGCAGAGGAACTCAGGGTTCTATCCCCATTTGTGACCTAGTTTTCGGGGTCCCATGAAACTGAAACTGGGGGGAAGTTGTCCGCTCATGTGAGGCGTGACACTCCCTTTTCCTCTCCTCTTGTAAAAACGGAGGCTTCAAGTCTCCTGCCTTGTTGAGGCAGGCAATTACAGGTATTCCTCGATGGCCTCAAGGCAGTGAGGCCTCGCTTCGTGTTCTGAGGCAAATTCCCAAAGGTGCTGGAAAATCAGTCTTTCCCTGAAGTACAGGGGCAAATGGCTGTCCTTGGAAATTTCTGCAGGAGGATCTGGATTCCTATCATGATTCACTTGGTGAGAAAAGCATCCTCTTGAGGTGTGAGAAGAGAGTCGTTGTCTGTTGGAAGTGAAGAAGTGGCTAATCATCGCTCATCTCTCGAGAAGCTGGGGAACCCCGAGCCTTTGGAGTTGTGGCAGGGAGCACGAGGTTCCTCTTGCATGGCCGTGTGCTTCTTGGAGATCCGCTTGGGCTGCATGTAGTGAACCAAGCTTCGTCTTGGTATTCAATCGGGAACGTGGCAGTGTTCTGGAGGACCTGCATGGGAAAAGAAGCCTCATGTCACATTGAGAGGGGAATCTCTTCATTTCTTGAGTTGTGGCGGGAAGGGAAGTGTTCCTCCCAGGTTGACCCTTTCAATTCAGGGACCTGCTCTTGAAGACTCAGGGAAGTCAAGGAAACTTGGGAAGTTCGAGTAGGAGCCATGGAAGTTTTGGTCATCACTGCAGGGATATCAGGCCTCATCTCGCCTTGAGGCACATCGTGTCATGGCTTTCAACTTGCGGCCGGCAGTTTCTCGAATTTCGGCGGGCAGTATCTCGAGTTATATCAGGCACATTTGGATCCATCTGGTGCTGCAAAGCGGTCTTCTGGGAAGCTCTAATGTTGCCTCAGGGGAGGTAGGCCCTCATTTCGATGTGCATGGGCCCTCTCAGGGCTCTTCTGGAGTCACTCCACCGAATTAGGTCCACATCTTTAATTGAGGTATGAACTTGAGCTTTCATCTCGAGTTTGGACATGGATATTAAAGTTCCGATTGACTTCCTCAAAGAGAGTACGTGCTCATCTCGTTGTGAGGTATGCAACTCGTCTTTGTTCTCGGGTTTTCAGAACTCCTTTGCAGGAAGGCAGGGCTTTTGGTCAGATTTTTGATGTATTTAACGTGGGAGTCAGACCTTCATCCGTGTAGCTGAGCAGAAAGCAGTTGTTTTGTTGAAGTCGCCTCAAGGACATCAGTCCTCATCTCGAGTGCAGGTGGTGATATGGTGCTTTTTCTCGAGTTTTAGTGGGATGCTGCAGGTTCCCCTCAAATCGTGTCAGGGACCTCATTGAGCCTCTGGTCTTGACCAGCGAAGTCAGGTGTCGGTTTTTGTGGATTTCATGAGCGAAAAATTGTTTTGGAGTCGATTGCAGGATGTCAGAGTGTCTCCTTGAAGATGAAGGCAGCGGAACTCAGGGTTCCATCTCCATTTGCGACCTAGTCTTCGGGGTCCCTTGGAACTTAAACTGGGGGGAAGTTGTCCTCTCATGTGAAGCGTGACACTCCCTTTTCTTCTCCTCTTGAAAAAACGGAGGCGTCATGTCTCCTTCCTTGTTAAGACAGGAAATTACAGCTTTTCCTCGATGGCAATAAGAAAGTGAGGCCTCCCTTCGAATTCTGAAGCGAATTCCCAAATGTGCTGGAGAATCAGGGTTTCCCTGATTTGCAGGGGCAAATGGTTGTCCATGGAAATTTCTTCAGGAGGCTCTGGGTTCCTCAAATGATTCACTTGGTGAGAAAGGCAGCCTCTTGAGGTGTGAGAGGAAACTCGTGTGTCAGTGCGAAGCGAATAAGGGGCTTATCTTCGCTCATCTCGAGAAGCTGGAGAACCCTGGGCCTTTCGAGTTGTGGCAGGGAGCACGAGGTTCCTCTTGCATGGCCTTGTGCTTCTTCGAGATCCTCTTTGGCTGCATGTAGGGAACCAAGCTTCGTCTTGGGATTCGGTAGGGAATGTAGAAGTGTTCTGGAGGCCCTGTATGGGAAAAGAAGCCTCACCTCACATTGAGAGGGGAATCTCTTCGTTTCTTGAGTTGTGGCAGGAAACGTAATGTTCTTCTCAGTTTGACCCTTTAAATTCAGGAACCCTCTTTTGAAGCCTCAGGGAAGTCAAGGCAACTTGAGAGGTTCGAGGAGGAACCATGGAAATTCCTGACGTCACTGCAAGGAAATCAGTCCTATTCTCGCCTTCAGAGGCACATCATGTCATGGTTTTCGACTTGCGGAGGGCAGTTTCTCGACTTACGGGGGGCAGTTTCTCAAGTTATACCGGGCACATTTGGATCCATCTGGAACTGCGACGCGGTCCTCTGGGAAACTCTAATGTTGCCTCAGGGAAGAAAGGTCATCATTTCGATGGGCACAGGCCCTCTCGGGGCTCATCGGGAGTCACTACACCGGATTAGGTCCTCTTCTTTAGTTGAGGTATGAACTTGAGGTTTCATCTCTAGTTTGGACACGGATATCAGAGTTCTGATCGAGTTTGTCCAATACAGTACGTGCTCATCTCGTTGGGAGGTATGAAACTCGCCTTTGCTCTCAGGTTTTCAGAACTCCTTTGCAGGAATGCAGGGCTTTGGGTTAGATTTTTGATATATGCAATGGAGGAGTCAGATTTCCACTGTGTAGCTGAACAGAAACCTGGGGTTTTCTTGAAGTCACTACAAGGACATCAGGCCTCATGTCGAGTGGAGGGGGTGATATGGTGCTTTTTCTTGAATTTTAGTGGGATGCTGCAGGTTCCCTTAAACCGTGTCAGGGACCTCAGTGAGCCTCTGGTCTTGACCACCGAAGTCAGGTGTCCGTTTGTGTGGCATGCATGAGTGAAAGAGTGCTCTGGAGTCGCTTGCTGGATGTCAGAGAGTCTGCTTGGAAATGAAGGCAGAGGAACTCAGGGTTCCATCTCCATTTGCAACCTAGTCTTCGAAGTCCCTTGGAACTGAAACTGGGGGAAGATGTCTACTCATGTGAGGCGTGACACTCCCTTTTCCTCTCCTCTTGTAAAAACGGAGGCTTCAAGACTCCTGCCTTGTTGAGGCAGTCAATTACAGGTATTCCTCGATGGCCTCAAGGCAGTGAGGCCTCGCATCGTGTTCTGAGGCAAATTCCCAAAGGTGCTGGAGAATCAGTCTTTCCCTGAAGTACAGGGGCAAATGGCTGTCCTTGGAAATTTCTGCAGGAGGCTCTGTGTTCCTCTCCTGATTCACTTGGTGATAAAGGCAGCCTCTTGAAGTGTGAGAGGAAAGCCGTGTGTCTATTCAAAGCAAAGAAGAGGCTAATCATCGCTCATCTCGCAAGAAGCTGGAGAACCCTGGGCCTTTCGAGGTGCAGCAGGGAACACGAGGTTCCTCTTGCACGGCCGTGTGCTTCTTGGAGATCCTTTTGGGCTGCATGTAACAAACCAAGCTTCGTCTTGGGATTCCATAGGGAACGTGGGAGTGTCCTGGAGGCCCTAAATGGGTAAAGGAGCCTCACCTCATATTGAGAGGGGAATCTTTTGGTTTCTTGAATTATGACGGGAAGCGTAGTGTTCCTACCAATTTCATCCTTTCAATTTAGGAACACTCTAGTGAAGCCAAAGGGAAGGCAAGGCATCTGGGGTGGTTTCAGTAGGAGCCGTGAAAGTTTCTCGCGTCCCTGCAGGGGAATCAGGCCTCCTCTTGCCTTCAGAGGCACAACGTGGGATGGTTGTCGACTTGCGGCCGGCAGTTTCTTGACTTGGAGCGGGCACTTTCGGATCCATCTGGAGCTGCAAAGGGGTCCTCTGTGAGCCTCTATTATTGCCTCAGGGAAGGCAGGCCCTCATTTCCATGTGCACGGGATATCTTGCTGCTCTTCTGGAGTCACTCCACCGAATTAGGTCCTCGTCTTTAGTTGAGATATGAACTTGAGCTTTCATCTCGTGTTTGGACACAGATATCAGAGTTCGGATTGATTTTCTCCAAGAGAGTACGTGCTCATCTCGTTGTGAGGTATGCAACTCTCCTTTGCTCTCAGGTTTTCAGAACTCTTTTGCAGGAAGGCAGGGCTTTTGGACAGATTTTTGATATATTCAACGAGGGAGTCAGACCTTCATCCATGTAGCTGAGCAGAAAGTTGGGGTTTTGTCAAGTCTCCGCAAGGATATCAGTCCTCATCTCGAGTGGATGGGCTGATATGGTGCTTTTTTTCGAGTTTTATTGGGATGCTGCAGATTCCCCTCGAATCATGGTAGGGACCTCAGTGTGCCTCTGGTCTGGACCAGCGAAGTCAGTTGTCAGTTTTTGTGGAATGCATGAGAGTAAAATTGCTTTGGAGTCACTTGCGGGATGTCAGAGTGTCTCCTTGGAAATGAAGGCAGAGGAACTGATGGTTCGATCCTCATTTGTGACCTAGTCTTCGGGGTCCCTTGGAACGGAAACTGGGGAGAATTTGTCCTCTCACGTGAGGCGTGACACTCCTTTTTCATCTCCTCTTGAAAAAGCGGAGGTGTCAGGTCTCCTGCCTTTTTGAAGCAGGCAATTACAGCTTTTCCTCAATGGCAACAAGGCTGTGAGGACTCCCATCATGTTCTGAGGCGAATTCCCAGAGGTTCTGGAGAATCAGGCTTTCCCTGAAGTGCAGGGGCAAATGGTTGTCCTTGGATATTTCTGCAGGAGGCTCTGGGTTCCTCTCATTATTCCCTTGGTGAGAAAGTCAGCCTCTTGAGGTGTGCGAGGAAAGTCGTGTGTCAGTTAGAAGCGAAGAAGGGGCTAATCATCGCTCATCTTCGAGAAGCTGGAGAACCCTGGGCCTTTCGAGTTGTGGCAAGGAGCACGAGGTTCCCCTTGCATATCCATGTGCTTCTTTGAGATCCTCTTAGGCTGCATGTAGCAAACCAAGCTTCGTCTTGGTATTCAATAGGGAACGTGGTAATGTTCTGGAGGACCTGCATGGGAAATGAAGCCTCACCTCACATTGAGAGGGGAATCTCTTCATTTCTTGAGTTGTGGCGGAAAGAGTACTGTCCCTCCCTGGTTGACCCTTTCGATTCAGGGACCCGCTCTTGAAGCCTCAGGGAAGTCAAGGAAACTTGGGAGGTTCGAGGAGGAGCCGTGGAAGTTTCTGGCGTCACTGCAGGGAAATCAGGCCTCATCTCACCTTCAGAGGCACATTGTACCATGGTTTTCGATTTTCGGCGGGCCGTATCTCGAGTCATATAGGGCTCATTCGGATTCATCTGGAGCTGCAACACGGTCATTTGGGAAAATCTAATGTTGCCTCAGGGGAAGCAGGCCCTCCTTTCTATGTGCATGGGCCCTCTCGGTGCTCTTTTGGAGTCACTCCACCGAATTAGGTCCTCATCTTTAGTTGAGGTATGAACTTGAGCTTTCATCTCGAGTTTGGACATGGATATCAGAGTTCCGATTGAGTTTCTCCAACAGAGTACGTGCTCATCTCGTTGTGAGGTATGCAACTCGCATTTGCTCTAGGGTTTTCATAGCTCCTTTGCAGGAATGCAGGGCTTTGGGGCAGATTTTTGATATGTGCAACTGGGGAGTCAGACCTCCATCCGTGTAGCTGAGCAGAAACCTGGGGTTTTGTTGAAGTCACCACAAGGACATCAGTCCTCATCTCGAGTGGAAGGGGGGATATGTTGCTTTTTCTCGAGTTTTAGTTGGATACTGTGGTTTCCCCTCGAATCGTGGCAGCGACCTCAGTGAGCTTCTGGTCTTGACCATTGGAGCCAGGTGTCCGTTGACCTGGCATACATGAGCGAATGAGAGCTCCGGAGTCACTTGCGGGATGTCAGAGATTCTCCTTGGAAATGAAGGCAGGGGTACTCAGGGTTCCATCCCCATTTGCAACCTTAACTTCTGGGTCCCTTGGAACTGAACCTGGGGGTAATATTACCTCTCATGTGAGGCTTGATATTCCCTTTTCCTCTCCTCTTGAAGAAACGGAGGCGTCAGGTCTCCTGCCTTGTTGAGGCAGGCGATTACAGCTTTTCCTCGATGGCGACAAAGCAGTGAGGCCTCCCTTCATATTCTGAAGCGAATTGCCAGATGTGCTGGAGAATCAGGCTTTCCCTGAAGTGCAGGGGCAAATGGCTGTCCTTGGAAATTTCTGCAGGAGGCTCTGGGTTCCTCGCATGATTCACTTGGTGAGAAAGGCAGCCTCTTGAGGTGTGAGAGGAAAGTCGTGTGTCAGTTAGAAGTGAAGAAGGGGCTAATCATTGCTTATCTTCGAGAAGCAGGAGAACCCTGGGCCTTTCGAGTTGTGGCAGGGAGCAAGAGGTTCTTCTTGCATGGCCATGTGCTTCTTCGAGATCCTCTTGGGCTGCATGTAGGGAACCAAGCTTCGTTTTGGTATTCGATAGGGAATGTGGGAATGTTCTGGAGGCCCTGCATGGGAAAAGAAGCCTCACCTGACATTGAGAGGGGAATCTCTTCGTTTCTTGAGTTGTGGTGGGAAGCATAGTGTTCCTCCTAGATTGAACCTTTCAATTCAGGGACCTGCTCTTGAAGCCTCAGGGAAGTCAAGGCAACTTGGTAGGTTTGAGTAGGAGCCGTGGAAATTCCTGGCATCACTGCGGGGAATTCAGGCCTCGTCTCGCCTTCAGAGGCACATCGTGTCATGGTTTTCGACCTGCGGAGTGCAGTTTCTCGACCTACGGCGGACAGTATCTCAAGTTATATCGGGCTCATTCGGATTCATCTGGAGCTGCGACGCGGTCCTATGGGAAACTCTAATGTTGCCTCAGGGGAGGCAGGCCCTCATTTCGATGTGTATATGCACTCTCGGGGCTCTTCTGGAGTCACTCCACCGAATTAGGTCCTCATCTTTAGTTGAGGTATGAACTTGAGCTTTCATCTCGTGTTTGGGCACGAATATCAGAGTTCAGATTGAGTTTCTCGAAGAGAGTATGTGCTCATCTCGTTGTGATGTATGCAACTTGCCTTAGCTCTCAGGTTATCAGAACTGCTTTGCAGGAATGCAGGGCTTTGGGGTAGATTTTTGATATGTGCAATGGGGGAGTCAGACCTACATCCGTGTATCTGAGCAGAAACCTGGGGTTTTGTTGAAGTCACCACAAGGACATAGTCCTCATTTCGAGTTGAGGGGGTGATATGGTGCTTTTTCTCGAGTTTTAGTGGGATGCTGCAGGTTCCCCTCGAATCGTGTCAGGGACCTCAGTGTGCCTCTGGTCTTGACCAGGGAAGTCAGGTTTCTGTTGGCCTGGCATACATGAGCAAATGAGTGCTCTGAAGTCTCATGCGGGATGTCAGAGAGTCTCCTTGGAAATGAAGGCAGAAGAACTCAGGGTCCCATCCCCATTTGTGACCTAGATTTCTGGGTCCCTTGGAACTGAAACTGGGGGGGAATATGTCCGCTCATGTGAGGCGTTACATTCCCTTTTCCTCTCCTCTTGAAAAAATGGAGGCCTCAGGTTTTCTGCCTTGTTGAGACAGGCAATTGCAGCTTTTCCTCGATGACGACAAGGCAGTGAGGCCTCCCTTCGTATTCTGAAGCGAATTCCCAGATGTGCTGGAGAATCATGCTTTCCCTGAAGTGCAGGGGCAAATGGCTGTCCTTGGAAATTTCTGCAGGAGGCTCTGGGTTGCTCTCATTATTCACTTGGTGACAAAGGCAGCCTCTAGAGGTGTGAGAGGAAAGTCGTGTGTCTATTCAAAGTGAAGGTGGGGCAAATCATTGCTCATCAGCTGAGAAGCTGGAGAACCCCTAGCATTTCGAGTAGTGGCAGGGAACCCGAGGTTCCTCTTGCATGGCCTTGTGCTTCTTGGACATCCTCTTGGGCTGCATGTAGCAAACCAAGCTTCGTCTTGTGATTCGATAGGGAATGTGGGAGTGTTCTGGAGGCCCTGCATGGGAAAAGGAGTGTCACCTCACATTGAGAGGGGAATCTTTTGGTTTCTTGAGTTGTGATGGGAAGCGTAGTGTTCCTCCCAGTTGACCCTTTCAATTCAGCAACCCTCTCTTGAAGCCTCAGGGAAGTCAAGGCATATTGCGAGGTTCCAGGAGGAGCCGTGGAAGTTTCTCGCCTCACTGCAGGGGAATCAGGCCTCATCTCTCCTTCAGAAGCACATCGTGGCATGGTTCTCGACTTGCGTCGGGCAGTTTCTCGACTTACGGCGGGCAGTTTCTCGAGTTATATCGGGCACTTTTGGATCCATCTGGAGCTGCGGCACTGTCCTCTGTGAGCCTCTAATGTTGCCTCAGGGAATGCAGGCCCTCATTTCGATGTGCACGGGCCATCTCGGGGCTCTTCTGGAGTCACTCCACCGAATTAGGTCCTCATCTTTAGTTGAGATATGAGCTTGAGCTTTCATCTCTTGTTTGAACACGGATATCAGAGTTCCGATTGAGTTTCTCCAAGAGAGTACATGCTCATCTCGTTGTGAGGTATGCAACTCGACTTTGATCTCGGCTTTTCAGAATTCCGTTGTATGAAGGCAGGGCTTTTGGGCATATTTTTGATATGTAAAACGTGGGAGTCAGACCACCATCAGTGTTGCTGAGCAGAAAGCTGGGGTTTTGTTGAAGTCACCACAAGGACATCAGTCCTCATCTCGAGTGGAGGGGGTGATATGGTGCTTTTTCTCGAGTTTGAGTTGCAAGCTGCATGTTTTCTTCTAATCGTACCAGGGACCTCAGTGAGCCTGTGGTCTTGACCTGCTAAGTCAGGTGTCCGTTTGCATAGCATGCATGAGCGAATGCATTCTCTGGAGTTGCTTATGTGATATCAGAGAAGTTTCCTTGGAAATGAATGCAAAGGAACTCAGGGTTCCATAGCCATTTGCGACCTTGTCTTTGGTGTGCGTTGGAACTGAAGGTGGGGGGAAGTTGAGCACTCATGTGAGGCGTGACACTCCCTTTTCCTCTCCTCTTGTAAAATCGGAGGCGTCAGGTCTCCTGCCTTGTTGAGGCAGGCAATTAGAGATTTTCCTCCATGGCAACAAGGCCATGAGGCCTCCCTTCGTGTTCTGAGGTGAATTCCCAGATGTGCTGGTGAATCAGGCTCTCCCTGAAGTTCAGGGGCAAATGGCTCTCCTTGAAAATTTCTACAGGAGGCTCTGGGTTCCTCTCATGATTCACTTGTAGAGAAAGGTGTCCTCTTGAGTTGTGAGAGGAAAGTCGTGTGTCTGTTAGAAGTGAAGAAGGGGCTAATCATCGCTCATCTCGTGATAAACTGGAGAATCCTGGGCCTTTTGAGCTGTGGCAGGGAGTACAAGGTTCCGCTTGCATGGCCGTGTACTTCTTGGAGATCCCATTGGGCTGCATGTAGCACACCAGGCTTCGTCTTGGCATGCGATAGGGAATGTGGAAGTATTCTGGAGGCCCTGCATGGGAAAAAAAAGCCTCACCTCACATCGAGAGGGGAATCTCTTCATTTCTTGAGTTGTGCCGTAAGCATAGTGTTCCTCCCAAGTTGATCCTCTAAATTCAGGGACCCTCTCGTGAAGCCTCAGGGAAGTCAAGGCAACTTGGGAGGTTCGAGGAGGAGCCGTGGATGTTTCTCGCGTCACTGCAGGGGAATCAGGCCTCATCTCGCGTTCAGAGGCACATGGTGGGATGGTTTTCAACTTGCGGCAGGCAGATTCTCGACTTATGGCGGACAGTTTCTCGAGTTGCTGTGGGCACTTTTGGATCAATTTGGAGCTGTGACGTGATCCACTGGGAGCCTCTAATGTTGCCTCAGGGAAGGCATGCCCTCATTTCAATGTGCACGGGCCATCCCCTGGCTCTTCTGTAGTCAATACACCGGATTAGATACTCATTTTTTGTTGAGGTATGAACTTGAGTTTTCATCTCGAGTTTGGACATGGATATCAGAGTTAAGATGAGTTTCTCCAAGAGAGTACGTGCTCATCTCGTTGTGACGTATGCAACTCACCTTTGCTCTTGGGTTTTCAGAACTCCTTTGCAGGAAGGCAGGGCTTTTGGGCAGATTTTTGCTATGTGGAAAGGGGGATTTAGACCTCCATCCGTGTAGCTGAGCAGAAAGCTGGGGTTTTGTTGAAGTCACCACAAGGACATCAGTCCTCATCTCGAGTGGAGGTGGTGATCTGATGCTTTTTCTCGAGTTTTAGTGGAATGCTGCGGGTTCCCCTTGAATCGTGGCAGGGACCTCAGTAAGCCTCTTGTCTTGACCAGCGAAATCAGGTGTCCATTTGAGTGGCATGCATGAGTGAATGAGTGCTGTGGAGTCGCTTGCAGAATATCAGAGTTTCCTTGGAAATGAAAGCAGAGGAACTCAGGGTTCCATCCCCATTTGCGACGTAGTCTTCAGGGTTCCTTGCAACTGAACATGGGGGGAAGTTGTCCAATCATGTGAGGCGTGACACTCCGTTTTCCTCTCTTCATGAAAAAAGGGCAGTGTCAGGTCTCCTCCCGCATTGTTCTGGCAGGCAATTACAGCTTTTCCTAGATTTCAAAGAGGCAGTGAAAACTCCCTTCGTGTTCTGAGGCGAATTCCCAGAGGTGCTGGATAATCAGGCTTTCCCAGAAGTGCAGGGGCAAATGGCTGTCCTTGGAAGTTTCAGCAGGAATCTCTGGGTTCCTCTTATGATTCACTTGGTGAGAAAGGCAGCCTCTTGAGTTGTGAGAGACAAGTCGTGTGTCTGTTCGAAACTAAGAATGGGCTAATCATTGCTCATCTTGCGAGAAGCTGTAGAACCCTGGGCCTTTCAAGTTGTGGCAGGGAGCATGAGGTTCCTCTTTCATGGCCATGTGCTTCTTGGAGATCCTTTTAGGCTGAATGTAGTGAACCAAGCTTCGTCTTGGAATTCGATAGGGAACGTGGGAGTGTTTTGGAGGCCCTGCATGGGAAAAGAAGCCTCACCTCACATTGAGAGGGAAATTTCTTCTTTTCTTAAGTTGTGAAGGAAAGTGAAGTGTTCCTCTCAAGTTGACCCTTTCTTTTCAGTGACCCTCTCGTGAATCCTCAGGGAAGTGAAGGCACCTTGGGAAGTTTGAGGATGAGCAGTGGAAGTTTCTCACGTCACTGCAGGGGAATCAGACCTCATCTCGCCTTCAGAGGCACCGTGTGTGATGGTTCTCGACTTGTGGCGTGCAGTTTCTCAACTTACGCTGGGTAGCTTCTCGAGTTGCAGGGGGCACATTTGGATCCCTCTGGAGGTATAACGTGGTCCTCTGCGAGCCTCGAATATTGCTTCAGAAAAGGCAGGCCCTCATTACGATTTGCACTGGCCATCTAGTGGCTTTTCGTGGGTCACTACACTGGAATACATGCTCGTCTTTACTTCAGGTATGAACCTGAGCTTTCATCTCAATTTTTGACATGGGTATCAGAATTCCTATGGAGTTTCTCCAAAAGAGTATGTGCTTATCTCGTTGTGAGGCATGTAGCTGCTTTGCATTAAGGCAGGCTTTTTTGGCATCTTTTTGATATGTGCAATGGGGAAGTCAGACCTCCGTCCGGGTAGCTGAGCAGAAACCTGGGGTTTTTGTGAAATCACCACAAGGACATCAGTCCTCATCTCGAGTGCAGGGGGTGATATGGTGCTTTTTCTCGAGTTTTTTTGGGAAGCTGTGAGTTCCCCTGGAATCGTGGCAGGGACATGAGTGAGCCTCTGGTCTTGACCAGTGAAGTCAGGTTTCCATTTGCTTGGAATGACTGAGCGAGGGAGTGCTTTGGAGTCACTTGCGGGATGTCAGAGATTCTCCTTGGAAATGAAGGCAGAGGAACTCATGGTTCCATCCCCAATTGTGACCTGGATTTCGGGGTCCCTTTGAACTGAAACTGGGAGGTATTTGTCCGCTCCTGTGAAGAATGACACTCCCTTTTCCTATCCTTTTTGTAGAAACCGGAGGCCTCAGTTCCCCTGCCTTGTTTAGGCAGTTAATTACAGATTTTCTTCAATGGCAACAAGGCACTGAGGCATCCCTTTGTGTTCTGAGGCGAATTCCCAGAGGTGCTGGAAAGTCAGACTTTACCTGAATTCAGGGCTAAATGGCTGTTCTTGGAAATTGCTTCACGAGGCTCTGGGTTCCTCTCATGATTCACTTGGTGAAAAAGGCAACCTCTTGTGGTGTGAAAGGAAACTCGGGTGTCTGTTTGAAGCCAAGAAGGGGCTAATCATCGCTCATCTCGCGGTAAGCTGGAGAACCCTTTCAAGTTGTATCAGGGAGAACGTGGTTCCTCTTGCATGGTCGTTTGTCTATTGAAGATCCCCTTGGGCTGCATATAGGAAACCAAGGTTTGTCTTGAGATTCGATAGGGAACGTGGGAGTGTTCTGGAGGCCCTGCATTGGAAATAAAAAGAAAAAAAAAACCTCCACTCACAATGAGAGGGGAATCTCTTAGTTTCTTGAATTGTGACGGAAAGCATAGTGTTCCTCTCAATATTTTTTTATTTTTATTTTTTTTATTTTTTTTCTCCCTTTTGTTGTTTTTGCCATACATGCCATGATATCACTATGGGTTTACATATGCTCCCCCTCCAGAAAACCCTCCCTCCTCCCTCCCCCTGGGAAATCTCGATGCACCAGCCCCAAGAATCAATCCTGGGCTGGCGATTGGTTAGACCTATGATAATTAACATGTTTCAATGCCATTCTCCCATATAATCCCACCCTTTCCCTTATCCACAGAGTCCACTAGTCAATTCTATACATCTGCGTTCCTTTTGCTGTCTCACATTTTGGGTTCTCGTTACTGTCTTTCTAAATTCCATATATATGTGTTAATATACTGTATTGTTGTTTTTGCTTCTGGCTTACTTCACTCTGGATAATGGGCTCCAGTTCGGTCCATCTGAGTAGAATTGATTCAAATGAATTTTTATAATGCTGAGTAATATTCCATTGTCTATATGTACCACAGCTTTCTTATCCATTCGGCAGTTGATGGGCATCTAGGCTGCTTCCATTTCCTGGCTATTGTAAACAATGCAGCGATGAACATTGTTGTACACGTGGCTCTTTCAATTCTGGTTTCCTCGGTGTATATGCCCAGCAGTGGAATTTCTGGGTCATATGGCAGGACTATTTGCAGCTTTTTAAGGAACCTCCATACTGTTTTCCATAGTGGCTGTACTAGTTTGCATTCCCAATAAAAGTGTAGGAAATTTCCCTTTTCTCCATATCCTCTCCAGCATTTATTGCTTGTAGATTTTTGGATTGCAGCCACTCTCATTGGTGTAAATTGATACCTCATTGTGGTTTTGATTTGCATTTCTCTGATAATGAGTGATGTTGAGCAACTTTTCATATGTTTGTTAGCCATTTATATGTCTTCTTTGGAGAAATGCCTGTTAAGTTCTTTGGCCCACTTTTTGATTGGGTCTTTTTTTTTTTCTAGAATGGAGCTGCAGGAGTTGCTTGTATATTTTTGAGATTAATTGTTTGTCCATTGATTCATTGACTATTATTTTCTCCCATTCTGAAGGCTGTCTTTTCACCTTCCTTATAGTTTCCTTTGTTGTGCAGAAGCTTTTAATTTTAATTAGGTCCCATTTGTTTATTCGTGTTTTTATTTCCAGTATTCTGAGAGGTGGGTCATGGAGGATCCCACTTTGGTTTATGTCAGAGAGTGTTTTGCCTATGTTATCCTCTGGGAGTTTTATAGTTTATGGTCTTATGCTTAGATCTTTGATGCATTTTGTGTTTATCTTTGTGTATGGTGTTAGAAAGTGTTCTTGTTTCATTCTTTTACAAGTGGCTGTCCAGTTTTCCCAGCACCACTTGTTAAAGAGGTTGTCTTTTCTCCATTGTATATTCTTCCCTCCTTTGTCAAAAATAAGGTGTCCATAGATGCGTGGATTTATTTCTGGGCTTTCTATTATGTTCCATTGATCTATATTTCTGTCTTTGTGCCAGTACCATACTGTCTTAATGACTGTGGATCTGTAGTATAGCCTAAAGTCAGGTAGGTTGATTCCTCCACTTCCATTCTTCTTTCTCAATTTGCTTTGGATATACGAGGTTTTTTGTATTTCCATACAAATTGAGAAATTATTTGTTCTAAATCTTTAAAGAAGACCTCTGGTAGCTTGATAGGAATTGCATTGAATCTATAGATTGCTTTGGGTAATATACTCATTTTCACTCTATTGAGTCTTCCAATCCACGAACACGGCACATTTCTCCATCTGTTTGTGTCCTCTTTGATTTCTTTCATCAGTGTTTTATAGTTTTAGATATACAAGTCTTTTGTTTCTTTAGGTAGAAATACTCCTAAGTATTTTATTCTTTTTGTTTCGATGGTGAATGGAATTGTTTCCTTAATTTCCCTTTCTGATTTCTCACTGTTAGTGTATAGGAATGCCAAGGATTTCTGTGTGTTGATTTTGTATCCTGAAACATTGCTATATTCACTGATTAGCTCTAGTAATTTTCTCGTAGAGTCTTTTGGGTTTTCAATATAGAGGATCATGTCATCTGCAAACAGAGAGAGTTTCACTTCTTCTTTTCTAATCTGGATTCCTTTAATTTCTTTATCTGCTCTGATTGCTGTGGCCAAGACTTCCTAAACTATGTTGAAAAGTAGTGGTGAGAGTGGGCACCCTTGTCTTGTTCCTGATTTCAGGGGGAATGCTTCAAGTTTTTCACCATTGAGGATAATGTTTGCTGTGGGTTTGTCATATATAGCTTTTATTATGTTGAGGTATGTTCCTTCTATTCCTGGTTTTTGGAGAGTTTTTATCATAAATGGATGTTGAATTTTGTCAAAGGCTTTCTCTGCATCTATTGAGATAATCATGTGATTTTTATTTTTCAATTTGTTAATGTGGTGTATTACATTGATTGATTTGCGAATATTGAAAAATACTTGCATCCCTGGGATAAAGCCTACTTGATCATGATGTATGATCTTTTGGATGTGCTGTTGGTTTCTATTTGCTAGAATTTTGTTAAGGATTTTTGCATCTAAGTTCATCAGTGATATTGGCCTGTAGTTTTCTTTTTTTGTGGCATCTTTGTCAGGTTTTGGAATTAGGGTGATGGTGGAATCATAGAATGAGTTTGGAAGTTTACTTTCCTCTTCAATTTTCTGGAAGAGTTTGAGTAGGATAGGTGTTAGCTCCTCTCTAAATTTTTGGAAGAATTCAGCTGTGAAGCCATCTGATCCTGGGGTTTTGTTTTTTGGAAGATTTCTGATTATGGTTTAAATTTCCATGCTTGTGATGTGTCTGTTAATATTATCTATCTCTTCCTGGTTTAGTCTTGGAAAGTTGTACTTTTCTAGGAATTTGTCCGTTTCATCCAAGTTGTCCAGTTTATTTGCATATTGTTTCTGATAATAGTCTCTTATGATCCTTTGTATTTCTGTGTTTTCTGTTGTGATCTCTCCGTTTTCATTTCTAATTCTGTTGATTTGGTTCTTCTCCCTTTGTTTCTTGATGAGTCTAGCTAATGGTTTGTCAAATTTATTTATCTTCTCAAAGAATGAGCTTTTGGCTTGGTTGATTTTTGCTATGGTCTCATTTGTTTCCTTTGCATTTACTTCTGCTCTGTTCTTTAAGATTTCTTTCCTTCTACTAGACCTGGGCTTCTGCATCTCTTCCCTTTCTAGTTGCTTTAGGTGTAAAGTAAGTTCATTTATTCGATTTTTTTTTTCATTTCCTGAGGTGAGCTTGTATTGCTATGAACTCTCCCCTAAGCATTGCTTTCATAGTGTCCCATAGGTTTTGGTCTGTTGTGTTTTCATTTTCATTCATTTCCATGTATAACTGAATTTAATTTTTGATTTCGTCTGTGACTTGTTGGTTATTCAGCAGTGTGTTGTGAGCCTCCATATGTTGGACGTTTTGAAAGGTTTTCTCCTGTAGTTGATATCTAATCTCACTGCATTGTGGTCAGAAAAGATGCTTGGGATGATTTCAATATTTTTGAATTTATCAAGGCTAGATTTATGGCCCAGGATGTGATCTATCCTGGAGAAGGCCCCGTGTGCACTTGAGAAAAAGGTGAAATTCCTTGTTTTGGGGTGGAATGACCTATAGATATCAATTAGGTCTAGTTGGTCTATTGTATCATTTAAATGTTGAATTTCCATGTTACTTTTCTGTCTAGTTGACCTATCCATTGGTGTGAGTGGTGTATTAAAGTCTCCCACTCTTATTGTGTTGTTGTTAATTTCCCCTTTCATACTTGTTAGCATTTGCCTTACATATTGTGGAGCTCCTATGTTAGGTGTATAAATATTTATAATTGTTATTTCTTCTTCCTGGATTGATCCTTGGATCATTATGTAATGTCCATCTTTATCTCTTTTCACTGCCATTATTTTAAAGTCTACTTTATCTGATATGAGTATTGCCACTCCTGGTTTCTTTTGGTCTTTATTTGCATGGAATATCTTTTTCCTGACTTTAACTTTCAGTCTATATGTGTCCCTAGGTTTGAGGTGGGTCTCTTGTAGACAACATATATAGGGGTCTTGTTTCTGTATCCAACCGGCCAATCTTTGTCTTTTAGTTGGGGCATCCAGCCCCTTTACATTTAAGGTAATTATTGATAAGTATGATCCCATTGCATTTTATTTTATTGTTTTGGGTTCGAGATTATCTATTCCATCTGTGTTTCCTATCTAGGCAAGATCTTTTAGCATTCGTTGGAGGGCTGGTTTGGTGTTGCTGAATTCTCTCAGTTTCTGCTTGTCTGAGAAACTCTTGAATTCTCCTTCAAATTTGAATGAGATCCTTGCTGGGTACAGTAATCGGAGTTGTAGATTGTTTTCTTCCATGACTTTAAGTATGGTTTGCCATTCCCTTCTGGCCTGAGTCGTTTCTATTGAGAGATCAGCTGTTATCCTTATGGGATTCCCCTTGTGGGTTATTTTTTGTTTCTCCTTTGCTGCTTTTAACATTTGCTCTTTATATTTGCTATTTGTTAATTTGATTAATATGTGTCTCGGGGTGTTCCACTTGGGGTTCATTCTATTTGGGACTCTCTGTGTTTCTTGGACCTGAGTGCCTATTTGCTTTCCCAATTTAGGGAAATTTTCAACAATTATCTCTTCATGAATTTTCTGATGGTCTTTCTTTTTGTCTTCTTCTTCTGGGACTCTTATGATTCGAATATTGGTGCGTTTAATATTGTCCCAGAGGTCTCTAAGATTGTCCTCATTTCTTTTAATTCTTTTTTCATTTTTCCTTTCTGTTTCATTTATTTCTGCCATTCTGTCTTCTGCCTCACTTATCCTGTCTTCTATCTCTGTTATTCTACTGTGGGTTCCCTCCAGGGTGTTTTTGATCTCATTTATTGCATTATTTATTGTATTTTGACTCTTTTTCATTTCTTCTAAGTCCTTGTTAAAGCTTACCTGCATCTTCTCAATCCTTGCCTGCAGGTTATTGAACTGCAACTCCAACTTATTTTCCAGGTTTTGGATCAGTTTCACTATCATTATTCGGAATTCTTTGTCAGGTAGACATCCTATCTCTTTGTCTTTTGTTTGGTCTAGGGGGTATTTATCCTGTTCCTTTACTTGCTGGGTATTTCTCTGCCTTTTCTTCTTGTTTATCTTGCTGTGTTGTCCCTTTATTGCGGGGGGTCCTCTCTATTGGAGGGGTTGGATGTGTGGTTTGTCGAAGTTTCCTGGATGGGAAAGCTTGTGTGGTGTTCTGGTGGGTGGGTCTGGGTTTCCTCACTGTTACTAGCAATGGAGTGTCCAGTAAAGAGTTTTGAGGTGTCGGTGGACTTGGTGTGACCTTGCGCAACCTGTGTATTGAAGCTTCAGGCAGTGTTTCTGCGTTGCTGGAGAATTTGCTTGGTATATCTTACTCTGGAGCTTGTTGGCCGTTGGAGGTTGGTTGGTTTCAGTTTTTGTATGGAGGAGTTTGATGAGTTCCTATTGATTAATTAACTCTTGGGTCCAGGAGTTTTCTGGAGTTCTCAAGGTCTGGGTTTAGCCTCCTGTCTTCCAGTAGTCTCAGGACTCTTTCATTTATGCACTGATGGTGGCAGAACCTCTAGTTTAGTGATGAGACGTTTCTTCACAGTGAGGGACACCCTGTCAGGTACACAGAGTTACATGGCATGGACCAGAAGGAGAAGAGAGGAATCAAATGGTAAGGGAGTGAAGTGGCCAGTTATTGCTCCCCTGTGTGCTCTCCACAGCCTGGATCCCTCGGAGATGTTCACGGAGTTATTCCGAAATGAGAAGAAGGTGGAAGGAGACAGAATTGATCAGAGAGAGAAAAGAGAGAGTCAAATGGATAGAGACAGATCCAACCAGTGGTCAGTTATTTCAGTGTTCTTCACAAGTCGTAACACTCAAGCAGAGTCCCAGAGTTGGGTAGAGAATATACATGGAAAAGGGATGTTGAAGGTGTCCTGGTAGGAGAAGAAAGAAAAGAAAAAAAAAAGGGAGAGACAAGAATGAGGAGAGAGCAGTCAAACCAATGATCTCACTCCCAGGTAACAATGGGTACTAGAGCTTGGATCCTTTAAGGTACAAAGTTAATAACAAATACTAATAAGCAAAGATTAAAAATCTAGAGTAAAGACTGGATTCTCAAAAATATTATTACAAAAAAAGAAAGAAAGAAAGATAAAGAAGAAAATTAAAAAAAAAGGAGAGACAAGAATGGGGAGAGAGCAGTCAAGCCAATGATCTCACTCCCAGGTAACCATGGGTACTGGAGCTTGGATCCTTAAAGGTACAAAGTTGATACCAAGTACTAATAAGCAAAGATTAAAAATCTAGAGTAAATACTGGATTCTCAAAAATACTTTTATAAAAAAAAGAAAGAAAGAAAGATAAAGGAGAAAATAAAAAAATCAATTAAAAAAGTAAAAAAGGGGGGGAAGTGGAGATATAAAAGGTAAGAAAAGAAATAGGATGGAGAATACAATAAGAGAGAAAGAGGAGATTTAAAAAAAACGGAAAATAAAAATGAAGGAAAAGAAAGAAAGAAAAAAGAAAAAAATAGCAAGGTAATAGGGGACTTAAAAATTCTAAAAAAATATATAAAAAAGTTTTTAAACTTTAAAAGATGTTCCTAGTACAGTTATAATTAAGGCTTTCTCTGGTGCTGATGCGTACAGCGAGGGGTCAGTTTATCTTCAGATAATTTCTTGGTCTGGCTTGTCCTTCTCACAGTCTATAGACTCCTTTCTATGCAGTCTGCACCATCTGCAGGGATTTAATCTGCTACTCCTGTCAGTTCCAAAGCTGTTCGCTCTGCTTGCTTTAGCGTCTTCTGTTTGCTGGTCTTTTAAGAGTCTATTCAGCGCTTTGGAGTTTGCCCCACTCCTGGTGAGGGCGCTTCCTCCTCCCCCTCTGCTCAGGCTCTCTGTCGCCCACCCGGCACAGTTGGGGAGTGTGGCTTCTCCCCTCTCCCGGCCCAGCCGCGCGGTTTTCTCAGCGTGCAGTTGAGCATGCCTTCTGGTCCGGCTTGTACTTCTCACGGACTATAGACTCCTTTCTATGCAGTCTGCGCCACCTGCAGGAATTTAATCTGCTACTCCTGTCAGTTTCAAAGCTGTTCGCTCTGCTTGCTTTAGTGTCTTCTGTTTTCTGGTCTTTTAAGTGTCTATTCAGCGCTTTGGAGTTTGCCCCGCTCCTGGTGAGAGCGCTTCCCCCTCCCCCTCTGCTCAGGCTCTCTGTCGCCCACCCGGCACAGTTGGGGAGTGCGGCTTCTCCCCTCCCTAGGCTCCACCCGCTCGGTTTTCTCGGCGTGCAGCTGAGCACACCTTCTTAGGTGTGTACAGTACTGATCCGTCCAGAATCCCAAGAAGTCTTGGTTAGCACCTAGCTCTGTTTGCAATGTTGCCGCGGAAGTCTCGCTGGGGCTGGGTTTTGCCCACTGCTCTCGGGCGGGGGCTGGGCCAGTCCACAGCCCACAGCTGCCCAGCTCCACCTGGCCGGCCGCCTCTCTGTCGACTCCCCACTGCCCTTTGTTCTGTGCGAGGGCCTGGGGGGGGGAGCTCTTCCTGGGGGGTTAGGTCCCTCAGGCTGCTCCGTTCCCTGAGCGCACGGCCCGCCCTTCCCTGAGGAGTCCGCTTCGGCTAGTGGGGGATGGGGCGCCCGTGCTGCCGCTCTGCTGTCCCTTGTAGCATGAGAAGTACCTTGCAGGACTTAACTATTAATCTGCTTTTACTCCCAGGTATATTGCTCTCCAAGATTCACCACAAATCCGCCAGAGAGAATGCTCCCTGGTATTCAGAAACCTTTCTCCTCATTTTTTTTCCTCTTTATTCCAGACTCCCCTTCCGGGACGGATCCCCATCCCCAACTCTTTGTCTCTCCCTTTACTTTTTTTTTTCTTTTGTCCTACATCCTCACGTCGGCAATGGGCCACCCCTCCAGATGCCCGATGTCCTCTGCCAGTATTCAGATCCTGTTTTATGGAGTTTGCTCGGCCTTTAAAAGTTCTTTTGGTGTATGTATTGGGGAGAGAGTGTTCTCCCCATCCTATTTCACTGCCATCTTAGTTCCTCCCCCCTGTTCCTTTCAATTTTAACCTTTCAATTCATGGAACCTCTAGTGAAGCCTCAAGGAAGTCAGGAAACTAGGGAGGTTCGAGGAGGAGCCGTGGAAGTTTCTCGCGATATTGAAGGGGAATCAGGCCTCAAATCGCCTTCAGAGGCACATCGTGGGATGGTTCTCGACTTGCGGTGGGCAGTTTCTCAACTTATGCGGGGTTGTTTCTCGAGTTGCAGCAGGCACATTTGGATCTCTCTGGAGCTATGACGTGGTCCTCTGGGAGCCTCGAATGTTGCCTCAGTGAAGGCAGGCCATTATTACGATGTGCACGGGCCATCTCAGGGCTCTTCGTGAGTCACTACACCGGAATACATGCTCGTCTTTAGTTGAGATATGAACCTGAGCTTTCATCTCCAGTTTTGACATGGCTATTAGAATTCCTATGAAGTTTCTCCAAGAGAGTATGTGCTTATCTCGTTGTGAGGCATGTAGCTAGCATTTTCTCTAGGGTGGTCAAAACTGCTTTGCATTAAGGAAGGCTTTGGGGGAATCTTTTTGATATGTGCAACAGGGAAGTCTGACCTCCATCCGTGTAGCTGAGCAGAAACCTGGGGTTTTTTTGAAGACACCACAAGGACAACAGTCCTCATCTCGAGTGGAGATGGTTATATGGTTCTTATTCTCGAGTTTTAGTAGGAAGATGCGGGTTCCCCTCGAATCGTGGCAGGTACCTCAGTGAGCCTCTGGTCTTGACCAGCGAAGTCAGGTGTACCTTTGCTTGAAATGCATGAGCGAGCGAGTGCTCTGGAGTCGCTTGCAGGATGTCAGAGAGTCTCCTTGGAAATGAAGGCAGAGGAACTCAGGGTTCCATCCCCATTTGCGACCTGGACTTCGGGGTCCCTTGGATCTGATACTGGGGGGACATTGACCACTCAAGTGAGGTGTGACACTCCCTTTTCCTCTCCTCTTGAAAATAATGGAGGCATCAGGACTCCTGCCTTATTGAGGCAGGCAATTACACCTTTTCCTCTATGGCAACAAGGCAGTGAGGCCTCCCTTCATGTTCTGAGGCGAATTCCCAGAGGTGCTGGAGAATCAGGATTTCCCTGAAGTGCAAGGGCAAATGGCTGTCCTTGGAAATTTCGGCAGGAGGCTCTGAGTTCCTCTCATGATTCACTTGGTGAGAAAGGCGGCCTCTTGTAATGTGACAGGAAAGTTGTGTGTGTGTTCGAAGCGATGAAGGGGCTAATCATCGCTCATCTTGCGTGAAGCTTGAGAACCCTGGGCCTTTCAAGTAGTGGCAGGGAGCACGAGGCTCCTCTTACATGGCCGTGTGCATCTTGGAGATCCTCTTGGGCTGCATGTAGGAAAGCAAGCTTCGTCTTGGGATTCCATAGGGAACATGTGAGTGTTCTGGAGGCATTGCATGGAAAATAAAAGACACACCTCACATTGAGAGTGGAATCTCTTCATTTCCTATGTTGTGGTGGGAAGTGTAGTGTTCCTCCCAAGTTGACCCTTTCAATTCAGGGACCCTCTCGTGAAGCCTCAGGGAAGTCAGGGCAACTTGGGAGGTTCCAGGAGAAGCCGTGGAAGTTTCTCGTGTCACTGCAGGGGAATCAGGCCTCATCTCACCTTCAGAGGCACATCGTGGGATGGTTCTTGACTTGCAGCAGGTAGTTTCTCGACTTACGGAGGGCAGTTTCTCAAGTTGTAGTGGGGACTTTTGGATACATATGTACCTGAGACAAGGTCCTCGGGGAGCGTCTAGTTTTTCCTCTTGGAAGGCAGGCCCTCATTGTGATCTGCACGGGCCAACTCGCGGCTCTTCTTGAGTTACTACACTGGATAAGGTCCTCGTCTTTAGTTGAGGTATGAACTTGAGCTTTCGTCTCGTGTTTTGACACGGATATCAGAGTTCCGATTGAGTTTCTCCAATAGAGTACGAGCTCATCTCGTTGTGAGGTATGAAAATCACCTTTTCTCTCTGGTTTTCAAAACTCCTTTGTATGAAGCCAGGGCTTTTGGGTAGATTTTTGATACGTGCTACGAGGGAGTTAGATCTCCATCCGTGTAGCTGAGCAGAAACCTCAGGTGTTGTTGAAGTCACCAGAAGGACGTTAGCCCTCATCTTGAGTGGAGGGGGTGACATGGTGCTATTTCTCGAGTTTTATTAGGAAGCTGAGGGTTCCACGCGAATCGTGGCAGGTACCTCATTAAGTCTCTGGTCTTGACCAGTGAAGTCAGGTGTCCTTTTGCATGGCCTGCATGAGTGAGGGAGTGCTCTGGAGTCGCTTGCGGGATGTCACAGAGTCTCCTTGGAAATGAAGGCAGATGAACTCAGGGTTCCATCACCATTTGTGACCTGGATTTTGGGGTCCCTTTTAACTGAAACTGGGAGGAAGTTATCCGCTCCTGTGAAGAATGACACTCCTTTTTCCTCTCCTTTTTTTAAAAAAACGGAGGCCTCAGGTCTCCTGCCTTTTTGAGGTAGGTAATTACAGATTTTCTTAGATGGCAACAAGGCAGTGAGGCCTCCCTTCGTGTTCTGAGGTGAATTCCCAGAGGTGATGGAAAATCAGACTTTACCTGAATTCAGGGCCAAATGGCTGTCCTTGGAAATTTCTTCACGAGGCTCTGGGTTCCTCTCATGATTCTCTTGGGGATAAAGGCAACCTCTTGTGGTGTGAAAGGAAACTCATGTGTCTGTGGGAAGCAAAAAAGGGGCTAATCATCGCTCATCGCATGATAAGCCTGAGAACCCTTTCGAGTTGTATCAGGGAGAATGTGATTCCTCTTGCATGGCCATGTGTCTCTTGAATATCCCCTTGGGCTGCATATAGGACCCCAAGGTTTGTCTTGGGATTCGATAGGGAACGTGGGAGTGTTCTGGAGGCCCTGCATTTGAAAAAAAAAAAAACAGAAACAAAAACAAGAAAATACCTAAACTCACATTGAGAGGGGAATCTCTTCGTTTCTTGAATTTTGGTGGGAAGCATAGTGTTCCTCTCAATTTTACCCTTTCAATTAAGGGAACCTCTCGTGTAGCCTCAAGGAAGTCAGGGCAACTTGAAAGGTTCGAGGAGGAGGTCTGGCAGTTTCTTGAGTCATTGCAGGGAAATCAGGCCTCATCTCGCCTTCAGAGGCACATCGTGGAATGGTTCTCGACTTGTGGTGGGCAGTTCTTCAACTTATGCGGGGTTGTTTCTCGAGTTGCAGCAGGCACATTTGGATCCCTCTGGAGCTACGATGTGGTCCTCTTGGAGCCTTGAATGTTGCCTCAGTGAAGGTAGGCCCTCATTATGATGTGCATGGGCCATCTCAGTACTCTTTGTGAGTCACTACACCGGAATACATGCTCATCTTTAGTTGAGGTATGAACCTGAGCTTTCATCTCGAGTTTTGACATGGCTATCAGAATTGCTGTGGAGTTTCTCCAAGAGAGTATGTGCTTATCTCATTGTGAGGCATGTAGCTCTCATTTGCCCTCGGGTGGTCAAAAATGCTTTGCATTAAGGCAGGCTTTCAGGGCATCTTTTTGATATGTGCAATGGGGAAGTCAGACCTCCATCCGTGTAGCTGAGCAGAAACCTGGGGTTTTGTTGAAGTCACCACAAGGAAATCCATCCTCATCTCGAGTGTAGGGCGTGATACACTGCTTTTTCTGGAGTTTTAAGGGAAAGCTGCGGGTTCACTTGAATCATGGCAGGAACCTCAGTGAGTCTCTGGTCTTGACCAGCGAAGTCATGTGTCATTTTTCGTGGCCTGCATGAGCGTGGCATTGCTCTGGAGTCACTGCCAGGATATCACAAAGTCTCATTTGAAATGAAAGCAGAGGAACTCAGGGTTCCATTTTCCTTTGCAACCTGGTCTTCGGGGTCCCTTGGAACTGGACCTGGGAAGAAGGACTCCGCTCATGTGAGGCATGACACTCCCTTTTCTCTCCCGTTGTAAAAATGGGAGGCGTCAGGACTCCTGCCTTTCACAGGCAGGTAATTATACCTTTTCCTCGATGGCAACAAGGCAGTGAGGCTTCCTTTCGTTTTCTGAGGCCAATTCCCAGAGCTGCTGAAGAATCAGGCTTCCCCTCAAGTGCAGGGGCAAATGGCTGTCCTTTGAAATTTCTGCAGGAGTATCTGGGTACCTCTTGTGATTCAATTGGTGAAAAAGGTGGCATCTTTTTTTTGAGAGGAAAGTCGTTTGTCCCCTCGAGACAACACTAGGACTAATCGTTTCTCATCTCGCGATACGTTGGAGAACACGGGACTTTTCGAGTTGTGGCTGGGAGCCCGAGGTTTCTCTTGGATGACGATGTTAATCTTGGAGATCCTCTGGAAGTGCATAAGGGTCACCATGCTTCGGCTTCTGCCTCAGTAGGGAATGTTTGAGTGTTCTGAAGGTGCTTCAAGAGAAAAAAGGCCTCACCTCACATTTAAAGGGCAATCTCTTCGTTTTTTGAGTTTTGTAGGGTAGTATTCTTTTCTCTCAAGTTGACCCTTTAAATTCACGGCCCCTATCATGTAACCTCGGGGAAGTCAATTCAACTAGAGTGGTTTGAGGAAGAGCTGTTGAAGGTTCTCTAATGACCGGAGCGGAATCACGCCTATCTGCCTTCAGAGGGAAATCTTGGAGGTGTTTCTCGACTTGCGAGGGGCAGTTTCTTGAGGTGCAGTGAATACTTTTGGATCCCTCTCATGTTGTGACTTGGTCCTCTGGGAGCCTCTAATGTTCCCTCAGGGAAGTCAGGCCCTCTTTTCAGTATTCACTGGCCATCACTGGGCACTTCTTGAGTCATTACACTGGAATAGGTCCTCATCTTTAGTTCATTTATGAACTTGAGATTTTCTCTCGAATTTGACAGGGCTATCAGAGTTTCTATTGAGTTCTCCATGAGAGTCCGTCCTCATCTCATTGTTAGGTGTGTAACTCATCTTTGCTCTTCGAATGTCAAAACTCCTTTTCATTAAGGCAAGGCTTTTGAGCTTTTCCTACATATGTGCAATAGGGGAGTCAGATCTCCATCCGTGTAGCTGAGCAGAAATCTGGAGTTGTGTTCATGTCACCATTGGATTATCAGTCCTCATCTCGAGTTTAGGGCGTTATATGGTGCTTTGTCTCCAGTTTTAGTAGGAAGGTGCAGATTCTACTCGAGTTGTGGTGCAGACCTCAGTCAGCTTCTGGTCTTGCACAATGACGTCAAGTCTCCTTTCGCGAGGTGTAAAGGAGGGTCGGTTTGCTCTGGATTCACTTCCGTAATGTCATATGGTCTCATTTCAAATGAAGTCAGAGGAACTCAGAGTTCCACCTCCATTTGTGACTCGGAGGTCAAGGTCCCTATCAAGTAGAAACTTGGAGGAAGGCCTCGGCTCATGTTGAGGCATGGGGATCTGTATTCCTCTCATGCTGTAAAAGGGGGAGTGGTCCTGACTCCTTTCTAGTTGAGGCTGGTAATTGCAGCTTTTTCTCGAGGTACAACAATGGAATGAGGCCTCCCTTTGTGTTCTGAGGCAAATTCCCAGAGGTGCTTGAGGATCAGCCATTATCTGAAGATGAGTGGCAACTCTGACCTCTCTAGCTTCCTTGGTTAAAAAGGCCTTGTATTGAAGTACAAGTGGAACCTCATATGTCCTCTCGAGATGACACAGAGGCAAATCATCCCTCATCTCATGATGAGATGGAGACTATGAGGCCTTTTTAGTTTGTGCCGTGGAGCACAAGGTTCCCTTTGAATGACACTTATCTTGGCAGTCCTCTTGAAGTGCATAAAGGGAGCCAAGCTTCCTCTTGAGATTCGAGAGAAAAATTGGGAGGGTCTGGAAGTGGTGCATGGAAAAAAGCCTCACCTCACACAGGCACCTCTCATGGTGGGGATGTCTGAGCCCTCAGAATAGTGAGTCCAGCCCAGTGTTCCCAATCTGTGCCCAGGGTCTTGCCTCTCTCTTTCATAGTGTGCAGCCCCACAGAGCATCACCCCCAGTCTCCCAAATTTGGCCAGCCCCCAAAGACTATCCACCCCCGAGCTTCTCCGAATCTCCATGTCCCAGCCCTCTGGAATCTCAGCTAGCACCCCATACCAGCAAATCCTCCCCCAGGGTTCTGTGGGGGCTAAACTGAAGTCTGCCACACCAGAAAATGAAAATGTGCACATCATATCAACTTTGAAGACACTTAGAAATGCATGTTTTTAACATTATATTTTTTCACAGTAACGCATAAAAGCATCCTCTGTATTTACAGGAAAGATCCGTGTGTCTCAAGTGAGCCCATACCTTTCCCCCTCCAACACTCTCTGGCAACCCCACCCTCTGCGCCTCTCAGCACCCTTCCATCTCAGCACCATGCAGTCCCAGGAGCTCATCCTGTTGCCGGCCTCTAACCGAGGGGGCCCCATGGGGCCGATTGTGCCTGGAGCTCGAAGTCAACCACACGTGTTCAGGTGGCCCTGCCGAGCACTGCACCGTGTTGGAGCTGGAGCTGGCTGGTGCCTGAGGTGTGCCTAGATGCACAGTAAAGGCATATAAACAAAAGTGGGTTCCCGTGCCCCTCATGGGCACCAACACTCTGGACTCCCCTCCAGGTGTCCAGTCTGCATTCCCTCGTTTTCAGAGGGTCTGTTTGTTGTGGTCTGGGCCACACATTCAGGCGAAGGTAAACCCTGAAGGGCCCTGGTCTCAGGAACTGCCCTACAGAAGTGACTATCACCTGAGAAAAGTGGGTGAGACTTTCCACCCTACAATACCTTTGTGGCTGCAGACACCAGGCTCGTCTGCACACCATGGGCTACCCTGTCTCCACTCCCAAATGCCCCTCCTTGTAGGAGAGGCCCTCCAGCACATGCACGGGGTGAGCCAAACATGAACACCTGCAACGGGGTTGTCCTGCCACCCCCCAGCAACTATCACTAAGAAGCGTGGCTCGACCACACGGGGCCTAAGTGACCCTGTCAGTCATGAATATTTGCAGCTTCAGTTGAGGCCCCGCCCCTATTGCTTTGGCAACCAGGCCCCTCAATCCAGCAGCCACAAGAAGTACTGAGTTGAACGGAGCACTGGGCAGAGGAGGGAGCCTGAGGCCCAGCCCCTGGGCATGGAGCTCGGGGGCCGACACCCTCAAGTGAGAGTCCAGCAGGCCTTTCTGTCTGGGGAAAAAGGCCCACAGTTTTCCTTGTGCCAGAGGGAGAAAGGAGGCCGAGAATGGAGCAGCCATGACAGGGGGGCTCTGTGATGCCCCAGATGTCATACCTGCTTCCCTGTGATCCATCCCACAATTGCTGGCCCCGCTGAGGA
>ML661904.1:93967-107848 GCA_007570785.1 Antilocapra americana | reverse complement strand
CACACAGCCTTCTGGCTCAACTCACAGACATGGTTCCAGGGTCTGGGACCAGGTTACAGGCAGCTGGGTCTTTGTGCTGAGGCTTGTGCAGGTGGGCCCCCTCCTCTGTGGCCTGGGGGTTATCACCAAAGTTGGGCAGAGTCCTAGGGAGACCATCACACAAGGGATGGTCCAGAGCAAGAGGCTGGGCACCCCTTTTGGAGACAGTGAAGTTGAGGATGGAGGGAAGTGGGGATTTGAATGAAGACAAAGCATTTGTATTGGAGGGACCCAGAGGGACCCCTGTGTGGGTCACCCGCATGGCTGTCTTCTGCCATCAGCCAGGCCAGGATGGTTGAAATGAACTAAGTGCCAGGGCCCAGGCTTTCAGCTCCACTGCCTCTGCACTTGCTCACTTCTGAGCCCTGTGACCTCGGCCCAGCCTGTCCTAGGTCCTTCTGGCACAGTGAGCTGGCCAGGAGGCCAACTCGACTCTCTTGCAGGTGCCACCTGGGTCCACATGCCACCCTCTTACCCAGGTATTTGACCCATGGTGGGAAAAGGCAGCTGCCTTCTTGTGAGGGGGTTGGGTGGGCACAGGTGTGGAGGATGAGCCTGAGACCCGGGTCCTGAAGGCCCCAGGCTCAGAGACCATCGGTGGAGGATGATACAGCACGAGTCCCGAGACTTAGGCTGGCTATTGCCCCAAAGGCAGATGAGCAGACAGGACCTGCAGGCGGCATACCAGGCTCACAGCCTCCATGGGGCTCCAGAGGGGCAACCTGGTGCTGCAAACCCCAGGACCCTGAAGGATGGGCAAAGGCACCAGGAAGGCTGCCTGAATAGGCAGGGTGTGAGCCCAGGCTGAGGGAGGGACTATAAGGGCCCAGGCAGGCTCTGGCTTCGTTGTTGGGCCTTCTCTGGACCAGAGGGGGGCTCTGGGGGCTTGCTGTGTGCACAGACATGTCAGTGCCTCTGCAGGGCCTCGACCAGGCTGTGGATCAGAGGAGGAGCAGAGGCTGACTGGCTTTGCCCTCTGCCTGCAGCCAGCAGGTGGGGTGTGAATGGGCCAGGCCTGGGATGGAGCCCATGGGCCTCGGCCAAACAAAGTCAGCATCCGAGTGTGGGAGCTGAGCTCACAGGGCCTGCACAACCCCGGCCTCAGAGTATGGTCCCAGGCATCCGTGGGCATGGCCACAGCGAGCAGTTGATTGAAGAGTGCCTGTCGCCCACCAGGCTGGTGAGTGCGGGGCTGGGCCTGGCTGGATGCCACATGCCCTCTGCCATCCAGGGCCCTGGTCTCCCCAGAGGCCGACCCCAGTTGCCTGGGGACAAATAAGTCACTTGGCACTGAGGCCAGAAGGGCCCAAGCCAGTCCCTTCCACAGATTTGCTGTGTGGGTGGCTCCAGGGACCCTTAGCCATGGAGAAGGCTCCTCATCCTTGTGGAAAACAGGGTGACAGGCCCCCGGAGTGCACAGCACGCAGACTTCACGAGCTGCGAGCAGAGAAGGGCAGCCGGGGGGCTGATCTGGCAAGATGTCTATGTGCCCCAATGATCCAGCTGTGGATGACTTTCTCCCAAACCCGGGATGCTCATGGCAGTCACTCCCTCCCAACCCTAAGGCCGTGAAGGCTTTGCAAACCCTCTGACTGCAGGCTCCCACCTGGCGACCCCAGGGTGCAGACCTGCAATCCTGGCAGTGGGGCCCGTTCTCTTCCTGGACACGCCCCTCACCCACCCACCATTGGTCACTCTGAGGGCTCTGAACAGTCCATTGCCCCTTCACCCCCACACACACCTGCACCCATGTGAATGGCACATGGGAGGGGACCATTGGCGACTTCAGGGTGACACAACCACCAATACTCCACAGAAGGAAACCTGGGTGCCCAAGGACCCCACCCACCTGGTCTGAGGCCCAGCAAGGCATGAGTGCAGGGCAGGGTCTGAGTGCAGGGCAAGACCTGCAGGCAGGTAGGGCCTGGTGAAGGGGCGCGGGTCTGTGGGCAGGGCCTGTTGGTTGGGCAGGGCCTGTTTGTGGGGCAGGGTTTGGGGTGGGGCGGGGCAGGGCCCTCAGCTGGACCTTGCTCTCCTTCCTACCCTGGCCGTCCTGGAGACACCCCGGCCTCTGCTCCAGAAGAGGATGGGTGGGGTCTGCCTGGTGGGGTCGGCCAGGTGCCCCCTCATTGCTGGCCACCCCTGCTCTATGTTTCTCCCAGCTGCACACGGGGGATGGAGGGAGGGAGCTCTGGGTGGGTCTGGGCCGCATCCTTGGGCCATACTGACACCTCCCGCAGGTGGAGGAGCTTGATGGGACTCAGGTGGGGCAACTGGACCCATGGCCTGGGGAGGTGGGGTGAGGTCATGAGAGATAGCCTGCCAGCAGGAAGGGGTGGTCCCAGGGCAGACATGGCCTGGGGAGGTGGAAGACCTGAGGGGAGTCCAGAAGAGGCAGAAGGGTGTGACCTGGAGAGGCGGGGGCCAATCCTGGCAGGGAGTCTTGGGTCTTTGCCAAGTGTAGGCCTGGGGTGGAAGCAGGCAATGGGGACCCGTGGTCCCCACCCCAGCCTTCAGGGCCCAGCCCAGGCCTCCTGCACCCGACCTTTGTGCGAGGGTCAAGTCTCGGGCTGATGCTTCCCAAGGTTAGCTCCAGGCCAGAACTCTGAGAGCAGGAAACAGTTGATGAACAAGTCAGTATTGTCTGCGAAGATCCTGGATTCCCAAGCCCGCCATCAGCCACCCCGTGGGCCACACTGTCTGCCCCTTGCTTCCGGAAGCCCCACCCCTGCTGTGGTTGCTGTGGGGATGCATGCCAGGGCTGGACCCCAGCCCACCCCCAGCCCAGAACAGCAGCAGAGCTAGACCAGCGTGTGTGGCCCTGGCCCCACAGGAAGGCTGTCCTGCCTGGGAAAAGTGTGTCCAGCCAGGACTGAGAGGCCCTGAGGATGAGGGTCACGGCAATGCTTGACCCTTGATGGGGGCAGACCTGACCCGGGGGGTCTGGGGACTCCTCAGACTTCTTCATATGGGGTCCCCGAAACCACTGCGATGCAAGGCCCATGCCATCTTGCTCTCGGCAGGATCTCCTCAACCTGAAGCAGCAGCACACAAAAGAATCCCCCAGAGGCCCTTCCCTTGCCACCCCAGTGGCTGGGCCTGCTGTGGGCTTCAATCTTCCTGTGGGGTGGGGTGGATAGGACAGGCCTGCAGTAGCACATCCCCCAGCCTTGGAGGCCCCAGGCCCTGAAATAGGGCTGATTCTGGCCCCAAGGCAAGCTGACCCCCAAGCTGCCCATCATGAGGAGCAGACATCTACAGAGATCCACACCACTGAGTGGTTCCTATGGGGCTTCATCGACTGGGTGATGCTGCCAAGAAGCTGGGTACCCAGGTGCTCCTACGCCCTCCGGATGCCCAGGGAGGGCCCAGCTCCTTTCCTGACATGCCAGGCCCCTCTCCCACCAGAGAGTATCCAAAGGCAGCCCAGAGCCCTCCTGTAGGCGTGGGGCTCCTGACAGGAGGGCTGGGCCAGCCGGGAGTAGGCAAGCCAGCATCATGCCCTGCTGAGCTGGGGGGTGATCTGCAGAACTGCCCCTTAGTCCTGAGTGCTGGCCACTCACCTGGGAGCCCGAGTCCAGGAGCCAAGACCACCAGAACAAGCCCCCTGGGTGAGGAGCTGCAGGAGCTGCTCTGCTGCAGCCCAGTGACTGCAGGGGCCAGAGACCACTGGGGGGATTCATACCCTGTGGGACCCCACCGTGCCCTGCTCAAGCTGACCCTGTCTGGCCTGCTGTCCCCACAGACCCCCTTGTTGTCACCATGAAGCCTGGAGACACCTACATCCTGGAGAGTGAGCGCGTGCTCATGGACACAGGTCCTCAGGTGCATGAAGCCAGTGGTCCAAGTGTGGAGTGAGCCAGCCGTGGAGAGCTGGCCAGCCCACTGGCCCAGAGCATGCCCGCGCTCCCACCCCCAGCACAGCAGAACATGCTGCTGCCCACAGGGTGCTCCAGGGTGGAGGGCTGGGCCTTCCTGGGGGACCCCCACTGGCCTGATGGCACCCTCACCCCATGAACCCCTCCTGAAGCTGCCCCTGGAAGACCTGCATGAGTTCCTGTAGGACATGTGGTCCCCAGGCTGGGCCCTGCAGGCCTCTTGATGGAGCTGCATGGGATGAAATGTGGCCTTCCCTGGCACAGGGAGGCTCAGCAGAGGTCCGGAGTCACCCCAGGGTGGTGAGGGGTTGGGGTCCCGGGGCTTCTTCCTCACCCCATTCATCTGCTCTCTGCTCTGAGACTCAGCCGACCTGACCAGGGCTGGGCATCATCAGCCCCTCAGAGGCCAGTGGCCTGGAGGAAAGTTCCCAGAATTGGGCTGCGGTGGCCACGCAGGCTTCACAGGCCCACCCTGTACAGGTCACCCGGGCTGGTGGGGAAGCGGGCCCACTCTGTCCATTCCCATTGAGTGGCTGGATTCGGCCCCCAGGCTCCCCCCTCCTCCCAGTATCAAGACGTTCTCCAGAGAGAATGGGCTGGCCCTACCTGGCCCATCTGCCCAGCACAAGCAGCCTGGACCCCGGCCCCACCAAGCCAACCCAAAGACCAAGCCACAGCATGAAGGGGGCCATGGCCACAGGCCTCTTTCTGGGGGCTCTGAGGCTCTGTGTCTGGCCTGTCTGACCACAGCCCAGGACAGCCCTCAGGACAGCGATCCCAGTGATGTAATTCCCTCCCAGACCTCCCGGTGAACCAAGAGGCCACAGGCGAACAGCCACCTGCTTTGAGGCAGAATGCAGGTCCCTCCCCTTTAGCACCTTCCTGGGTCACCCCCAGCCACCAGCACTGCCCAGCCTGCCAGAGACTCAGTGCTAGGCTCAGAGTGCCCTGGGGCACCTGCAGCCAGCACCCTTTGTGGGGAGGGGACCAGCATGGCCACAGCAGAGCTTGGCAGTGCCCAGAGAGCCACCCCAGGGGCCCACTCCTACCTGGACCTCTGCGGCCATGGGGAGCTGGAGCTCAGGGTCTGCGGAAGCCAGGCTGACTGATCACAGTGACCCCAAGGCCCTGGGGCTGCAGCGACATCCCACTGCCTCGTGCGAGCTGTCCTGGGCAACAGGGCCCCCTTACCCAGCACAAGGCCATGACCCAGAAGGCCAGGCATGGCCAGGCCTGAGTCTGGGCTCAGGGAGGTCAGGGGTGCCATGAGCCTCCTCAGACAGGATGATGGCTAAAGGGTCTGCCCTGTCCATTCAAGCGCTCTGGCCCAAGGCAAGGTGGGCCCCCTCAGAGCTGTGTGTGATCACCTGGGGCCTGGATGGGTCCCATAGGGCCACTTTGCTGACCTGAGGCAGCCCTGGGAACAGCAGGCTGCCTCCAAACGAGGGGGTGGCAGTGGCTGGCAAGCCAGCCACACGCTCACACACAGGACACCTGAGCCCACCCAGCTACCATGTCCCCACAGGGCAGGACAGAGCACATTGCTGGTCAAGCTGGACTCTGCCCAAGTCAGTCACTGCCCTCAGGGTCTCCAAAACACAGGAGACACGATGCCACCCAGAGCCCAAAGGAGTGCTGCGCCCCCTGGGCCATTCTCTGTGATGGCCCCCCTCCTGGGGAAATGGACAGTCCCTGGTCTCAGATCCCTCTTTTCCTTATTAAAGGTTGACAAGCTCCTGTGTGTCAGCTGGCCAGCTCTGGCAGCGCCCAGAGAACTCTGCCGGACATGCCAGGGGTCCCTGGAGGCAGGGTGGCTGCCACCACCTGGACGAAACTGAACTTCCAGCCTGCCTGCTGGGAGGCCACATGCACCACAGCCTCCTGGCCTCAGACAAACACCATGTCAAGACCATGAAAAAATTTACTGTGACTTGGCCTGTGCCCGCTGGGCCAGGATGGGGCTGAGGAGAGTGAGGGCTGGCGGCCTGTGGTGTCAGGTCACCAGAGTCTGTGTGAAGCATCCCAGGAGGCCCATGGACACTCTATCCACTGACCTCGGGGGGTGGGCTCCAGCGGCACCTCCCTCCGTCCCTGCTGTTCCACCTCCTGCATGGCACCCAGCCCTCCACACCCATGCTGCTGTCAGAAGAGCAGGCACCTGCAGTTCAGGCTGCTGGAGTCGTCCTCATCGGGCGGACTCAGAATGCACACCTTGTGTTGCCAGATCTCATGCACCAGGGTGTAGAAAGCATCCCCCATGCCCTAGGAAGAAGGGCTGGTTCAGGGCGGGACCACCACTGCAGCCAGCTGGGAGCAGAGCCCAAGCCCTCTCCCCATCCCACAGACGGGAGCTGGGCCCTGCCTTTCTCAGGCCCCAGGGCCACCTCATGGGGAATCCTGTCCTCAGCCACTCTCCGACAGCCCACTGAGTCTTTTGGGCCACATGGGACATGTGGGGCACTCTGAGGGCACAGGGGCTGGGGCCCCAGTGTCACCAGTCTGGTCTGGCTGAGGGCAGCTCTCTCTGGGGACCTTCACCTCCCCTGAGAGCTGTTTTGCCCCAGACCTGGGCCCTGGCCTCCTGTGCTGCCTTGCCTTCTTAGGAGACTTACAGTGAGAGGGGTGGCTGGATCCCAGGGATCCCAGGGATCCCAGAGGGTCCCGGAGCTGGAGCCAGAGCCAGAGAGGCTGCCCTGTGTCGAGGGAGGGGGGCAGTGAGCCCATCCTGGACAGGGCCCTGGCTGGCTGTGGGGCAGGGGCCAGGCTCACCTGGCAGGTCTTGGCAGAGGTCTCGATGTACAGGATGCCGTAGCTGTGCATGATGTCCTGGGCCTGTCGAGACTCCACGGTGCGCACGGCCAGGTTGCACTTGTTACCCACCATCACCATGGGCACGTTGTCCGAGTTCTTCACCCGCTTGATCTGCTCCCTGCAAGGAGGAAGGGCTGAGGCAGCAGGGAACCCGTGGGTTTGGCTGCAACCAGGGCATAGAGAGTGCTGGGGCCCGAGGGCCGGCAGGCAGCTCACCAGTACTGGTGGATGTCCTCAAAGGACTTGGCGGTGTTGATGTCAAACACGCAGAGGAAGCCCTCCCCAATGTGCATGTGCTGGTTCTGCATGGCACTGAGCTCCTCTTGGCCCTTTGTGTCCAGGATGTCCAGCAGGCATGTCTCCCCATCGATGACCATTTGCCTCCAGTAGCAGTCCTGGGGATGACACTATTCAGAGACAGCTGGCTCTCCTGGGGGCTGGGCCTCCCTCACTCCTCTCTTGACCCTGTGGCCTGTGACATGGGCACCTCAAAGGAGGTGCAAGTCAAGCCCACATCAGGAGCTGAGCAGGCGGACGGGAGCCAGGCAGGCTCACCTCGATGGTGGGGTTGTACTCCTCCACGAAATGGTTCTGGATGAGCTGGATGGTCAGGGCGCTCTTCCCCACACCGCTGGCGCCCACCACCATGAGCTTATACTCCGTCATCACTCCTCAAGCAGTCATGGCACGAGGCGCTGCCGTGGTTTCGGTCCCACCTGCCGAGGGAACTGCACTCAGCACAGCCAGACCATGCAGGCAGGCGCAGGGAGCTCCCTGGACTGGCCTGCCCAGGTCTGGCCTGCCCTCTAGGCCTGCACATCCATACAACAGGGACAGCAGCCAGAGTGGTGGTCCAGTCGCTCACCTGTGGCACTCCAGCCCAGACATGGGAGGGGGTCTTGCCTCCAGCTGCACTTAATAAAGACTGCATGAGAAAAGCAAGGAGCCGACCCCTCAGAGGCAGCATTGTCAGCTGGGAGCGTCTCCCAAGCACGCACCCAAATTAGAACCTGCTGGGTAGGTGAAAAGCCTGAACTGGAGGCACCATGGGCTGAGGTTACCAGCACCCCCACGAGAACAGGTCTTGCCACAGTGGCCGGCACAGCAGCGTGCCCAGAGAGGCTGGTGGCAACTAACAATCCAGCCCTCCCCCCAGGCATGCTGCTGCATTTGACAAGTATTCAGTAAGCACCTTCTGCATTCCTGCTACCACTCCAGCCACACGATGACAAACAGAGAGAACCTCTGCCCTGGCTACACTCCAAGGGAAGAGTCCACATAAACCCACGGGTGCCACTGCTACATCTTTGGAGAATATAAAGCAGGTGTGGAGGTGGGCAGGGGTCCACGACTCCAGGAAGCTGATCACAGGAAAAGACCCAAAAGAGGTGTGTCCACAACGGGACAGGTGAGAAAGGGAGAGGGCCTAAGTCCTTGGCCCCCAGCTGGCATGTTAATGGGCTGTGATGCTGAAAGAAAGGGCGCCCTTGCAGGGACCGTGGGCAGGGGCTTTATAAACCCTCAGTTCCCTGGGTGTGCTTGAGGGCTGCCGGATGCCCCAGCTCTCCAGAGGGGCCCATGGGGCTCCAGCGGGTGGAGACCCCACCTAGCGCCTCTGCTCATGGACACCCAGGTCACTTGCAGAGCCCGAAAGGCCGGGTCAGGACACGGAGCCAGCGGAGCCAGCCGGGGCTAGGCAGAGTGAACATGCAGCAGCCTGCAGCCCCACCTGCCACTGCCTGTGGCTCACCTGCACACCAGGCACGGAGAGCAGGCCCCCCACCCAGCATGCCATGCCCGCCACACTCACCGCTCACGGGCACGACTGCTGCAGGGTCCTGGGCAGCGGCAGGGACTGGGATGTGGAGCTTGCCCTGCAAAGCGGCTCCGGCCACGATGGATGAGGCTCTGGTGGGGGCTGCAGCAGACGCTCGACCCGGCTGTGCACGCCCAACCCCATGCCGGTCTGTCAGTGCAGCGTGGCCTGCGATTGGTTACTCGCGCTGGGCCCCGTTCACACCGACCCTTTTGGCCGAGGGCCCCCCCACCCCCTTCAGGACCCTGGCTGGGCGGGGCTTCCAGGAGCCGCTGGTCCCAGGGACTCTGTACCAGCCTGTGAAAGACCTAGCAGAGCCCCCAAACTAAAGAAAGAATAAGGAAGAGATTACATGATGATGAAAGGAACCCCCCCCTTTTTTAAACTAGGAAGAAAAAATATATCTAAATTTGAAAGTAGCTGACAATGCTGTCTGGCATATACAACATAGATACACAGATATATAACATTTTTGTGTATTTTAATTATATGTTTTAAGTCTTAAAATATATATACATATATCAGTTCAGTTCAGTCGCTCAGTCCAGTCTGTCTCTTTGCCATCCCATGAATCGCAGCATGCCAGGCCTCCCTGTCCATCACCAATTCCTGGAGTTTACTCAAACTCGTGTCCATCAAGTCAGTGATGCCATCCAACCATCTCATCTTCTGTCATCCCCTTCAATTTCTTTTTGCAGTTATGTAAGTTTGTAATTAGGTAAGTTGTAAAAACTTACATAATTGCAAAAGGAAATTGACAAGTACCATTAGAGCAAAATATTTTAACGTAAGTATTTGAATAGTTGAGAGATTCAGGTTTAGATGGACAGTGTCCTGGAGGGCAGTTCCCAGTATTTGGCATCAGGGTTTCAAATCTTGTAAAATACCCTGGTCATGAAGCCAGAATGGCTTAGAGTCTTAGAGTGTTTGGAAGAGGTTCAGGCACATCTTCCAACTGTTGACACCTCCATTGTTTTTTTTTTTTTTTGACATCTCCATTCTTATGTATACAGTGGTTGTCTACAAAGACTTAATCTCAAGGGGGATAAAAAAACACTGAAAAATAAAAATGACTCGAAAGCAAAATCAGGACTCTGGTTTGGAAATGACAAAACATATCCTCAAGCTAGTTTGGCAAAAAGGCCAAGTAGACTGTGGATGGAATCAAAAAGTAGAAAGAACTGGGTATCACCACCTCAGAGAGGACTAAATGTTACAGAACTCCTGCTCTCCACCCACTTTCACTTCTTTCTGCCTGCCTGCCTTTCTTCTTTCTTACTGTGAACCAGCTTCTCCAAGAATCAGGAGCCACCCTGAGATGCCCATTCTCCCATTTTCACCAGTAGAGAGAAAAGCCCTTCAAAACCCCTCTGTCCTCTACTTATAACCTGAAAAATGCCAGAGAAGTACTCTACATTTATTAGTTTTTCCTTGAGGCTTTCAAACTATGCCGTTTTTGTAAGTAAAGTACTTCTTGGGTAGCCTTGGCTCTGACTTAACAAACCATTTTTTATTTGAAGTAGAGTTGATTTACAATATTATATTAATTTCAGATATACAAAATTAGTTTCAGGTATACAAGATGATTCTGTATTTTTAAATTATACTCCATTTAACATTATTATAAATATTGGCTATATTCCTTGTGATGTACAATATACCCTTGTAGCTTATTTATTTCATACCTAGTAATTTTTGCCTCTTAACCTGATTTTGTAGCTTTATTAACTATCCCTGCTCAGGAACAGAATCAGATGGATCAATAGGTTTGATGGGCATAGCTAATGTAGAACACCTTTATGGCCTATCTAGCTGATGATAGTTTTTATGCTTAAAAAGAACATCAACTTATATAAGCACAATCATTTGAAAAACTCAAATAAGTAACTTCCCTATAGGCTAGAACTCACTGAAAATGTGTTAAGTGAACAATTTCCAGCACATCACTGTTCAGGAAACATTCCTTCTCTGCTAGTCTCACCAACTTTAGTAGCAAAATTCTTTAAAAACATCTTGTAAGAAACATTTAATAACACTGTTGGGTCTCCAGTTCCTAATATCACCTTTTCTTACAGTCTAAACATTCTACTTCTGGACAATTTCACATTTTATAATGTTTCCATTGGAAACAACACTGAAGGGAGTGAGTGAGGACCAAAGGGAGTAAAGAATGCCTGGGGACCCCTCAAATCTTGCTGAGCTGAGTCTCTCAGCCTTTCACTCGTGTGGCCAATCTCCTTCAAGCTGACCATGCCATCCACTTCTAGATCTATGAAGTCAACCCAGAACTCATCTCCTCCTTTGTCCCTTGATGGGAATCTTGAGATAAATTTGCATTCTCCCATTTTATTCTTCAGCCTTGAAACAATTCCATTAAAAGATTCCTTGACTATCAAAATATTCCTATGCGGATGGCCTATGGTTTATTTCAAGTAAAATCCATAAGTATTTCACTTGTTACATATGGTTCTTGCTTTACCTTTTCCTGGCAATCACCTTCATTAGCAACAGAAATTTATTCCAGCACATCTGCCCAACATATATCCACCAGAACACCAGAGCAGCATTGCCTGAGAAGTCCTACCTGTGTCTTGGGGGAGTTAATACTTTATGTCAGACACTGAAGCAGCAAATTGTCCTGGGCACCCAAGACTTTCCTAAATAAGGAGGGATCTAATAACAAGCTGTGATCCAATTGATACTTTAAAAACTGCCTTGTTATGTAGAACAACTGCCTTATATATGTAATAATAACCACCTTATTATATATAACTACCTTATTATGTATAATAATGCCTTTCAATATATTTATGTATAATAAATGCCCTATTATATTACATATAATAATAACTGCCTTATTATATATAATACATGGGCATATGCATTTATCAAAATTGAACTGTACATTTCACTGAAGGTAAATTTTGTCTCAATAAAACAAATTAAAAAAAATGAAATCCAGCATCTTGGAAAGAAAAGACACAGGTAAGTGAGAAGACTTATTTACCTATTGTGAAATGCATGCCCAAGAAATAGTTATGTGATGTATTGCTATAAAAAGAGTGACCAGTACTTTAGTATGTAAATACATATAGAAAAGAAAGTGGTTAAATAGTAACATTCCTCTTAAAAAATAAACACAACCTTACTTTAATTAGCTTGGCCATATGGTTACAGACTGCAGACTTTGACTTTTATATAAGCCAAAGCAAACTGGAATCCCTGTTCTTTTCTTCTCCCTCATTCACTTCCATTTATTTTGAAGAACTCAGCATGGAGTCTGCCTAGATCTAAATGGGCTGTGTGGACAAGTTATTAACCTTTCTGACTTCTTCACTGTAAAATGAGGTAGCTTAATCCAAGACTCTAAAATGCCTCCAGTCCATAAGATTTGCCCTCTTAAGTAGATTGCCAGCACCTTGAACTTGGCCCTTGATTAATAACATGCTTAGTTAATAAAATCTGAAAAAAATAAAGTGCATTCCCAAGGTCAAGTATAAGCCCTTTGCGTCAACAAAGCATAGGGCTTTTACTTCCTGTTGGCAGTCAGCATGCTTTGGCTAATAATGAAGCCTTGTTTCTACATCTCATGTAGAATCATATTTCAGGAGGGACATGGCTATGTTTGGCATTCGCTTGTGGCTCAGTGGGTAAAGAATCCACCTGCAATGTGGGAAAGCTGGGTTCGATCCCTGGGCTGGGAAAATCCCCTGGAGAAGGAAAGGCTACCCACTCCAGTATTCCAGCCTGGAGAATTCCATGCACTATACAGCCCATGGAGTCACAAAGAGTCAAACACAACTGAGCAACTTTGACTGGAAAGGCTACCTACTATTTTCTTTAGGCAAGAACATACTCACAGCAAATCAGATACTTGAAAGTGAATAGTTTTACTCTGATTTTAAAAATGGCAATACATAGTTTTGTATTTTTTTGCTTTTTTTCCCCTTTTATTGTTTTTGCCATACAATGCCATGATATCACCATGGGTTTACATATGCTCCCTCTCAAGAACCCCCCTCCCTCCTCCCTCCCTCCTCCCTCCCTCCTCCCTCCCCCCGGGAAATCTCAATGCACCAGCCCCAAGCATCAATCCTGGGCTGGCGATTGATTAGACATATGATAATTAACATGCTACAATGCCATTCTCCCATATCATCCCACCCTTACCCTAATCCACAAAGTCCACGAGTCTGTTCTACATATCTGTGTTCCTTTTGCTGTCTTGCATGTTGGGTTCTCATTACCGTCTTTCTAAATTCCATATATATGTGTTAATATACTGTATTGTTGTTTTTGCTTCTGGCTTACTTCACTCTGGATAATGGGCTCCAGTTTCGTCCATCTGAGTAGAATTGTTTCAAATGAATTTTTTTAATGCTGAGTAATATTCCATTATGCATATGTACCACAGCTTTCTTATCCATTCGTCAGTTGATGGGCATCTAGGTTGCTTCCATGTCCTGGCTATTGCAAACATTGCAGCGATGAACATTGGGGTACACGTGGCTCTTTCAATTCTGGTTTCCTCGGTGTATATGCCCAGCAGTGGGATTGCTGGGTCATATGGCAGGACAATTTGCAGCTTTTTAAGGAACCTCCACACTGTTTTCCATAGTGGCTGTACTAGTTTGCATTCCCACCAACAGTGTAAGAGAGTTCCTTTTTCTCCACATCCTCTCCAGCATTTATTGCTTGTAGATTTTTGGATTACAGCCATTCTGAGTGGTGTAAAGTGATACCTCATTGTGGTTTGATTTGCATTTCTCTGATAATGAGTGATGTTGAACATCTTTGCATGTGTTTGTTAGTCATTTTTATGTCTTCTTTGGAGAAATGTCTGTTAAGTTCTTTGGCCCACTTTTTGATTGGGTCGTTTATTTTTCTAGAATGGAGCTGCAGGAGTTGCTTGTATATTTTTGAGATTAATTGTTTGTCCATTGATTCATTGGCTATTATTTTCTCCCATTCTGAAGGATGCCTTTTCACCTTGCTTATAGTTTCCTTTGTTGTGTAGAAGCTTTTAATTTCAATTAGGTCCCATTTATTTATTCGTGCTTTTATTTCCAATGTTCTGGGAGGTGGGTCATGGAGGATCCCGCTTTGGTTTATGTCAGAGAGAATTTTGCCTACGTTATCCTCTAGGAGTTTTATAGTTTCTGGTCTTATGCTTAGATCTTTGATCCATTTTGAGTTTATCTTTGTGTATGGTGTTAGAAAGTGTTCTAGTTTCATTCTTTTAGAAGTGGCTGTCCAGTTTTCCTGGCACCACTTGTTAAAGAGGTTGTCTTTTCTCCATTGTATATTCTTGCCTCCTTTGTCAAAGATAAGGCGTCC
>ML661904.1:23563-83967 GCA_007570785.1 Antilocapra americana | reverse complement strand
TGAATCTGAGTTTGCCTCTCGAGATTTGACAGGGCTACTAGAGTTCCCATTGAGTTTCTCCAAGAGAGTACATGCTCATCTCATTGTGAGGTAGGCAACTCCTCTTTGCTCTAGGTTTGTCAGAAATCGTTTTCATTAAGGCAGGGCTTTGGGGCTTTTATTAGATATGTGCAACGGGGGAGTCAGACCTCCATCCACGTAGCTGAGCAGAAACCTGGGGTTTTGTGCAAGTCACCATAGGGAAATCAGTCATCATCTCGTGTGGAGGGGGTGATATGGTGCTTTTTCTCGAGTTTTACTGGGAAGCTGCAGGTACCACTCAAATCATGTCAGGGTCCTAAGTGAGGCTCTGGTCTTAACCAGCGAAGTCAGCTGTCCATTTTCATGGCCTGCATGAGCGTGGGATTGCTCTGGGGTCGCTTCTGGGATGTCACAGAGATTTACTTCAAATTAAGGCAGAGGAACTCAGGGTTCCATCTCCATTTGTGACACAGAAGTCGGGGTCCCTGTCAAAATGACACTGGGAGGAAGTCCTCCGTGGGTGTTGAGGCATGACACTCTGTTTTCCTCTCCTGTTGTAAAAAAGGGAGGCGTCAATACTCCTGCCTTTTTGAGGCAGGTAATTACAGCTTTTCCTAGATGGAAAAAAGGCAGTGAGGCATCCCTTCGTGTTCTGAGGGGAATTCCCAGAGGTGCTGGAAAATCAGGCTTTCCCTGAAGTCCAGGGGCAAATGGCTGTCCTTTGAAATTTCTGCAGGAGGCTTTGGGTTCCTCTCACGATTCACTTGGTGAAAAAGGCGGCCTCTTGAGGTGTGAAAGGAAAGTCGTGTGTCTGTTCGAAGTGAAGAAGGGGCTAATCATCGCTCATCTCGCGATAAGGTGGAGAACACTGGGCCTTTTGAGTTGTGGCAGGTAGCACGAGGTTCCTCTTGCATGACCATGTGTATCTTAGAGATCCTCTTGGGATGCAAAAAGGGAACTAACTTTGTCTTGGGATTCGATTGGGAATCTGGACGTGTTCTGGAAGCCCTGCATGGGAAAAAAAGCCTCACCTCACATTGAGAGGGGAATATCTTCGTTTCTTGAGTTGAGGCAGGAAGCATAGTTTTCCTCTCAAGTTGATCCTTTAAATTCAAGGACCCTCTCGTGAAGCCTCAGGGAAGTCAAGGCAACTTGGGAGGTTTGAGGAGGAGCCTTGGAAGTTTCTCGCGTCCCTGCAGGGGAATCAGGCCTCATCTTGCCTTCAGATGCACATCGGGGAATGTTTCTCAACTTGAGGCGGGCAGTTTCGCGAGTTGCACCGGGCAATTTTGGATCCCTCTGGAGATGCGACGTGGTCCTCTGGGAGCCTCTAATGTTTCCTCCCGGAAGGCAGGCCCTCATTTCGATGTGTACAGGCCATCTCAGGGCACAAGTTGAGTCACTACACCTGAATAGGTCCTCATCTTTAGTTGAGGTATGAACCTGAGCTTTCATCTCGAGTTTTGACACGGATATCAGTGTTCCTATTGAGTTTCTCCAAGAGAGTATGTGCTCATCTCATTGTGAGGTATGTAACTCGTCTTTGCTCTTGGGTGATCAGAACTCCTTTGCATTAAGGCAGTGCTGTAGGGCTTCTTTTTGAAATGTGCAATGGGGGAGTCAGACCTCCATCCATGTAGCTGAGCAGAAACCTGTGGTTTTGTTCAAGTCACCACAAGGAAGTCATTCCTTGTCTCCAGTGGACGGGGTGATATGGTGCTTTTTCTCGAGTTTTAGTGGAAAGCTGCAGGTTCCCCTCGAATCGTGGCAGGGACCTCAGTGAGCCTCTGGTCTTGACCAATGAAATCAGGTCTCATTTTGCATGGCCTGCATGAGCTTGCAATTGTGCTGGAGTCGCTTCTGGGATGTCGTAGAGTCGCATTTCAAATTAAGGCAGAGGAACTCAGGGTTCAATCTCCATTTGCAACTTGGACTTCATGGTCCCGATGGAAATGAAAGTTAGAGGATGTTCTCTGCTCATGTTGAAGAATGACACTCCCTTTTCCTCTCCTGTTGTAAAAAAGGGAGGTGTCGAGACTCCTGCCTTGTGGAGGCAGGTAATTAGAGCTTTTCCTCAAGGGACAACGAGGCTTTAGGACTCCCTTCGTATTCTGAGGCAAATTCCAAGAGGTCCTCTAGAATCTGGCTTTAACTAAAGTGCGGGGCAAATCGCTGTCCTTTGAACTCTCTGCAGGAGGCTCTTGGTTTCTCTCGCGATTCAGTTGATGAGAAAGGCCTCCTCTTGAGATGTGAGACAAACTCGTGTGTCCGCTCGAGACAATGTACGGGTCATCATCACTCATCTAGGGATAAGGTTGAGAACACGGGACATTTCAGGTTGTGGCAGGGAGCACAAGATTCCTCTTGTATGACTATGTGTATCTTCTAGATCGTCTTGAGGTGCATAAAGGGAGGCAAGCTTCCTCTTGAGATTCGATAGGGAATGTGGGAGTGTTCTGCAGGCAATGCATGAGGAAAAAAATCCTCACCTCACATTGAGAGGGGAATCTCTTCGTTTCTTCAGTTGTTGCAGGAAGAATAGTGTTCCTCTCAAGTTTCCCCTTTAAATTCAGGGGCCCTCTCTTGAAGCCTCAGGGAAATCAAGGCAACTTGGGATGGTCGAGGAGGAGCTGAGGAAAGTTCTTGTGGCACTTCAGGGGAATCAGGCCTCATCTCACATTCAAAGGGAAATTATGGGATGTTGTCGAGGTGGAACAGAAAGCTTTTCTAGTTGTGTCTGGCCATTTTTGATTCCTCTCAAGTTGAGATGTGGTCCTTTTGGATCTTTTAATGTTGCCTCAGGATAGTCATGCCCTTCTTTCAGTGTGTGAGGGCCATCTCAGTGCTCTTTTCAAGTCAATAGTATGGAGTAGAGACTAATCTGGATTTTAGATGTGAAACTCAGGGTTCCTCTCAAGTTTTGAAAGGGCTATAAGAGTCCCTCCTCAGTTTCTCTGAGAGAGTCATCCATCATCTCATTGTGAGGTATGTAACCCCTCTTTGTTCTTGAGTTGTCAGGACTCCTTCGGGTTCAGGTGGAGCATTTGGGTTTTTCCTAGATGTGTTCATCAGGGGAGTCAGACCTCCTGCCTTGTAGTTGAGGATAAACCTGGGGTTCTGTTAAAATCACAACAGGGAAATAAGGCCTTATCTCGAGTTGAGGGGGTTATATTGTGCTTTTTCTAGAGTTTTGGTGGGAAGCATGGGGTTCCACTCGAGTCGTGACAGGGACCTCAGTGATCCTCTCATCTTGCCCAGGGAAGTCAAGTTTCCATTTCTTTGCCTGAAGGAGCATCTGGAGTTGCTACTGCGATATCATAAGGTCTCATTTCAAATGAAGGCAGGGGAACCCATGGTTCCATTGCCATTTTTGACACTGATATTGGGGTCCCTATCAAGTTGAAACAGGGGGTAAGTCTTTGGCTTGTGTTGAACATGGTACTCCACATTCTTCTCGTGTTGTAAAAGAGGAAGGGGTCAGGACTGTTCTCTAGCAGAGGCAAGTAACTTGGGCTTTTTCTCGAGGTACAACAAGAGACTTAGTCCTCCCTTCTTTTTCTGAGGTGAACACCCAGAGGTACTGGGAATCAGGCCTTACCTGGAGATGAGGGGCAACGTGTTGTCCTTTCGAATGTGACAGGAACCTCTGGGTTCCTCTCAAGTTTCAATTGGTGAGAAAGGTATCCTCTTGAGGTGTGAGACGAACTTTGTGTGTCCTCTCCAGACGACACAGTGGCTAACTGGTCTGCACCTCACCATGAGGTGGGGAACAAGGGGCTGTTTTGAGTTGTGATGGGGAATATGAGGTTCCTCTTAAATGATGACACATATCTTGGATATTCTCTTGAGTTGCCTAAGGGAGCCAAACTTCCTTTTGAGATTTGAGAGCGAGGTTCCAAAAGGATCTTGGGACTGTTCTGGAGTTGCTGCATGGGAAAAGGGTCTCACCTCACATTGAGAGGGGAATCTCTTCTTGAGTTGCATCAGGAAGTACAGTCCTCTTCTCAATCTGCCACTTTGACCTCAAGTAACCTCTCGTGAAGCCTCAGGGAAGTCAAGAAAACTGGAGTTTTGAGGAATAGACGAGGAAATTTCTTGTGTCACTGCAGGGGAATCAGGCCTCATCTTGCATTCCGAATGCAATCTTGGGATGCTTCTCGAGTTGTGGTGGGCAATTTCTTGACTTGTGGTTGGTTGTCTAGGGTTCCTATTGAGTTGTGCTATGGTCCTCTGGGAGCCTCTAATGTTGCCTCAGGAAGTCAGGCCCTCCTTTCTATGTGTGAGGGCCATCTCGGGGCTCTTATTGAGTCACTACAACGGGAAATGCCTCATCTGGAGTTGAGGTGTTAAACTCAGGATTCCTCTCCTGTTTCAACAGGGCTAGCAAACCAATAGTAGACTTTCTACAAAAGACTCAGTCCTCTCTCATTGTTAGTTATGTAGCTCCTCTTTTATTTTGAGTTGTCAGGAGTTCTTTGAGTTCAGGCAGGGCAATTGGGCTTTTCCTAGATGTGTGCAATAGGTGAGTCAGGCCTACGTCCGTGTGGTTGAGAATAAACCTTGGGGTTGAGGATAAACCTTGAGGCTCCCAGAGGACATTGTTGCAGCTCAGGAGGAATCCAAAACAGCCACCACACCTCGAGAAACTGACCACCACACCTCGAGAAACATTCCAAGATTTCCCTCTAAATATGACATGATGTCTGATTTCCCTGCAGTTACTCTAGAACCCTCCTAAGCTCCTCCTCGAAACTCGAAAGTTGCCCTGACTACCCTGAGGCTTCACAAGGCCTTCCCTGAATTCCCATGTCAGAAAAAAAGGAACACTAAACTGCCCACTGCAACTTAAGAAACTAAGAGATTCTTCCGACAAAATGAGGTGAGGCCTTTTTCCCCTGCAGCATCTCCAAAAGTGTCCCAAAATTCCTCTCTAAACACAAGAGGAATCTTGACTACTGTAATGCAACTCAAGAGAATTCCTAAGACAGGTGTCTCCGTTTAAAAGGAAACTTGTATTCCTTTCCACAACTCAAAAGAGCACCGTGTTCCCTACCTCATCGTGAGATGAGGGTTGATTAGCCCCTGGGTCAACTCAAGAGTACTTCTGATGTTCCACTCACACATTAAAAGGAGGCCTTTCTCACCTACTGAAGCCCGAGTCGTCCTAGAGTTTTCTGCTGCAAGTTGAATGGACACAGAGTTGCCCCTCAACTCGATATAAGACCTGATTCTCCTGCACCTCTGTGTATTTGCCGGCACAACACGAAGGAAGGCCTAACTCCCATGTTGTAACTCTCTAAAAAGCCCCCGTTCTCGGAATCAACTGGAAAGGAGTCCTGATACCCCCTTTTACAACTCGATAGGAAAGCCTCAAAACAAGCTGTGGCCTGACTCCCAGTTAAAACTCGATAGAGACCCAGAGATCCCTTCAGCAAATGGAGAAGGAAATCTTACTTCCCCACCCTTAAATCGAAATGAGAACCTATGATGCCCCAGCAGTGCCTCCAGGGCAATCCGATGCTCACAGAGGCAACTTGAATAGGGACTTGATTTCCCTGGGTAAGAGGAGAGGCTCAATGAAGTCCCCATAATAACTTGAATTGAACCGTAAGCTTCCCACCATAACTCGAGGGAAACCATAATATAACCCCCTCAACTCGAAATGAGGCCGTATTCCCTGGCACTGACTGGAATGGGACACCAGGTATACTCTCAAATATACCCTGGAGGTCTGACTCCCCTGTTGCACACATCTAGGAAAAGCTCAAATGCTCCACCTGAACTAAAAGGAGTCCTGACAACTTGAGAGGAAAGCGGAGTTACATGCCTTAAAATGAGATGAGGGCTGACTCTCTTGTAGAACCCCCATAGGAACCTTATAGCCCTGTCAAAAGAGGAGAGGATCCCTTAGTTTAACACCTCTACTACAGATGAAGCCCTATTTCACTGCAGTGACTCGAGAAGATCTTTTAGATGGCTCTCACACATCGAAAGAAGGGCATGCCTCCCTGAGGCATAATTAGAGGCTCCCAAAAGAGCATGTTTCAAAATGAGAGGACTGCAAAACTGCCATCCACAACTCAAGAAACTGCCCACTGTAACTCGAAAAATATCACAAGATTTCACCCTGAATGCGAGAGGATGCCTGGTGTCCCTGCAGTGACATGAGAACTTTCCAAATCTCCTTCTCAAAACTGGAAAGTTGCCAAGATTCTCCTGAGGCTTCACCAGAGTTTCCCCGATGTCTCCAAGGCAAATTGAGAGGAACACTACACTTCCCACCGAAACTCAAGAAACAAACATATACCCTCCTAAATGCGATTGTAGGTCATTTTCCCATTCATAGCCTTCAGAAAAGTTCAAAGTTCCCTTTCAAATCTCAAAAGAAAGCTTGACTCCCTTTATGTAACACAAGAGAATGCCCCAGATACACGTCGTCGTTCAAGAGGAGCCTCGCATTCCCTGCCACAACTTGAAATAGTCCCGTGTTCCTCACATCATCACTAAATGAGGGCTAATTAGACATTGCTTATTATTGAGAGGACTCTCAACTTTCTTCTCCCACCTCAAGAGGAGGCCTTTCTCCCTTATTGAAACACCATAGAAACCCAGAGCTTTCTGCTACTAGTTCCCAGGACACCAAGTTGCCCCTCAACTTGAGATAAGGTCTGGTTCTCTGCACTTTTGGGTATTCACCATACAACACAAAGGGAGGACTAACTCCTTTGTTGAACATCTAGACAAAGCCCCAGTTCCCTGCCTCAACTCGACAGGAGTCCTGATCCCCACCTTTATGCAATTCAAGAGGAGAGTGCAGTCCCACGCCTCAACATGATTCGAGGCCTGACTCCCAGTTTAAACTCAATAGTAACTTTGAGATCCCTGTCACTTATGGAGATGGGACCCTGGATTTCTGCACCTTAAATTGAATGGGACACTATGATGCCCCAGGAACAACTCCAGAGTAACCTCACGCTCACAATGAAACTTTACTTCCCTGAAGAAGATGAGAGGCTCACTGAGGTCCCTGTCATGACTCGAGTGGAATCCCAAGCTTCCCACCACAACTCAAGAAAAACAACAAGATAACCACCTTAACTCGAGATGAGGCTTTATACCCCTGTGCCGTCTGAAAGGGAACCTCAGGTATACCCTCAACTACATGAATGAACGTCTGACTCCTGTATTGCACATACCTAGGAAAAGCCTAAATGCCCCGCGTGAACTAAAAGGAATCCCACTGCTGGGCATATACACCGAGGAAACCAGAATTGAAAGACCCACGTGTACAACAATGTTCATCGCTGCATTGTTTACAATAGCCAGGACATGGAAGCAACCTAGATGCCCATCAACTGATGAATGGATAAGAAAGCTGTGGTACATATACACAATGGAATATTACTCAGCATTAAAAAAAAAATTCATTTGAAACAGTTCTACTCAGATGGACGAAACTGGAGCCCATTATCCAGAGTGAAGTAAGCCAGAAGCAAAAACAACAATACAGTATGTTAACACATATATATGGAATTTAGAAATATGGTAATGAGAACCCAACATGCGAGACAGGAAAAGGAATGCAGATGGTATAGAATAGATTCGTGGACTCTGTGGATGAGGGTAAGGGTGGGATGATATGGGAGAAGGGCATTGAAACAAGTTAATTATCATATGTGTAATCAATGGCCAGCCCAGGATTGATGCTCGGGGCTGGTGCAGCAAGATTTCCTGGGGGGGAGGGAGGAGTGTGGGGGGTTCTGGAGGGGAAGCATATGTAAACCCATGGTGATATTATGGCATTACATGGCAAAAACAATAAAAAAATAAATTAAAAGCAAAAAATAAATAAAAATAAAAGGAGTGCTGAATACTAGAGTAGTAAGAGGAGTTACATCCCTCAAAACAAAATGAGGACTGACTCTCTTGTAGAAACTCAATAGAAACTCTGATAGCCCTGCCAGAACTGGAGAGGAACCCTGAGTTTCACACTTCCATTCCAGATGAGACCCTATTCCACTGTAGTGACTCAAGTAGAGCCCTGAGATGGCCATTGCACATTGAAAGGATGGTCTGACTTCCCTGAGGCAACATTAGAGGTTCTGAGAGGACAATGTCACAACTCAAGAGGAATCCAAATCTGCCTGCTGAGACTGGAAAACATTACAAGATTTCCCCCAGAAAGATACATAGGCCTGTTTCCCTGCAGTGAGCGGAGAAGCTTACTCAGTTCCTCCTAGAAATTTGAAAATTGACTTAACTTCCCTGAGGCTTCACAAGATGTCCCTGAGTTTCCCATGGTAGATCGAGAGTGACACTAAACTTTCCACTGGTATTCAAGAAATGAAGAAATTCCTCCCCTCAATGTGAGGTGAGGCCATTTTCCCATGCAGAACCTCCAGAACAGTTCCAAGTTCCCTCTCAAAACTCAAGTGAAAGCTTGCCTCCCTTTATGCAACTCAAGATAATCCCCAAGTTACATGTCACTGCTCAAGAGGAAACTTGTGTCCCCTCAACAACTCAAAAAAGCCAAGTGTTACCCACTTCTTCACAAGATGAGGCCTATTAGCCCCTACATCTTCTCAAGAGGACTCAAAACACTTCTCCTGCACCTAACAGGAGGCCTTTCTTACCTACTGAAATTCGAGAGGAACCCAGAGTTTCCTGCCGCAAGTCAAAAGGACACCTAGTTGCCTCTCAACTCCAGATAAGGCTTGATTCCCCTGCGCTTCTGGGTATTTGCTTCACAACACGAAGGGAGGCCTTACTCCCTTATTGTACCTCTAGAAACAGCCCCAGTTCCCTGTCTCCACTGGACAGGAGTCCTGAACTTCCCCCCTTTTACACCTTGAGAGGAAAGTGGAGTTCCATGCCTCAACATGAGCCGAGTCCTGAATCCCAGTTAAAACTTGATAGTGTTGCTAAGATCCCAGTGATGAATGGAGATGGAACCCTGCGATCCACCCCTTAAATTGAAATGATACCCTCTATTGCTCTGGCAGCGAATCAAGAGCATTCCCATGCTCCCTCGGGAAACATGAAAGGAGACTTCACTTCCCTGGGCAAGGGGAGAGGCTCAATTAGATCTCCATCACGAATCAATGAAACCCAAAACTTCCAACCAAAACTTGAGAAAAAACACAAGATAACTCCCTCAACGTGAGATGAGGCCTTATTTTCCTGTGCCAACTAGAAGGGAACCAGAGGTATACTCTCAACTACACAAACGGAGGACTGATTCCCCTGTTGCACATATCTAGGCAAAGCCCAAATGCCCTCCCTGAACTAAAAGGATTTTTAACAACTTGAAAAGAAAGAGAAGTTACATGCCTCAAAATGAGATGAGGGCTGACTCTCTTGTAGAAACTCAATAGGATCTCTGATAGCCCTGTTGAACCTGGAGAGGTAGAATGAGTTTCACACTGCAACTCCAGATGAGGCTGTATGCTGCTTGAGTGAATTGAGAGGTGCCCCATGATGGCCCTGCCATATCAAAAGGTGTGCCTGATTTCCTTGAGGCAACATTAGAGGCTCCCAGAAGACAAGTTTGCAACTCAAGAGGAATCCAAAACTGCCCGCTGCAACTCAGGGGTTCAAGAGGAACCTCACATTCGCCGCCATCACCCAAAAGAGTCCCGTGTTCAACACCTCATCACGAGATGATGGCCGATTACCCGCTATGTCATCTTTAGAGGACTCCCGACTTACCTCTCATATCTCAAGAAGAGGTCTTTCTCACCTATTGAAACTCAAGAGGAATGCAGATGTTTCTGCCCCAAGTCGAAATGACACCTAGTTGCCCTTCAACTCCAGATAAGGCCTGAATCTCATGCACCTAGGGTATGAGCCTCACAATACAAAGTGAGGACTAACTCCCTTGTTGTATCTCTAGACAAAGCCCTAGTTCATTGCCTTAACTGGACAGGAGTCCTGACTGCTGCTTCTTTTACAGCTCAATAGGAAAGCAGAGTTCCATGCCTCAACATGAACTGAGACATGAATCCTAGTTTAAAATTGGTAAGAATCTTGACATCCTTGTCACAAATGAAGATGCAACTCTGAGTTCCCCTGCCTTTAATTGAAATGAGACCCTAACTCCAGAGCAATCCCACACTCCCAAAGTCAAATTGAAAGGAAACTTGACTACCCTAGGCAAGACGAGAGGCTCACAGAGGTGCCCATCATGACTCGAGTGGAACCCAAAGCTTCCCTTGACAACTCGAGAAAAATCACAAGATAGCCCCCTCCATTCGAGATGAGGCCTTATTCCTCTGTGGTGACTTGAACGGAACCTCAGGTATACCCTCAACTACACGAATGGAAGTCTGACTTCCCTGTTGCACACATCTAGGAAAAGCCCAAATGTCCTACCTGAACCAAAAGGAGTCCTGACAACTTGAGAGGAAAATGAGTTACAGGCCCAAAAGGAGATGAGGGCTAACTCTCTTGTAAAAACTCAATTGGAACTTTGTTAGCCCTGTGGAAACAGGAGAGGAACACTCAATTTCACACCTCAACTCCAGATGAAGCCCTATTCTGCTGCAGTGACTCTAGAAGAGCCCCAGATTGGCCTTCCCACATCAAAACAAGGGTCTGATTTCCCTGAGGCAACATTATAGGCTCCAAGAGGACCATTTTGTAATTTGAGAGGAATCTAAAACTAGCCACCACAACTCAAGAAACATCCCGAGATTTCCCCCTGAATGCCATTTGAGGCCTGATTCCCCTGTAGTGACTGGAGAATCTTTCTTGGCTCCTCCTCAAAACTCCAAGTTTGCATTGACTACCCAAACGTTTCATGAGAGGTTCCCTAGGGTCCCTATGGCCAATTGAGAGGAACACTAAACTTCCTGCCACAAATCAAGAAGCAAATAGTTTCCCACTTTAATGCAAGGGGCAGCCCATTTCCCATTCATTGCCTCCTGAACAGTCCCAAGTTTCCTCTTGGAACCCAAGAGGAAGCTTAACTTCCTTTATGTACCTTAAGGGCATTCCCAAGGTATGCATCACTGTTCAAGAAGAACTTCATGAAAAAAAAAGAACATTGTGTTCCCCACCACCACTCGAAAGAGCCTCGTGTTGCCCACCTCATTTTGAGATTAGGTCTGACTAACCAATATGTCATCTCGAGAGGACTCCTGATTACCTCTTGCATCTCAAGAGGAACCCAGAGGCTCCTTCAGCAAGTGGAAATGACACCGAGTTGCCCCTCAACTCCAGATAAGGCCTGATTCTCCTGAACCTCTGGGTATTCATTTTGCAACATGAAGGGAGGCCTAACTACCTTGTACATCTAGAGAAAGCCCCAGTTTCCTGCGTTAACTGGACAGGAGTCCTGACCACCGCCTCTTTTATAACTTGAGAGTAAAGTGGAGTTCCATGCCTAAACATGAACCGAGGCCTGACTCCCAGTATAAAATTGATTAGAATCCTGTCATCCCTGACACAAATGGAGATGTAATACTGAGTTACCCCGCCTTAAGTAGAAATGAGCCCCTATGATGTTCTGGCAGTGACTCCAAAGCAATTCCACATTCCCAAAGTCAACTTGATAGGAGACTTGATTTCCTTAGGCAAGAAGGGAGGCTCAGTGAGGTGTCTGTCATAACTCGAGTGGAACTCCAAGCTTCCTGCCACAGCTCGAGAAAAACCACAAGATACCCCCTGAACTCTAGATTAGGCCTTTTCCTCCTGTGCTGACTGTAATTGAACCCAATGTACATCCTCAACTTCATGAAAGGAGGTCTGACTCTCTTGTCCCACACATCTAGAAAAGCTCAAATGCCCTATAAAACTGAATTGAGTCCTGATACCTTTAGAGGAAAGTGTAGTTGCAAGCCTCAAAATGAGATGATGACTGACTCCTTGAGAAACTCATTAGGAACACAGATCACCCTGTTGAAACTGGAGAGACATGCTAAGTTTCACACCTCAACACCAAATGAGGCCCTATTCCACATCAGTGACTCAAGAAGAGCCCGAAATGGCCCTCTCACATTGAAAGGAGGGCCTGACTTCCCTGAGACAACATAAGAGGCTCCCAAAGGAATTCGTAGCAACTCGAGATGAATCCAAAACTGCCTACCACAACTCAAGTTACTGCTGGCCACAACTCGAGAAACATCCAAAGATTTCCCCTGAAACTGATATATGCCCTGGTTCTCCTGCAGTTACTCGACAATGTTCCTTGCCTCCTCCTGGAAACTTGAAAGTTACCTTGACTTACTGAAACTTCACAAGAGGTTCCCTGAGGTCAAAGTGGCAGAATGAGAGGAATAATAAATTTCCCACCATAATTAAAGAAACGAAGAGATTCCCCCTTCAATGTGAGGTGAGGCCCTTTTCCCATGTAGGGCCTCCAGAATATTCCCAAGTTCCCTCTCAAAACTGAAGATGAAGCTTGATTCTCTTTATGCAATTCAATAGAATCCCCAAGATAGGTGTCGCCATTCCAGAGGAACCTCAGGTTCCTGGCCCCAACTAGAAAGAGTCCCGTGTTTACAACCTTATTGTGAGATGAGGGAAGATTAACCCCCACATTTTTTCAAGAGGATCCCAACTTTCCCCTCGCACCTCAAGAGGAGGCCTTTCTTATCGATTGAAATTCATGAGGAAAGCATCTGTTCCTGCCGCAAGTCAAAAGGACCCTGGGTTGTCCTCGACTCGAGATAAGGCCTGATTCTCCTGCACTTCTGGGTATTTGCCTCACAACACGAAGGGACACTTAACTCTCTTGTTGTACCTCTAGCAAAAGCCCCAGATCCCTGCCTCAACTGGAGAGGAGACCTGTCTCCTCATCCTTTTACAACTCTAGAGGAAAGCAGAGTTCCATGCCTCAACATGAGGCCTGACTCCCATTTGAAACTCGACAGGAACCCTGAGATCCCTCTCACAAATGAACATGGATTTCTGAGTTCTCCCGCCTGAAATAGAAATGAGAAACCTATGATTCCATGGCAGCAGCTCCAGAGCAATCCTGCACTCCCACAGGGAACTCGAAAAGAGACTTGACTTCCCTGTGAAAGATGAGAGGCTTGATTAGGTCCCTGTCACGACTTGAGTGGGACTCCAAGCTTCACACCATAACTCGAGAAAAATCACAAGATAACGAACTCAACTCAAGACGAGGCCTGATTCTCCTGTGCTAACTAGAATGAAACTTCAGGTATACCCTCAACTACACGAGTGGAGGTCTGACGGCCCTGTTGAACACATCTAGGAAAAGCCCAAATGCCCCATCTGAACTAAAAGGAGTCTTGATATCTCGAGAGTAAAGAGGAGTGACATGCCTCAAAAAGCTATGAGGCCTGACTGTCTTGTAGAAACTCAATAGGAACTCTGAAGGCCCTGTTGAAACTGGAGAGGATGCCTGAGTTTCACACCTCAACCCCAGATGAGGCCCTATTCCACTTCAGTGACTCAAGAAGTCACTGAAGTCACCCGAGATGGCACTTGCACATCGAAAGGAGGGCCTTACTTCCCTGAGGCAACATTAGAAGATCCCAGAAAACCACATTGCAACTTGAGAGGAATCCAATCCTGCCCACCACAACTCAAGAGATTGCCCACCACAACTTGAGAAACATCCCAAGATTTCCACCTGTATGTAAATGAGGCCTGATTCCCATGAAGTGACATGGAAATCTTTCCGGGCTCCTCCTGGAAACTTGAAAGTTGCCGTGACATTCCTGAGGCTTAAGAAGAGGTTCCCTGAGTTCCCCTGTGGCAGATCTAGAGGAATACTAAACTTCGCAGTGCTACACAAGAAATGAAGATATTCACCCTTCAATGTGAGTGAGGCCCTTTTCCTATGCAGCACATCTAGAGGAATCCCAAGTCCACTCTCCAAACTCAAGAGGAAGCTTGACTCCATTTATGCAACTCAAGAGCATCCCCAAGATATGTGTCACCATTTCAGAGCAACCTCATGTTCTGCACCACAACTCAAAAGAGCCCCATATTCCCAACCTCATCACTAGATTAGGGCCAATTATACCCTGTGTCCTCATGAAAGGACTCCCAACTTTCCTCTCACACCTCAAGAGGAGGGCTTTCTCAGCTACTGAACCTCGATAGGAACTCAAAGTTTCCTGCTCCCAGTCAGAAGGACACCAAGTTGCCCTCCACTCGAGATAAGTCCTGATTCTCCTGAATTTCTGGATATTTGCCTCACAACTCGCAAGGAGGCCTAACTCCCTTATTGTAAATCTAGAAAAAGCCCCAATTCCCTGTCTCAGTCAGACAGGAGTCCTGACCCTCCCCTTTTACATCTCAAAAGGAAAGCAGAGTTCCATTCCTCAACATGAGTCTAGGAATGTCTCCCAGTTTAAACTCGATAGGAACCCTGAGATCCCTGTCGCAAATGGACATGGTACCCTGAACTGCCCCACCTTAAATTGAAATGAGACACTATGATGCCAAGCAGCGACTCCAGAGCAATCCTATGGCCCTACATGCAACACAAAAGAAGACTTGACTTCCCTCCACATGACAAGAGGGTAACTGAGCTCCCCATCAATACTGGAGAGGAACTGCAACTTTCTTGCTACAGCATGAGAAGATCTCCTTGTCCCCCAACTCATCTCGAGATGAAGGACATTTCCGCTGTTTCGACTTGGGAGGAATTCCTACTTTCCCATTGCACCTCAAAGGGAATCCTGTCTCATGCATTGAAACTAGAGAGGAAATGCACAGTTGCTGCCACAAGTTGAATGGTCATCGAGTTTCCCCTCAATGGCATATAATGCCTAATTCTTTTACAGCAACTCAGATGGAATCCCAAGTTTTTCCTCACAACACGAAGGGAAGTCTGGCTGCCTTGATACATCTCTAGAAAAAGCTCAGGTTTCCTGCCTCAACACAACAGGAGCACAAACACCATATTTAAAACTCAAAAGGAAAGCAGAGTTCCATGCCTCAACTGGAAATGAAGTATATTCATCATCTGAAACTCGAAGGAATGCTGAGGTATCTGTCTCACCGTTAAAGGAATACTGAGATTCCTACATCAACTTGGGATAAGGCCATATTCCGCTGCAGTGATTCGAGTGCAGTCCTGAACTGCCCTGGCAACTCGAAAGGACCCCTCACTTCCCAGAGGCAACAAGAGATGTTCCCTGAGGTCCCCATCAGGACGCAAGAGGAAACCCAAGCTTCCTGCTGCAACTCATGAAATGCTACGAGATTTGATCATCAATGTGAGATGAAGCCCAATTCCCTTGCAGTGACTTGAGAGAAATGCCAAGTCCCCTCTTGAAAGTTTAATGGAAACTCGACTCCCTTTATGCCACTTCAGAGGTTCCCTGAGATACCCATCTCAACAGGAGAGTAACACTGATTTCTGGCATCTACTCTAGATGAGGAGCCATTCCCCTGAAGCCACTAGGGAGGGATCCAGGGGTGCCCCTCACAGCTTGAAAAGAGGCATGCCTTCCCCGAGGTTAGTTGATGTACCCTCACGATGTGAGATGGACCCCAAGCCTCCCACCACAACTCAAGAAAAACCAGGATATCAGATGCTCAACAAGAGAAGAGGCCCATTTCCCTTGCAGGGTTTTGAGACCAATCCCCAATTTCTTCTTCCAACTAGAGTGGAGGCTTGACTCCTTCCATGCAAATCCAGGTGTTCCCAGAGTTACCTGTCACAACCTGAGAAGAACCTTTAACTTCCTATCACAACTGGAGAAAATCCACGAGATTTGCCTTCAGTGCAAGATGGGGCCCTATTCACGAACAGCACCTCAACAGCAATCCTTAGTTACTTCTCTCACTTGAAACAAGGCTTGACTCTCTTTAGGCAGCTCCAGAGGTTACACAAGATATCCATCCCACCTTGAGAGGAACCCCGAGTTTCCAGATGAAATTCCAGAGGAGCTAAGTGTTCCCTGCTCATTTCACGTTGAGGGCCAATTCCCCTGTGTTGATTGCTGACACATGCTGATTTTCCCTCACACCTCAAGAGGAGGCCTATTCCACCTCCTGCAAATCCAGAGGAAACCCAATGAAACTGCCACAAGTCCAAAGGGCACTGAGTTTTCTCTCAACTCGAGAAAGGCCTGATTCCCTTGGATTGACACGAATGGAACCACTCATTCCCTCTAACAACACGAAGGGAGGTCTGAATCCCCTTTTGCACCTCAGGAAAAAGCCCGATTTGCTCACCTCAACTCGACAGGATGCCCCAGATTCCTATGACAACTTTGAGAGGAAAGTTGAGTTCCATGTCACCAGCCGAGATTTGGCTTGTGTCCCCTGTTGAAAGTCGATAGGTACCACTACGTCTCTCTCTTGCGACTGAAAAGGAACCCTGAGTTTCACACCTGAACTCACGATGAAGCCTTACTCCCTTCAGCCACTTGAGAGGAATGCTCAGATGCCTTTGTGACACAATAGGAAGCCTGAAGTCTCTAACACATCTCAAGAGATTCACTGAGGTCCCAATCTCGAGTCAAGAGGAACCACAAGCATCCATTTGCAACTTGAGAAAACCAGGAAATCCCCCCCCTCAACAAGAGAAGAGGCCATTTCACAGGAAGTGCCTTGGGAGCAATCCCACGGTCCCCCTCATAATGTGAAAGGAAACCATTCTTCGCCTTATGCAACTTCAGAGGCTCCCCAAGATACCCATTTCGGGCAGGAACCCTAATTTTCCAACAGCAACCTGAGAAGAGCTCCATGGTCCACAACTCATCTCGAGATGAGGGTCATTTCCCCTGCTTCGACTCTACAGGAACCCCTCCTTTCCCCTGGTACCTCAAGAGGAGGCCTGTAGCATAGACTGGAAACATGCAGTTCCTGCAATATGTTGAAAGGTCAGCGAATGCCCCCTCAACTGGACATACCACATAATTCTCTTGCAGCGACTCAAATGAAATCCCAAGCCTCCCTCACACCACAAAGGGATGCCTGAATGCCCTGTGCAACACTAGAAAAAGTGTGAGGTTTCCTGTCTCAACACGACAGGAGGACACATACCTCATTTAAAACTCAAAGAAAAGCAGAGTTCCAAGCCTCAACACGAAACAATTTATACTCCAAGGCTGATAATCGAAGGGACCTCAAGGTATCTGTCTCAACTGGAGAACAATGCCAAATTTCCCACATCAAATCGGGATGAGGTCCTATTTCCCTGCAGCAACTTGAGAGGAATCCCTAGCTGCACCTGGGAATTTGAATGGAGGCCTAACATTCCTGAGGCAACAAGATAGGTTCCCTTAGGTCCCCTTTGGAACTCGAGTGGAACCCAAAGCTTCAAGATGCAACTCATGAAATAATGGGAGATTTGATCCTCAATGGGAGATGAAGCCCACGTCTCTTGAGGTGACTTGAGAGAAATGCCCAGTTCCCTCTAGAAACATGAATGGAAGCTTGACTCCATTTATGCCACTCCAGAGGCATATTTCCCTGAAATACCCATCACATCTCGAAAGGAACCCTGAATTTCCTGCCTCAATCTAGATGAGGCCCCATTACCCTGCAGCCACTCATGAGGAATCCCAAGGTGTCCCTCGCAGGCCAGAAGGAGGCCTGGCTTGCCTGAAGTAATAGGAGAGGTTTATGGAGCTACCCATCTCAACTAAGGAAAAAGCCAAAGCTACCTGCCACAACTCAAGATAAACCACGAGATTAATTGCTCTTTGTGAGATGAGGTGCTTTTCCCTTGCAGGGCTTTGAGAGCAATTCCCAGTTTCTTCTCTCAACTGGAATGGAGACATGGCTCTTTTCATGCAAATTCAGGTGTTCCCAAAGATACCTCTCACAACCTGAGAAGAACACCAAGATTTCAGCCATATCTCGTGAAAGTCCATGAGATTTCCCGTCAATGAGAGATTAGTCCTTTTCACCTGAAGTGCCTCGAGAGCATTCCTGAGTTCACACTCACACTTGAAAGGAAGCTTGTCTCTCTTTTTAGGTACCTGAAGGTGGTCTCTGAGATACACTTCTCAACTCAAGAAGAATCCCACATTTCCAGACACATTGCGAGAGGAGCCCCATGTTCTCCACCTCATCACAAGATGAGGGTAGATTCCCCAGCTTTGATTTCTGACACATGCTGATTTTCCATCACACCTCAAGAGGAGCCCTGGCTCACCTATTTCAAAACCAGAGGATCTCTGAGGTTCCTGCTACAAGTTGAAAGGACACCAGGATCTAACTCATTTTGAAATAAGGCCTGATTCACTGGGATCAACTCGAATGGGACCACTCATTTCCTCTAAAAACATGAAGGGAGGTTTGAATCCCCTCTTGCACCTTTGGAAGAAGCCTGAGTTCCCTGCCTCAACTCGACAGGAGGCCTGACATCCTTTTCACAACTCGAGAGGAAAAATGAGTCCCATGCAGCAAGACAAGATATGGCTTGAGTCCCCATTTGAAACTCCATAGGAACCCGGACATTTCTTTCACAACTGAAGATAAACACTGAGTTTCCCACCCTACTTGAGATGAAACCCTATTCCCCTGTAGCCACTCAAGGGGAATGCTGAGGTGCCCTTTGTGACATGGTAGGACGCCTGACATCTCTGAGGCAACTCAAAAGGTTCCATGAGGTCCTTGTGTCAAGTTGAAAGGAACCCCAAGCAACCACCTGCACCTCAAGAAAATCATGAGATTTCCCCCTCAACATGAGATGAGGCCATTTCACAGGCTGTGCCTCGGGAGCGATTCTGCAGTCATCCTCACAACTCTAAAGGAAACCACTCCTCGCTTTATGCAACTTCAGAGGCTCCCCAAGATACCCTTTACAATTTGAGAGGAATCCCAATATTCCCAATGCAACTTGAGAAAAGCTCCATGTTCCTAATCTTATCTGAGATGAGGGTCATTTCCCTTCCTTCAACTTGAGAGGAATCCCTACTTTCCCCTTGCACTTCAAAAGGAGGCATGTTTCATATATTGAAACTCAGGAGGAAATGAATAGTTGCTGCCACAAGTCGAACGGCCAATGAGTTCCCTCTCAACTGCATATAAGGCCTAAATCTCTTACAGTGCCTCGGATGCTATCCTGAGTATTGTCTCAGAACATGAAGGGATTTCTGGTTGCCCTGATGCACCTCTAGAAAAAGCTCGAGTTTCCTTCCTCAACACAACAGAAGGACAGGCATCTTATTTACAACTCGAGAGGAAAGCAGAGTTCCATGACTCAACTCGAAACAAAATATACTGCTCAGCTGACACTTGAAGGGTCACCAAGGTATCTGTTGCACCAGGAGTAGAATACCGAGATTCCCACCTCAACACTGGATGAGGCCCTATTTCCCTGCAGTGACGTGAGTGGAATCCAAGCTGCCCCTGGCAACTCGGAAGGACTCCTGGCTTCCCAGAGGCAACAAGAGAGGTTTCCTGAGGTCCCCATGGGCACTCAATAGGAGCACCATGATTCCCACTTCAACTCATGAAATACCATGAGATTCTATCCTAAGTGCGAGATGAAGCCCAATTCCCTTAGAGTGACTTTAGAGAAACGCCAAGTTCCCTCTTGAAAGTTGAATGGAGGTTTGAATCCCTTTATGCCACTCCAGAGGTTCCCCAAGATAGCCATCTCAACTCTAGAGGAACCCTGAGTTTCCCGCCTCAAATCTAGATGAGGCCCCATTCCCCTGCAAACACTCGTGAGGGATCCCGAGGTGTCCCTCACAGCTCAAAAGGAGGCCTGACTTCCGTGAAGTAATAGGAAAAGTTCACTGAGGTACCCATCACATCTCAAGAAGAATCCCAGAGTTCCCACCTCAACTCACGAAAAAATATGTGACCCCATGCTCAACACAATATGTAGTCCTTTTCCCTTGCAGGCCTTCAAGAGCAACCCTGAATTTCTTCTCACAACTTCAGTGGAGGCTTGACTCCTTTCATGCAAATCCAGGTGTTCCCAGAGATATCCATCGCAACCTGAGAAGAACCCCGAGCTTCCGACCACAACTAGAGAAAATCCATGAGATTTGCCCTCAACATGAGATGGGGCCCTATTCACAGGCAGCACCTCGACAGCAATCCTGAGTTCCCTCTCATGCTTGAAGCAAGGCTAGACTCCCTTTAGGCAGCTCAAGGTTCCCCGAGATGCCCATTCCACATCGAGTGGAACCATGTGCTTCCAGATGCAATTCCAGAGGAGCCTTGTGTACCCCACCACATTTCGGGATGAGGGTCAATTCCCCTGCTTTGACTCCTGACACATGCGGATTTTCCCTCACACCTCAAGAGGAAGCCTGTCTCACCTCCTGCAAATCTAGAGGAAACCGAAGGTTCCAGCATCAAGTCGAAAGGGCTACGAGTTCTCTCTCAAATCAAGAAAGGCCTGATTCCCTGCGAACGACTCAAATGGAACCACTCATTTCATCAAACGACAAGAAGGGAGGTCTGAATCCCTTGTTTCACCTATGAAAAAATCCTGAGTTGCTCACCTCGACTCGACAGGAGGCCCAACATTCTGCTACAATTTGAAAGGAAAGCTGAGTTGCATGCCACAAAATGAGATATGGCTTGACTCCCCTGTTGAAACCCGATAGGTACCCCTTTATCCCTCTCACAAATGAAGAGGAAACCTGAGTTTCCCCCCTCTCAACTCGAGATGAAGCCCTATTCCCCTGCAGCCACTTGAGAGAAATGCTGAGTTACCCTTTGTGACATGGCATGATGCCTGACGTCCCCGAGGCAACTCGAGAGGTTCCCTGAGGCCCCCATCTCAAGTCAAGGGGAAACCCAAGCATCCAGCCACAACTCGAGAAAACCACAAGACTTCCTCCTCAATACGAGATGACGCCATTTCACAGGAAGTGCCTTGGGAGCAATCCCACGGTCCCCCTCACAACTTGAAAGGAAACCATTCCTTGCCTTATGCAACTTCAGAGGCTCCCTGAGATACCCGTCGCAATTCAAGAAGAACCCCAATTATCTCACTGCAATTCAAAAGAGCTCCATGTTCCCCAACTGATCTTGAAATGAGGGCCATTTCCCTGCTTTGACTTGACAGGAATCTCTACTTTCCCTAGCACCTCAACATCAGGCTTATATCACAGAGAAGAAACACACAGTTTCTGCCACTAGTCAAAAGGTCAGCGACTGCCCTCTCAAATGCACATACCTTCTAATTCCCTTGCAGTTACTCAAAAGGAATCCCATTTCCCCTCACCTCACAATGAGATGACTGACTGTCCTGTGCACCTCTAGAAAAAGCCTGAGTTTCCTGACTCAACACCACATGAGGACACATTCCTCATTTAAAACGTGAAGGAAAACAGAGTTCCATGCCTCAACAAGAAATGAGGTATATTTCCTCACCTTAAACTCAAAGGGACCCTGAGGCATCGGTTACCACTAGAGAGGAATACCTAGTTTTCCATCTCAAATTCTCAAATTGGGATGAAGCTCTATTTCCCTGTAGCAACTCAAGAGGAATCCCGAGTTGCACCTGGCAATTTGAATGGAGGCTTAACATCTCAGAGGCAGCAAGAGAGGTTCCCTGAGATCCCCGCCAGAACACAAGTGTAACCCCAAGCTTCCTACTGCACCATATGAAATGCTGGGAGATTTGATCTTCAACAAGGGATGAGGCCTGCTTCTATTAAGGTGACTTGAGAGAAATACACAGCTTCCTTTTGAAACTCGAATGGAAGCTTAACTCCCTTTATGCCACTCCAGAGGTTCCCCAAGATACCCATCTCAACTTGAGAGGAACCCTAAGTTTCTCGTCTCAACTCTAGATGAGGCCCCATTCCCCTGCAACCACGAATAAGGAATCCCAAAGTGCCCTTCACAGCTCTAAAGGAAGCATGACCTACTTGTGGTAAAGAGCGGTTTGCTGAAGTACTGATCATAATCTGAGCAGAACTAAAGCTTCTCGCCACAACTGGAGATAAACCATGAGATTCCACGCTCAACATAAGATGAGGCCCTTTGCCCTTGCAGGGCTTAGAAAGCAGTATTCAGTTTCTTCTTGCAACTTGAGTCGAGGCTTGACTGCTTTCTTACAAATCCAGGTACTTCCAGATATACTCATGAGAAGTATCTCTGAGATACTGAGAAGAACCCTGAGCCTCCCACCACAATTCAAGAAAATGCATGAGATTTCCCCTCAGTGAAAGATGTGGCCCTATTCATGGGTAGTGCCTCCAGAGCAATCCTGAGTTCCCTTCCACACTTGAAAGGAGGCTTGTCTCCCTCTAGGCAGCTCCAGAGGTTTCCTGAGATAGCCAACCCATCTCGATTGGAACCCCTAGTTTCTAGATACAACTCAAGATGAGCCCAGTTTTCCCTACCTCATTTAGAGATGAGGGCCGATTCCCCTGCTTTGACTCCTGACACATGCGGATTTTCCCTCACACCTCAAGATGAGGCCTGTCTTACTTACCTCAAATCCAAAACAAACCCAGGGTTCCTGTCACAGGTCAAAAGTGCAACAATCTCTCCCTCAACTCGAGAAAGTCATGATTCCCTGGGATCAACTCAAATAGAACCATCTGTTTCCTTTAGCAACACAAAGAGAGGTCTAATACCCTGTTGCATCTCTGGATAAAGCCTGAGTTCCCCACCTAAAATCGACAGGAGGATTAACATTCCTTTTACAACTCAAGAGGAATGCTGAGTTCCATGCTTCAACATGAAACTAGGTATAAGCCCCAGCTGAAACTCGAAGCAACCCTGAGGAATCTGTCACAACAGGAAAGGAATACTGTGTTTACTCCTCAACTGGGAAGAGACCCTATCCCCCTGCAGCGAATTGAGAGGAATTCTGAGCTGCCCCTGGTAACTCGAACAGAGGCCTGGCTTCACAGAAGCAACAAGAGAGGTTCCCTGAGATTCTGTCGGAACTCAACGGGAACCCCAGGCTTCCCTGCGAAACTTGAGGTAAACCTCGAGATTCCACATTCATCGCGAGTGAGGCCCTTTTCCCCTGCAGGGCTTCGAGAGCAATCCCCAGTTTCTTCTCCTGAATGGGAGATTCGATCCTCATTGCAAGATGAAGCCCAATTTACTTGCACTGACTTGAGACAAATGACCAGTTCCCTCTCGAAACACAAATGGACGCTTGACTCCCTTCATGCTACTCCAGATGTTCCCTGAAATATCATTGCAACTCAAGAGGAACTCTGAGTTTCCCACCTCAACTCTAGATGAGGCCCCATTCCCCTGCAGTGACTCATAAGGAATCCCGAGGTTCCCTTCAAAGCTCAAAAGGAGGCATGACTTCCCTGAAATAACAAGAGAAATGTGCTGAGGTACTCATCACAACTCGTGTAGAACCCCAATATTCCCACCACAACTTGATATAAACCACAAGATTCCATGCTCAAAGTGAGATGAGACCCTTTTCCCTTGCATAGTTTTGAGAACAATCCCCAGTTTCTGCTCCCAACTTTAATTGAGGCTTGACTCTTTTCATGCAAATCCAGGTGTTCCCAGAGATACACATCACAAACTGAGAAGAACCCAGAGCTTCCTTCCACAACTGGAGAAAATCTAGGAGACTTCCCCTCAAGGTGAGATGGGCTATATTCAGGGGCAGCCCCTTGAGAGCAATCCTAATTTCCCTCTCGCACTTGAAATGAGGCTTGACTCCCTTTAGACAGCTCCAAAGGTTCCCTGAGATAGCAGACCCATCTCGTTTGGAAGCCCTAGTTTCTAGAGGCAATTCAAGAGAAGCCCCGTGATCCCCACCTCATCTGCAGAGGAGGGCCGATTCCCCTGCTTTGACTCCTGACACATGCTGATTTTTCCTTGCACCTCAATAAGGGGTCTGTCTCACCTACTGCAAATCCAGAGCAAACCTGAGGTACCTGTCACAAATCAAAAGTGCAACTATCTGTCTCTCAATGTGAGAAAGGCCTGATTCCCAGGGATCAACTAGAATGGAACCATTAACTTCCTCTAACAACAGGAAGAGATGTCTAAATCCCCTGTTGCACATCTGGAGAAAGCCTGAGTTCTCTGCCTTAACTAGACAGGAGGACTGAAATTCCTTTTACAACTCAAGAGGAATGCTGAATTCTATGCTCCAACAGAAATGAAGTATATGCCTCAGCTTAAATTCAAAGGAACCCCCAAGGAATCTGTCGCAACAGGAGAGGATACAGAGTTTCCCACCTCAACTCAAGATGAGGCCCTTTTCCTCTGCAGCGACATGAGATGATTTCTGAGCTGCCCATGGCAATTCCAAAGGTGATCTAACTTCCCAGAGGCAACAGGAGAGGTTCTCTGAGGTCCCCGTCAAACCTGGAGAGGAATCCCATGCTTCCCAGTGCAACTCATGAAAAACCATGAGATTTGATCCTCATCGTGAGATGAAGCCCAGTTACCTTGCAGTGACTGAGAGAAATGCTAAGTTTCTTCTCAAAAATCCAACAGAATTATTAGTCCCTTTATGCCGCACCTGAGGATCCCTGATATACCACTCGCAACTTGAGAGGAAGCTTGAGTTTCCTGCCTCAAATCTAGATGAGTCTCCATTCACCTGCAGTGTCTCCTGTGGAATCCTGAGGTACCCCTGGCAGCTCAAGAGGAGGACTGACGTCTCTGAGGAAACTCCAGAGTTTCCCCAAGATCCCTATCTGAACTCAAGAGGAACCTCAAGCTTCCAGCCACAACTCGAGAAAACCACAAGATTTCCCCCTCAATTCAAGATGAGGTTCATTTTCCACGCATTGCCTCAAGAGTAATCCTGTGTTCCCCCTCACAACTCGAAAGGAAACCTTTCCTCCCTTCATGCAACTTCAGAGGTTCACCGAGATTCCTGTCACAACTCGAGAGGAACCCCAATTTTCCCTCTGCAACTCAAAAAGTGCTCCGTGTTTCCACCTCATCTTGAGATAAGGGCCATTTCCACTGGGTGGACTCAAGTGGAATCCTCACTTTCCCCTCGGACCTCAAGAGGAAGCCTGTCTCATCTACTCAAACTTGAGTGGAGACACACAGTTCCTGCCACAATTTGAAAGGTCACTGACTGCCCCCTCAACTGCACATATGGCCGAATTCCCTTGCAGCAAATAGAATGGAATCCCTAGTTTCCCCTCACAACAAGAAGGGATGTCTGGCTGCCTTGTTGCACCTCTATAAAAAGCCTGAGTTTCCAGCCTCAACATGACAGGAGCTCAGAGACCTCATTTAACATTCAAGAGGAAAGCAGAGTTCCATGCCTCTGGAACCCGGAGTTTCCAGACACAAATCAAAATGAGCCCCATGTTCCCCACCTCATCTCGAGATGAAGGCCGCTTCCTCTGCTTTAATTCCTGACACATGCTGATTTTCCCTCACACCTCACAAGAAGATCTGTCTCACCTATTGCTAATTCAGAAGAACCCTGATGTTCCTGCTTCAAGTCAATAGGGCATCGAGTTCCCCCTCACCTCGAGATAAGGACTGATTCCCTGGAAGTGACTCAAATGGAACCAATATGTTCTAACAACATGAAGAGAGGTCTGAATCCCCTGTTGCACCTCTAGAAAAAGGCTGAGTTTCCCCTCTCAATTTAACTGTAGCTTAAACTTGCCTCCTGTCTTTTTGTTCCATTTTATTTAAAATATAAAAAACTGCAGTTAATTTAGTATAAACTTTATGAAAAGTCTATTTTATCTTTCTGTCTATAAAAGCATGATATATCATTGTGGATGTTTAGGAAATATGCAAAAAAAAAAGCTGGAAAATAAGAAAATTGGTTTGGTCCTACTAGCCAGAGATAGATAAATGTTTGGCATTTTGGTGTATTTCTTTCCAATCTTTTTGTGCAGAGTGGTGGAATTTGTTTTTACCCCCATCATTGTGGTTTTGCTCTATATGCAAATTTGTCGGCATTTCTCCATGACATTGTGAAGCCTTTGTTACCATTGTTTTCGATGGAAGCTTGACAATGCTTAGCCATTCCCTCATTGTTACATGTTTGCATACTCAGTACTCAGTCCTGTTCTATTTTTCATGACCCCACGGACTGTGGCCCTTCAGGCTTCTTGGTCCATGAGATTTATCAGGCAAGAATACTGGCGTGGGTTGCCATTTACTGGGTTGAAGATCCAGGGTATGTTCCCAACCCAGGGATCGACTTTCCTGTGTCTCTTTCATTGGCAGGTAAATTTTTTGCCACCGAACCACCTGGGAATCACTTATTGTATGTTTGGGTTGGTTCTAACTTTCCCACTTGGTAAATAACACAGTGGTGAAAAAGTATCCCATCTCTGTGAAGAGAAGAAGGAAGCAAAAGGTTTGAGACCATAGTAAGGGTGCAGTTCAGGAAAGAAGACTACCAGGGGCTCTAATTGCTCCATCAACTTGCTGCAAAGTGCTTCTATAGCCTGGCTCCTGGAGACAAGAACTGGGGCCAAAACGGTGGCTGTTGTAGGAGGACATTTCCTTAGAAACAGTTCTCCGACCACAGGAGTGAAGATACTGAGTTGCTTTGAAGTGGTGAGTTACCTGTCACAGTAAGTGACAGGAGGGGTTGTATAGAGGGAAGACATCCCTTTACTCTTAGGTCATATTAGCTCACATTTTGGATAAACTCCAACCCTTGGGCTCTGAAATCATCACAAGTCCCTCAACCAATAATGAAGCAGTCCTCAGATCAGTGGTCAAAGAGAAACAGCCTAGAAGAGAAGGAAGAAGCTTGAACTTGGTTCCAAAAGACACAATAGGTCTAATTCCTTCTCCTCCTTCATTATGGTAAAGTCATATTTAACCCTTTGAGAGCCTTAATTTTCCTGTCTGTCAAGTGGGATAACAACATTCGCCCTACCTAACTTCCCGAAGTCCTGCCTATAAGGCTCTGTGCATGAAGACTGTCACCCTCTACACAAAAAATGTATTAATATTATCAGTATCAATGACAGCAGGACCAATGACGATGACACACCAGTGGGTTGGAGTCCCGTGTTCCACTGCTTCCCTGGGGCAGCACTTTCTGGGCTCCGTGTTTCCTCTGACATCTCTCTATAACCCTGTCTGTGCTCCCTCTGGAAGATCGATGCTGCCGTCTTAATTTCAGCCTCTGTGATGGCTGCTCCATGTGCTTTAGTCCTCTCCATGCTGGTTTACCCAGAGGTGGAGGAGTCCAAGTTCAGAAGTGAGGAAGGCATGAAACTGACCTATGGGTGAACACAGCAAGAGGGCCTGCACAGAAGGAAGTTTTGGGGTGGGCAGGGACAAGGGCAGAGTCAGGGCCAAAACCGGTCTTATATTCTCTGCCCTTCACTGTCTTTCACCAAGCCTAGCCCATCTACCATCTCAGCCACTGCCCTACCTATGGCTTACCTTGAGAAAATGCAGAATCCAGGTCTCTAATCTTATTGTCCAGTCTCTGACCAGTGGTATGTGCCTGGTGTTTGTGTGTGTGTGTGTGTGTGTGTGTGTGTGTGTGTGTGTGTGTGTTTATGTGCTGAGGAGGGCATGAAAACCACCCCATCTCTCTACATGACCCAAGCATCAATCACATTGACATAGTGAGTGCTCTCTTTGACTTCACTCACCTCCTAATATCTCTTCATCACAGTATTAGCAACCTTTGTGTAACATTTAATCCTAAAAAATATATTGAAAGACAACACTTTGGACAAGTGTACTTGTGGATACAATGTGGGGCCCCAACCTCATAGCTTCCTGGAGGTCTGAGGCAGCATTGCCCTAGGGGAATGGAACATGAGTCACATGTATAATAAACAGTTCCTAGTGATCATCTTTAAAAAGTAAAACGATGATTTTTTAATAAGATGATTTTAGTAAGGTGTTTTGACTCAATATATCCAAAATTTGTCATTTTAGTGTGTATTTGATATGAAATTATTACTATTTCAGGGTGGTCCCGTGGTTAAGATTCCATGCTCTCAATGCAGGGGGTGTGGGTTTGATCCCTGGTCAGGAAGCTAGGGGCTTCCCAGGTGGATCAGTGGTAAAGAATCTGCCTGGCAATGCAGAAGACATGGGTTTGATCCCTAGGCTGTGAAGATCCCCTGAAGAAGGAAATAGTAACCCACTCTAGTATTCTTGACTGGAGAATTCTTTGGACCATCAGAGGATCCTGATAGGCTACAGTGACAAAGAGTTGGAAATGACTGAGTGACTGAGCATGCATGGATGGAGGGAACTAGGCAACTCATGATTCAACTAAAGACCACAACTGCTGCAATAATGATCCTGTGTGTCACAACTAAGACTTGGTACACCTGAATAAACTAAGTTTTTTTTTTCTTAAATTTGACAGGTATCTCATATTATCTTGTACTAAAGCTCTGAAAGCTGGTGTGTATATTGGCAACACATCTCTATTCAGATCTGCCTCTTCCAAGTGCTTGTTAAGTTGCATACAGGTCGTGGTTTGTCTTAGATGATGTCTGCACTAGACATATGGGCCTTATCCTAGTGCTTGGACAAGCATCTTTCTGGTCTCCAGGGTAAACATGGACCCCTGGGTCTGACATGCTCTATCCAAGTTTGAGCCTGTAGGAGAGGGAGCCCTGAACTTGTGGAGAAAGGCCTATAATGGCATCTCTTTGTCCTATTGACAGAGATGCTCAAAACCTCTTAGAAGCAGGTACCAGTGAGGCTTCCTTGTTCGTGAAGGTCGTGACCAACATCATGGCGAACTTGATTGCCTTTCTGGCTGTGCTAGACTTCATCAGCGATGTCCTCTCCTGGCTAGGAAACATGGTGGACATCCAGAGGTTCAGCTTCCAGGTACCGTCCCTCTTGACCTGTGGAGGGGGTGGTTCTGGCCAGTGGCGACTGTGGCTGGATGCCCACAGAGCCCAGATTAACCCCAGTCCCAGTGGCTCCTCTTGCCTTGTGCCTCAGCTCATCTGCTCCTACATCCTGCGGCCAGTGGCCTTCCTGATGGGCATGGCCTTGGAGGACTGCTCGGTTTTGACAGAGCTGCTGGGGATGAAGCTGTTTCTGAAGGAGTCTGTGGCCTATCAGGGGCTCTCTGAGTACAAACAGTGCTGCCTTGCAGGCAGTGAGGAGTGGGTTGGCTCCAAAAAGCAGGGAATCTCTGTGAGTGTCCCTGTCCCCTCACTGGGTCATGGCATGATGCAGTTGTCCCCGTACAGGCCTGGCTGAGACACACAGAGGTGGTGCTCAACGTCCCACATCTCATTGCCATTGGCAACAAGACAGCTTCAGGCTTAACTGCCATCCTTCTCAAAGTCCCTCTATCTCTTGGCTTCCCTGATCGCTCAGTTGGTAAAGAATCTGCTTGCAGTGCAGAAGGGTTGGGAAGATTCCCTGGAGAAGGGAAAGGCTACCCACTCTAGTATTCTAGCCTGGAGAATACTAGAATAATCCATGAGGTCACAAAGACTCGGACATGAGTGAGCGACTCTAAGTTCATTTCACTTCTCTCTCTCTCGAAGATATCTGAACTCCAGCTGTAGACAGGCTACCATCCTGTGGCCTTGGACAAGCTACTGCGCCTTGCCTCTTCTGTTGGAAAACCAGTGTCATACCTGCCACCACTACCCCCAAAGGAATGGGTGTAAATCTCCAATGAGGAGCTAAGAGAGTAAAACAGAAAGATCTCACCACATTAATCTCCAATACATGGAATTCAGCTCATGGGTTGGTTTGTGAAGGTAAGAATTAAAAAAAAAAACCTGTAAAAGCTTTCTAAAGTGACACTTTCGAAAAGAATAACAGCCAATGTAACATGTTTAAGAATCAAAAAATTACCCATCATATCGTCATCCCCAAATGACAGCTATTATAATATATAGTCAATTATATCTAGTTATGTGATAGTAAATGTAAACATAATAATATAATATCTAATTTTACCATTTGGCTTTTATACTGAGTGCTGAAATGTGTTGGCTTTGCACTGAACTTTTCCCTCTAAGAAGATTGTTTCCACAGGATTATTTTCAAGATGTGGGATAATTGAATTTTATGGCATGAATCCTTGTGTGTGTGCTGCCAGTAACTTTTGCAAAGGGTTATAACAACTGAAACCATCCCAGCTCTTCCTGTGAGCATTTATTTCACTACACACTGAACAGGCAGAGCAGCCTCTTTAAAAAAAGAAGAAGTATTGCTACCTTAATGGGCAAATAATAATAGCTCATTGTTTTAACGTGTGTTTCCTGGGTTACTAGGAGCTTTTAATATAAAATATTTTTTGTGTCTTTGAAATTACTTTTTAATGATAAAGAAATGTACTCTTTAGGTTTTTTAAAGGTTTATATGGAGTAAAAAGCTCAGGTTTCCCCGCACTCCTAATTTTAGCTCCAGTATCACTGTCTTCTCTAGGGGCAGTGGCAGTATGTACATTTGGGCTTCCCTGGTGGTTCAGCAGTAAAGAATCCACCTGGAATTCAGGATAGACAGGTTTGATCCTTGGATTGGAAAGACCACCTGGAGGAGGAAATGGCAATTCTCTTCAGTATTCTTGCCTGAGAAATCCCATGGACAGAGAAGCCTGACAGCCTACAGTCCACGGAGTCTCAGACTCAGACATGACTAAAGTGACTGAGCACACACATACTCATGTGCCTTCAGGATCTTTTTCAATGAAATTCATTACTTCAGCAAGTATCTGTTGAGACCTCTGAGTTGCCAGGCCTTCTGCTGGGCACCAGAGATAAAATGGGGAATTAGACAGACATGGTACCTGGTGACATGAAACTTAAATCTAGTGAAAGACACAAGAAAACAAAGGAATACAAAATTTTAAACCACAATCTGCAGTAAATTCTATGATGGAAACAATAAAAAGAATCAGGGATGGGGTCTATCCTTGACTAGATAGGACTGACTGGACAGGGGAGGCCTCCCTAGTCAGTGGTTAAGACTCTTCGCTTCCACTGAAGGGGGCTCAGGTTCTATCCAAGGACATGGAACTAAGATTCCACGTGCCAGCCATTGCAGCCAAAAAAAGGCTGCCCTGAGATGGATATTTAGACCAAGATTTGGAGGGAGGAGCAGAGGCCAGAAGAAATGGGGACTGGCATTCCAGGCAAAGAAAGAGGTACATGCAAAGGCTCTGAGGTTGTCCAAAGCACTGGTTTGGAGAAGTGAGAGAAGTTCACTTAGAACAGGTGTTAATTGTAACAGAGTGGCCCAGGCCAAAGAACAGTTGAAAGTCACTGAAAATTTGACTTCTGACATTTTAGCAGTAGTTGGGCTGCTGTCTGGAGGGTGATTGTATGTGAATAAGCAGAATGCAAGAACCTTAATGTTTTCAATCAATGTATAAAACTCTGTATGTTATAAAGATATTAACTCTTTTTCATTTTCTTTTTAAAACATTTTGGCCACACCATGCATCATGTAGGATCTTAGACCTCCAGTTAGGCATCAAACTTGGACTGCTGGCATTGGAAGCATGGAGCCTTAGCCCCAGAACCACCAGAAAGTTCCACATTTTCTACATATATTTTTCCTGGTTATTTTTATTTTTGTTTCCCTTCATTCCATATTCAGAAGTTTTTTTAAATACAAATTTATACCAAACCTCTGCATTTCTTACATTATTTCTAAATTTAGAAACTTACCTCCATTCCATAAACCTGGTAAAGTTTAAGTTCCTGAAACAGTATGATGAAGTATTTAAAATGATGCAATCTTGGGAGTCAGACAAAACTGAATTCAAATTGTGACACAACTGCCTTTTTGCTGTGTGAACTTCTTCAGTTACTTATAGGAGCCTCAGTATGCTCCTCTCCAGGATGAGAGCAAAATGCTATTCTGTAACAATAATACAATTATCCTATATTTTCTAATATTTAATGTTTAAAGTGTTAATATTTATCTGCTTTAATGATCTAGAATTAGTTTTTTATGGTGTGAGGTATGGGTCTAAGCCTTTTTATTCCCCCAAAATTGTTCCCTGTTGAATGTTAGTACTTCTAGGAAATTACACAAGTGTTCTCAGCAAAAGGGAAAGACAGTTACATTGCTTACATACCTACTCTAGGGACTTCCTTGATGGTGCAGCAGTTAAAGACTCCATGCTTCCAATGCAGGGGCATGGGTTAAATCCCTGTTTGGGGAACTAAGATTACACAAGCTGTGTGGTCTGGCCAATAAGTTAAAAATTAAATAAGAATAAAATAAAATCTGAAATTAATATATAAAATAAATAAATACCTACTCTATGCCTAGTTCTTCCTATATATGACATGATCTCTATGATAGTCCTCCCAGTTGGATATTGTTATTCCCACATTCCTGATGGTGATTCTGAAATTTAGGTTCCACCCTGGGTCGGGAAGATCTCCTGGAGGAAGCATGGCAACCCATTCCAGCATTCTTGCCTGGAAGATTCCATAAACAGAGGAGCCTTGGGGGCCACAGTCTATGGGTCACAAAGAGTCAGACATGATTGAAGTGACTTAGCATGCCTGGGGTGGTTTGAGCACATCCTTGTGGGAAGCACATCACCTCTCATCTTCTGCCTTCTCAGGTCAGAGCAGAAATGCTCACAACATTTGTGTTCTGCGGATTCACCAACTTCAGCTCTATTGGGATCATGCTGGGTGGCCCGAGTGAGTCCTAGAGGGGCCTCTCCAACCTCCTATAAAGGGCAGGGTTTGCAGCAGGGGTTGGTCTCCAGTTCTGGCTCTCAGATACCTACAACTTCGAAGAGATTTGTATGCCTCAGTTCCCGTCTTGGTCTAAGGCAGAGCCTGTAACAAGGAGGTCATGGAACTCCCTCCCAACCATGGAATTTCATGATTTCTCTGCTGCTCGGCTGGCCCAGGGCCCTAGGAGGGGTCCGGAGGCATGGTGTTGGCTGCCCGGCTGAAGCTTTGACCTGCCAGTTCCCATACCCACAGTGGACAGATAGGCCCTGTGGGGCCTGGGGAGGAAGGCTCTATAGAACTATTAGCTTTTTACAAAAAAAAAAAAAACCTGTTTCACCATTAACAGCCCCTGCCTAGTGGTGCAAACATCCTGTTTTATTGAAAAGCTAACTGAGCTGTGCAAAAGTGAAATGTGATCAGAGTCACTCAGCTATAAAGTGGCTGTTAACTGTCACTGTGTTAGTTGTGCAGTCGTGTCTGACTCTTTGCAACCCCATGGACTGCAACCCATCAGGATTCTCTGTCCGTGGAATTATCCTGGCAAGAATACTGGAGTGGATTTTCATTTGCTTCTTCAGGGAATCTTCCCAACCCAGGGATACAACCTAGGTCTCTTGCATTGCAGACTGGAGCTTTCTTTACCATATGAGCCACCAGGGGATGCTAATAAATGGCTGAACCTGTGCTTAATCCTGGGTCTGCCTGACTCCAAACTCAATGTTCTTTCCCTACACCTGCCACTGATGACACGTGGGGAAGTGTGGAATGCTATCTAGTCAGGCCAATGAGGACTCTCAGATTCAACAAGCATCAGGAGGGCAGTGTCTGTTCCTCTGGCCTCTCAGAAGAGGAAGGCTGGTCAGCAGACAAAGCCAGAGGGACCTGTGGAGTCCTGGGCCTGAGCCCTCCTGTCCTCCTGCAGCCTCCATGGCTCCCCAGCGGATGAGCAACTTCTCTGAGATCATGCTGCAGGTGCTCTGCACGGGGGCCTGTGTGTCTCTGGTGAACGCCTGAGTAGCCAGTGAGTACAGGCCTGGTGGGCTCAGTCCAGGGCTAGCCAATGGGGCCTTGGCCTCTCTGGAAATCGTTGGGTAGGGTTGAGGGGGATAGTAAGGGGCTGGACCCTGCCCACTAGCTGCTTTCTCTGCACAGGCATCCTCTACATGCCCAAGGGACCTGCAGTGGACTTTATGTCCCTCCTGAACACGACCCTCAACAGCAGCAGCTTTGAGGTGTACCAGTGCTGCCACCAGGCCTTCCAGGGGTGAGTGACTGGGCCAGGAGGCCAAGGGTGGGGTGATGACAGTGATGGGGTTCAGAAACCTGAGTACATGGGGTGGGGAAGGCCTTTGGTACCAGAGCAAGGGTGGAGAAATTTTACGGCTGTGGCTGATGTAACCAAGAACAAAGGAAGTGGGGCTTGAGGACCAAACTTAGAAGAAGGTTGGGCCAGAGACATGGAGCAACTTCCCTGAAGTTGCTCAGCCTTTAGTGGTCAGCAGAGCCCATTTCTGGAGTGCAGAGTATAGCTTCTGCTTCTTTTCATCACCAGCACGAAGTTCAGCCTAGAGGACCTGGACAACTGTTGTCAATTCTCTAATCACATAATTTTGTATAGAGGGGATAGAACATCTCTGTGTCTGTCACACTAGGGGGGTTAGGGCTCCAACATAGGAATCTAGGGGCACACAATTCAGTCTGTAACACGTACTATGTGCTGGACTGTGAGCTAGGTAGGGGGACAGTGGTGAACCAGGTTGTGTAATGAGCTACAGAGCAAGAAGAGGATCCACTGTGAAGAGAAGTCCCAGCAGAGGCTGGGTGGAGATGGCTTCTGGGGAGGATTCCTTGAGAGGAGGGAAGGGGAAAGTGACTCCAGTGGGGCTGGTGGGGTGGGTACACAATTGTGGCCCAACTAATGACATTTTCTTAAAGTTATTAATATATTATTAAGTGAAAATAATGCCAGAATAGGATTATAAAAATTGCCATTTAATTTTTTATATATTTTAACACAATACACTCTAGTATTAGGTTATCTGCAAGATAAGGACAGGATTTTTTTCCCCAACTAAAGCCCAGGTCAATAATTTAAAAAGAAAACATTTCTATTTGTACCAAATATTTGAAAGCACTGAATCCTCATCACTAGACTACCAGCAATATATCAAATATTTGAACATGTTTGTATGTTTTTACATAAATTAGATTTTTTGAATTATGCAGATTCTGTGTTTTTGTGTAGTTGGTGTGATATCAATACAAACACAGGGGGTATATATAACTTTTAAAAAATTGATTTTATTGAAGTATAATTGATTTGCAATGTTGTGTTAGTTTCCCATGTATAGCAAAGTGATTCAGTGTGTATGTGTGTGTGTGTATAGTTTGCATCTGCTAATCCCAGACTCCAGATCCATCCCTTCCCTATTCCTCTTCCCCCTTGGCAACCACCAGTGTTCTCCAAGGCTGTGAGTCTGTTTCTGTCTCATAGATAAGTTCATTTTTGTCATATTTTAGATTCCACATATAAGTGATATCATGTGGTATATGTCTTTTTCTTTTTGATTTACATTGCTGAGTATGATAATTTCTATGTCCATCCATGTTGCTTCAAGTGGCATTAGTTTTATTTTACTTTTTTATGATGGAGCAGTATTCTATCATATATATATATATATTATATATACATATACATATATATAATATATATATAATAGATATATATGTATGTATACTTTATATGTATATATATAGGCTACATTTTCTTTATCCACTAAACTGTTGATGTAAATTTAGGTTGTTTCCATGTCTTGCCTATTATAAATAGTGCTGCTATTAGATAGGAAATTCAGACAGTAGAGAATTCATCTGCAAATCAGGAGATACAGATTCAATCACTGGGTTGGGAAGATCCACTGGAAAAAGAAATGGCTACCCACATCAGTATTCTTGCCCAGAGAATTCTACCACGGACAGAAGAACCTGATGGGCTACAGTCCATGGGGTTGCAAAGAGTTGGGCACAACTAAGCAACTAATACTTGCATGAGCATAGCAGGTATGTGTATCTTTTCGATTATCCATAGCAGTTGCACAAATTTATATCCCCACCAACAATGGAAGAGGGTTCCCATTTCTCAAGACCTGCTCCAGAATTTGCCACTTGTAGGCTTTTTAATGATGATCGATCTGACTGGTGCATTCATTGTAGTTTTGATTTGCATTTCTCTTAACATTTAGTGATTGGGTATCTTTTCATTTGCCTGTGGCCCTCTGTATTTATCATTTTAAATTCAGCTCTGGTGAGATGGCCTGGTCAGGGACTCCTCTTATTCCCATGACTATTTGAATGACTGCATTTGGAGAGATCAGTAAGAGTCAACATCTGAAGCCATTTCAGGATTTGAGGCTCCTGCCCATCTCCTGCTGCTCCCTGCATGTGCCTGACCACGAGTGAAAGAAATTGAAAGGGCTTTGCTCATAGAAGGGCCTGTATGCCCAGGGAATGGTGTGAGCAGGCCTTTCCTAGGTGGGGCTGACTGTGGCTGCCCATTGAGCTGACTGAAGATAGGAGTTGGCCAAAGCCAGGCTCAGAGCAGCAGAGAGTGCTGCCCATGGAGGCACCACTGAGGGACTGTCTTGCCTTTGGAGAGAGGCAGTGAGAACAGCATGCCCGGTAGGGAAGGTCACTGCCATAAGTTTCCGGGATGGGACCTGGACAGCTGCCCATTGTGGGGGCGTCCAGGCCTCACTCACATCTGGGACCAAAGGGCAAATGCGGGGAGGGTAAGGAGAAGAGGGCAGCCTGGAACACCAGAGGCTAAATGAGGCCACACACAATGGGGTCCACTCTGTGCAGGAGACCATTTTCTGCCCAGCCCCATTTCATCCTGGACCCATTCTTGTAGAAAGGGCAATATAAGTGAATTACTGGGAAAAAATTATAATAAAGACATCTTTATTATTCAATTCAATGAACATAAGATTACTCTGTCAACTTGCTATGCAGTTTCTGAATGTCACTTTCAACATCTATACGTATGTTACTGCAGACCCCAAAGCAGATGTGGACTACATCAGTCCATGCTGTGAATAAATCTGTCCTATATCATTTTCTGTTCTTAATGAAAACTCTTCAGAGCATTTTCTTCTCAGATGATTTGTTCTGCATTTAAGACTCCCTAAGGGTAATTGGGGAATGGCCATGGGACTCTGTTTGGAATCCATGAAACCCACCTTTCATATGATAGCATGCATGCAAAATTGGAAGGGCCATAAAAGAATTCCAAACAATGTATGCAAATGCTCCCCACTCAAGCAGTGAAGTGTTACCCCCACCTATTAAGGGTGAACTATGCTTAGTGATGTTCTTACAAATGGTGCAGTATGGAAGCAGGGGAACAGGAAAGAAACCTTGCCACAGAGAAGCCTGGTAAACACTTAGCCAGGTGGTCACAGTTAACCTCTTCAGTGGTAAGTTAAGTTGAGAAAATGGACGCTTAATATGTTGTGTTGAGAAGAGCAATTGAACTCTGTGTTGCTCCTCCCCAAAGCTCTTAGCCCCAGTTTTGTTCAGTTGCTAAGTTGTGTCCAACGCTTTGTGACTTCATGGACTGCAGCACACCAGGCTACTCTGACCTTCACTATCATTCTGAGTTTGCCCATACTCATGTCCATTGAGTCAGTGATGCCATCAAACCACCTCATCCTCTGTTGCCCCCTTTTCTTTTTGCTTTCAGTTTTTGCTGGGATCAGTGTCTTTTCCAATGAGTCGACTCTTTGCATCAGTTTGCTAAATCCTGGAACTCCAGCTTAATCATAATTCCTTCCAATGAATATTCAGGGTTGATTTCCTTTAGAATTGACCCATTTGATTTTGCTGTCCAAGAGAATCTCAAGAGTCTCCTCCAGTACCACAGTTTGGAAGCATCAGTTCTTCACCACTCAGCTATCATGGTCCAACACCAGTCTAACCATTAGAAAACATCAGACAAACTCAAACCAGGTGCAGTCTCCAGAATATTGATCTTCAATCCTCAAAAGGCAAGTCAGTTAGAAGCAGGGAAGCTCTGAGAAACTCTCATAACCTCAAGGAGCCAAAGGGAACATGTGTACCACAGTTGGTTGAATTTTATCCCCCTCAAAAGCTATGTCCAAATGTCAGCCCTCAGTACCTGTGAATCTGACCTTCAATGGAAATAAAACTTTACAGCTGTAATTAGGTTAAGGACATCAAGATGACATTATCTGGGATTTAGTGTGATCCCTAAATTCAATGACTGGGTGTCTTTATAAGAGAAATGAGGGGAGAGTTTGAAGCACACAGGCCCAAAGATGCACAAAGAAGGTCATATAAAGATGGCCACAGAGATTAGCATCTTGCTCCAAGATACAGCCCACACAAAGCCAAGGAGTACCTGGGGCCACCAGAAGCTGGAAGAGGCATGAAGCGTTCTCCCCAAGAGACTTTGGAGGAAGGGTACCCTGCACACTTAGGAACTTCCCTTCTCGAACTCCAGACAATATATTTACATTTTCAGCCACTAAATCTGTGGTGATTCGTTCCAGAAACCCTAAAAAACTTATCCAAGTATCTTGCATGTGATCCTGGAGTGGAAAAATTACATTAGGGAAAAACTCATGAAATCCAAATATAGTGTGGAGTATAAGTTAAAAACATTAATATTTCTCTATTAGTCGTGATAATAGATCATAGTAACTGGCAGAGGAAACTGGGTGGGAGGACCTATAGGATACATGGGAACACTATTATTTATACAGTCTTTCTGTAAATATAAAAGTATTTTAAAATTAAAAAAAAATTAAACTGCATAGGTTGGGCTTCTGTGGTGGCTCAGTAGTAAAGAATACACAGAGCAGTGCAAGGAACATGAGTTTGATCCCTGGTCTGGGAAGATCCCATATGCCACAAATACCAAGCCAGAAACCTAGAGCCTGGGAGCTGCAGCTACTGAAGGCCCCTCCAATCCTTGACCCTGTGCTCTGCAATTAGAACAGCCACCACAATGAGAAACCTTTGCAACTAGAGAGTAACCCCCTCTTGCTTCAACCAGAGAAAAGGTCACGAACCAATGAAGACCCAGCACAGCCAAATAAACAATTGCATGGGAAAAACCCTGCATGGACAGATTTTTTTAACTTGTAATTCAGCCCTGGGGTATCTCTGTCCTAGAAAATGCTTGTTCCAGCTGGCAACCGATCAGGGTCTGTGAGTCAATCAGTGGGCCCCAATTGCTCTTTTTCAATTGATTCATCCTGCTCTAACCTCTGTTGACCCCTCACTTTATTTCAAGCACGTGCCTTCAGCTGAATATGAAGCAGTCCTGGCCTCTTTACAATCACATAGAGAACATCATCTGCTTGAAATTACTAAAGACTCAGAATTGGTGAGCCCTGAGTTTGGACAGGATTCTGTATATCATTTTGAAGCTGTCTGCCCCTTCCAACTTTTCTAAGAATTTTTATACCCACAGTGTAGATGGTCTCTGTCATCAAGGAGATTTTACATTTGAATCACGAGACTCCACCCCCATGACCATTGTAGATTGAATCAGGCCTGAACACGTGACTCAAGTCAAACTAATCTAGTCATGTCAATGGTGTCTCAGATTGTGGGGAAAGAGATCAAACTAAAGAAATAAAAAGAAAGAAACAGAGTTCAGAGCTGAATCATCACAGGGGACATGGCTTGGAGTTGATTTCATTCCCCCCCTCTTGCAGGCTTAGTGCTTAAATTTTCCTTGGATGCACTGAGAGCTGAATTCTTTCCCAAATCTCCCTCTTATATGAGCTAACCAAGAAGGTTCTGTTTACTTTTCAATCAAGAGGATGCCTTCTAGGTATACCACATTGTTCAGCTCCTCATTCTGCTTGAAATCAAGTGTTCATTGTCATCTTCTTGCATACCATTCAAATAAGAATCTCACTACTTCTCCAGGCAACCCGTCTCATATTGGACAACTCCACTTCTTTGAAGGTTCGTTTCGATTCTGCATCAGAAAGTGTTCCTTTTGTATCCAAGTTTTGCCATTCTGGACTACACAGAACAAGTCCAATCATGCATGTGCCTTTATTTTTCCCCCACCCACCCACTTCCAAAGCCAAAGTAATACTTGGGCATCGGTTTAAAAAAAAAGATCACATTTTATATAAACCTTATGGAAATGGTCTACTCTCTCTCCACAAGACAGCCCGGCAACAGCTCAAAGATGGCAACCATCCATTCTTCTTTTTTGAGCTGGGAACATTGAGTTATTTCAGTTGTTACTCACATAGGACGGAATAGTCTCAGAAGTTTCCCCAGATTTGATTCACAGTTGTTCTTCCCTGATGTACAGACAGCTCATGAGTCATGAGCAAGTTCAAGATTGAAGCAAGAACGCAGAATGGTATATAAAATCTCATGGGTGTAACCAAGAGGATGTGCTGGGGCAAAAGAGTGAATATAGACTTGGGAGGGTGTTTGAAGGCAGCAGACTTCATAGGATGGAGGAGTGTTAAGAAGCTACATGCCTGCTTCTGAAATCCTAAGAGCTGGAAGCTCGTGTGTTGAGAGTAAAACACCAGGAGGAATTGTCATGGAGGGAGAGAATGGAAGGAAGTCTTGACCCAAATCATAAAGGGGACCAGAGCTAGGATATGAAGGGTGTGGATGAGACATTCTCTACTGGGACATCTCTTAGGATTCCTACCTACCCTCCATACAGGGTACAATAAGTTCCTAACTTGCCTGGGGAGTGATTTCCATTGCAGAGTGGCAGGGGAAGTGCTATTTTTGAGTCAAATTCTGACAAAGACATAGAATGGTAATGTGAGAGTAACTGTCCACAGAGAATTTGTGAGTGGAAGCAAGGGAGAATCTGGCATAGCCAGGCACTGATTCCACCCTTGAAAATACAGCCATTCAGGAAGAAGTCAAAATGCAAGTCTGTTTTTTCTGTAGTAAAATATCCCAATGAGAAAAGTAAGGCAGAAAGGACAAAAGAAATCATCATGGTTATAAGTCAATATTTGGGCAAACTATGGGAGATGGTGAGGAACAGGGAGGCCTGGCATGCTGCAGTCCATGGGTCACAAAGAGGTGGGCAATACTTGGGGACTGACCAACAGCAAAATAAATGAATATCAGGAACCTAGCTTACAAGAGTTTAAAAATAATGGTCACCAAAATCTGACCAAAGAACACATGATCCAGTGTATGAAAGATGGCCTACCTGCAGTCTTTAGTTTCTCAACCACTGCCTTAGATAAAGGGATGCACTCTCCATGTCCCTGATACATTTCACAGCTTTGCTCCAAGCCTGCTGGAACACAGATTTGAAGGTGAGCCCTCTTAGATCATGGAGGCAAAAACAACAATCAAGGAATGGGGCAGCCACAAGTTAGAAGGAGCCTTGGCCCCACAGGTCTTTGTAGAGCAAGATTGCCATTACAGTGCAAACTTTATGTGAGTGAAGAAGAATATATATGTTGTACGTGTCTTATATGAGGTCTCTGTCATACACACCCTGCCACTGGACAAGAAGAGCAAGACAGGCAGGAAGAAAGAACAACTTTGCCTTTTCCCTGTGGGGTTCTTGATGAACAAATGGGAAACAAGACCAAACGGAAGGAACTTCCTGGTTGTCCACTGGGCTTCCACTGCAGGGACAAAAGTTCAATCCCAGTTCAGGATACTAAGATCCTATAGGCTTCCCAGTGCAGCCAAAAATGTTAATAAAAATAAAAATGAAAGAACAAGGAAGAGGTAACCTTATGAGGACTGTTTGGAACAGATTTCAAATTCTCCTATAAGTTTATGTGCTATTTGACTTCTCTCCAAACAGTCCCCTTCCATATCTTTTCAAGATGGGGCTCATTTTTCTTTTAGTTTTATTCATTTATTTACTTTTCAACTATATCTTACAGCTTGCAGGATCTTTGTTCTCCAACCAGGAATTAGACCTAGCTTGGTGGTGAAAGAACCAAGTCCTAACCACTTGGTCCACCAGGGAATTCCAAAGTTGGGACTGATTTTTCATATAGATGAAGGAGACAGGCAATTGGAGGAGATCACAACCCATTCCAGTATTCTTGTCTGGGAAATCCCATAGGCAGAAGAGCCTCATGAGTTACAGCCCATGGAGCTACAGAGAGTTGTACACAGCCGAGCAATGGATCAGACACAAGATAGGAAATAAAGAGAGCTTGTGTGTCCAACTCTTTGTGATCCCATTGACTGTAGCCCGCCAGGGTCTTCTGTCCATGGGATTTCCCAGGCAATATTACTGGAGCAGAAAGCCATCATTTTCTCCAGGAGATCTTCCCCACCAAGAGATGGAATCTTGGTCTCCTGCTCTGCAGGCAGATTATTTAGCATCTGAGCTGCTAGGGAAGGCTTTTGAAGCTACTGCCTACAGCTCACCTACTACACATGAGCTGTTTATGCTATTCAGCCCCAGCTGACAAGGACAACTTTTGTTTTTCCAAGCAAAAGTTTTGTTTTCCTTTCCAAGAAAAAAAAGATAAATTATTTAGGGATGAGATGGGAAATTTGCTTTGTGAATTAAAGATTGCTTTTTTCTCCTGACACTTGGTTTGGCAGTAACATTCCTTTCTACTTACAGAGGTGTTATTTGTTCATATTCTAAGCAATCGAATTTTCTTCAAAGCAAATGCCTCCATTAGAGGAGAAATAAACTCTATCAAAGCACACAACTTTCAAAGCTTCTTTTCTTCCACAGTGACCCAGAGACAAGTATCTCTAATCTCCTTTATTGGGACCTGGGGAAGGCTGGGTTTTTCAATGTCAGCTTTTCTGAGCTAGAATGTGGCTAAACACTGGAGGCTGGGTCCAGGGTCATCTTGGTAATAACAGAACCCCACGTAAGAAAATTTAGTGGCTGGTAGGGGAAAGGAGGTGACCTGTCTGCTGAAACATTTCATCATTCAGTGAATCATTGTCATCTACCTAAGCTAGAATGAATTCCAGGAAGCTCAAGTCAGAAGCTCTCAACACATCGGTGGGTTTATCCCTTGTGAGTGTATCACAGTCATTCACTGTTGTTGTTCAGTCTCTAAGTCATGTCCAACACTTTGCAACCCCATGGACAGCAGCATGCCAGCCTTCCTTGTCCTTCACTATCTCCCAGAGATAGTTTGAACTCATGTCCATTGAGTCAATGATGCCATCCGATGATCTCATCCTCTGTTTCCCCTTCTCGTCCTACCCACAGTCTTTCCCAGCATCAGGGTCTTTTCCAATGAGTCGGTACTTTGTATCAGGTAACCAAAGTATTGAAGCTTCAGTTTCAACGTCAGTCCTTCCAATGAACATTCAGGGTTGATTTCCTTTAGGATTGACTGGTTGGATCTCCTTGAATCCTAATGATTCTCAAGAGGCTCCTCCAGACTCTTCATGTATTGGTTTTCTTATAAGAGTGGAAGTACTGGAGTTTATGAACAATTTACTTTTTTAATAAAAAATATATATAAGTCAGAGCAGTGTTTTACTCAGAGTTCATTTGGTTGCAAGACACAGAAAAGAAAGAAACAGTTCCAGAGAAGAGGGGAGGATGAACTATCTCACGAGGAAGTTGCAGAAGGACAGCCCCAGGCAGGGGGACTCAGTGATGGTCCAGTATTCACTCTGCCTCTCGGCACCTGCTTCTTGTTGTGCTTGTGTCTTCCCGTGTACATGGTGACTTCCTGCTGTAGAACTGGCTTTCTCCATAAGGCTGGGATCCTGACCATTGGAAAATCATGGATTCACATGGAAGCTTACCTGCCCCCATGACAGCTCACTGGGGATATAAAAAGGGGGCAGATCTCCAAGAGTGTGATTGATCATTTGGGGTCATGTGCCCTCCTCCAGGCCAGTCACTAAGGGCTGGAATGTGGAATATGATCATTGGTCCAGTCTGGCACTTTTCCCTACTCCCAAATCTATCACTGTGACTGAGAAGGCAGAAGATGGCAGCTTCTGTTCGGACAGCATGGGTGGAGGCAGGGGATTGAGCAATTCCCCCAAAGAATGGGGAGTTTTTTCCCCTGAAGAAAAGCAGCTGTTCTTCCCAAGTATTTGTAAGGACTTGCAATGCTGCACATCTTTAAGAAGTCTGAGAGGATTTCCCTGGTGGCCCAGTGGTGAAGAATCTGCCTGTCAGTGCAGGGGACATGAGTTTGAACCCAGCTCTAGGAAGATCCCATATGCTAAGGGGCAACTAAGCCAGTGTGCCACAACTACTGAGCCTGTGTGCCCTAGAACCCATGTTCCAAAACAAGAGAAGCCACCACAATGAGAAGCCAGCCCACCACAGCTAGGGAGTGGCCTCTGCCTACTGCAACTAGCAAAAGCCTGTACGCAGCAATGCAGACCCAGCTCAGCCATAAATCACTATATACAACATTAAAAAAATGTCTGATAATAGAACTAATGGAATTTTTAATAACTTGGATAAAAGGGACTAACATTTTCTGAATGCTACAGGAGGGATCAGTCTCCTTACACTGAGAGCCCCTTCAAATGGCTCAATATCCCCTGTCAATAGGATTTCATCAAAGGGCATCATCCCCAGCCCTCATGCTGAAAAGCAAGAGAATCCTTTTTACTACCTCCTTTCCTCACTTCTTTTCATTCCATCCAAACCAGAGTACTCCATACACATGATCTAACAAGTCTAACAATACCAGAAAAAGAGTATACCTCCTGCCTGTGTGGGCCAATTATTTTCTTGTCTTTCTGATTTTGGTGAAGAATGCAAACACAGGAGATAAAGTTTTTCTGAGGTATTACATACCTGAAAATGTCTCTATTCTATCATTGCATTAGGTTACTAGTTAACAGGGCATAGAATTTAAGTTTGGAAATTGTTTTCTCTTACAGTTTTGAAGATTTTATCCAACTGTGTTCAGGCTGAGAAAGATGATTCCATTTGTCCTCATTTTTAATCACTTGCATATTAATGACTTTTTCCTTTCTGGAAGCTTTTAGAGTAATTTCCTTATCCTTGGTATTGTAATATGATAATGGATCTTTTTCCATTCTTTGTGCTGGGAATTCAGTGGGACTTTTTAAAGTTGATATATGATTGTCTTTTAATATTATATAAGTTACAGTGTAGAATATAGTGATTCACAATTTTAATAGCTATACTCTATACTCCATTTATAGTTATGAAATGCTATATGCTGTACAATATATCCATGTAGCTTATTTTATCTTTGGCTAGGCTGGGTCTTAATTGCCATGTGGGCTCTTCTCTAGTTGTGGCAAGTGGGGGCTATATTTTAATTGCAGTGTAAAGACTTGTCATTGTGGTGGCTTCTCTTGTTGCTGGGCACAGACTTGAGGGCATGGACTTTAAGACATGGGCTCAGCAGTTTTTGTGCATTGGATTAGTTGCTCCAAGGCATGTGGTGTCTTCGCAGATCAGGGATGGAATCTGTGTCTCCTGAACTGGCAGGCGGACTGTTTTTCACTGGAAGCACCCTGTAGCTTATTTTATAACTAATAGTTTCTACTTCTTATTCTCCTTTCCTCTCTCCACTGGTAACCACTAGTTTGTTCTGTGTATCAGTTAGTCTGCTTTTTTTGTTGTTATATTCACTAATTTGCTTTATTTTTTAAACTCCACATGTAAGTGAAATCATACAATATTTTTCATTTTCTTTCCGACTTATTTCACTCAGCATAATGCCCTTTAAGTCCATCCATTTTGCTTCAAATGGAAAAACCACATTCTTGTTTATGACAGAGTAGTATTCCTCTAGATACATACATATATCAATTTTATTTATACATTCATCTATTGATATGGTTGTTTCCATATCTTGGCAATAGTAAATAACGATGCTATGAACATTGAGAGGACATGTAGCTTTCCAAGGTGGGTCTTTCAATCTGTGAATTGGTGTCATTGATCTCTGGGAAGTTTTCTAATCATGGAATTCTCTAGGCTAGAATACTGGAGTGGGTATCCATTCCCTTCTTCATGGATTATTTTTGCTATGATTCCTCTAATATTTCTTTCTGGAGCAATTATTTACCTGTTGGATTCTCTGGATTTATCTTCTGCTTTTCTTCTGTGGTCTCTCTGTGATTTTTGTTTGCTTTCTTGGAACTGTCCCTTAAGCTTATCTTCCAGTTTCTCTCTCCATATTTTTCCTGCTGCCATAAGTTTAATGTTCAAATGCTTCTTCCTTATGTTTAAGATTTTTTAGCATCTTTTTATCTGTTTCATGGATGTAATCCAAACCCTACGTGTCTGAGTATATTAATCAATTTTTCTCTGTCCACCTGTGTTTTCTCTGAGCTCTCCACTACTTTTTTTCTTTTCTTAACTTCTGTCTTCTATATCAGATGCTTTCTTCAGATATCTGGTAATCTTTTTGCTTTTCAGTCTTATATTTCTTTTCTTTTATTTTTTTTACTTTCTTCACTGTGCAATGAAGCTTGCAGGAACTTAGTTCCCCAACCAGGGATTAAACCCATGCCTTCTGCAGTGGAAGTGCAGAGTCCTAACAGTATTTATATGTCAGTAGTTAGAGATCACTGTCTTGGGGTCCTTTTGTTTCGCTAGAGAAGAATGTTTCAGTGTCCTGTCTGAAGTGTATCCATTGGGCAGAGAGAATTCTTTGAATGGGGTGGCACAAAGTGGGAGGACTGAATCTCTCACTTAATCCTTTTAAAATCCAGACCCTTGGGTCTTCCCTGACAGTCCAGTGGCAAAGACTACACCATCTCAGGCAGAGGGTGCAGGTCTCCTGGTCGGGGAGCTAAAATCCCACACACCTCATGGCCAAAAATCCAAATCATAAAACAGAAGCACTATTGTAACAAATTCAGTGAAGACTTCAAACATGGTCCACATTAAAAAAAAGAACTATTAAATAAATAAAATAAATGGCAGAGCTGCATCCCCTCCACAGTGCCTGTTTCCCCTATCCAACCTCTGATCAGAATAAAAGCCCAGTTTCCTGTGTGTGTGTCAGAGGCTGGGGGATACTTGGGGATGCATGGAGCAGGCAAGTGGGTTGGGGATACCACTTCCAACCCTGCATTCGGCCCCATCTTCACTCCTACCTTCTGCCAGAACAGGTGCCCTCTGAGTCCTCATGGTCCTGCCTTCTCAGCTCTGCCACCTCCTTCTTCTGCTTCTCATTTCCAAAACATCAACCTCTCTTCCCTCTTTTATTGATGCTCCCTTCATCGTTTTCCTTCGTATTTCAACAATATTCTATCTTTTGACTATCTTTTTAGTTGGGAACAAACAGCTGAATGAATGTGCTCCATCATCCACCTTTATCTGGCAGACCAGAGTCTACCATGCAGGAGCAGAAGGACAGGGTGAAATGAGAGGGTGGGCTCGGGAGCCAGGCACATCTGTGGCTGACTTCTGGCTTCACGTCTCCATAATCCTTTGTGACCTTGGGAAAGATGATCAATCAGCCTCTGTGAGCCTAGTCAGCACAGGGGGAAAAGGCCTCATAACGAGTGGAGGGGGTTATATTGTGAGTTTTCTCAAGTTGTGGTGGGAAGCTTGGGGATCCGCTTGAATCATGACGGGGACCTCAGTGAGCCTCTCATCTTGCCCAGGGAAGTCAAGTCTGTTTTAGAGTTGGCTGCAGAAGTGTGGGATTGCTCTGGAGTCACTAATGGGACCTCATAGGAACTCATTTCGATTTAAGGCCAAGGAACTCGGGGTTTCATCTAGATTAGGGACATGGATCTTAGAGTTCCTATCAAGTTTAAGCTAGGAGTCATGTCTTGGCTCGTGTTGAGGCATGGAACATTACTTTTCTCTTCCTTTTACAACACGTGTGTGGTGGGGTCAGGACCCCTGTCCAGTTGAGGGAGGAAATCGGGGCTGTTTATAGAGGTAAAACAGGAAAGTAAGACTCCCTTTGTGTTGTGAGGTGAATACCCAGAGGTGCAGGAGAAGCAGGACTTATCTCGAGTTGAGGTGTTACTCGGTGTCCTTTCAATTTGCAGTGAAAATCTCTGGGTTACTCTTGAGTTAAAATAGGTGAGAAAGGCCTCCTCTTGAGATGTGAGAGGAACATTGGGTGTCCTCTTGAGATGATGCAGAGACTAATAGGCCCTTATCTCGCCATGAGGTGGGGAACATGGGGCTCTTTCGAGTTGTGATGGGTAACGCGAGTTTCCTCTTGAATGGCAACACATATCTTGGGGATTCTACTGAGTTGCTTATAGGAGTTGTCAGCCTCCTTTTGAGTTTCAAAAGGGAATGTTGGGCTGTTCTGGAGATGCTGCATGGATAAGGGCCTCACTTTGCATTGAGGGGGGAATCTCTTCATTTCTTGAGTTTTGACGTGAAGTTTAGTGTTCTACTCTATCTACCACTTTGACCTCAGGGAAAATCTCCTGAAGCCTCAAGGAAATCAAGGCAATATTTGAGTTTCAAAGAGGAGCCAAAGAAGTTGCTCAAGGGACTTCAGGGGAATCAGGCCTCATCTCACATTCAGGCAGAAATCTTGGGATGTTCATTGAGTTGTGGCGGGCAGTTTTGTATTCCCCTCAAGTTGGGACATGGTGCCCTGGGAGCCTCTAATGTTGCCGCAGGGAAGTCAGGCCCTCTTTTTGATGTCAGAGGACCATCTTGGGATGCTTCTGGAGGCACTGCAATGGAATAGAGCCTCATTGGAGTTGAAGTGTGAAAATCAGGGTTCTTCTCCAGTTTCGACAGGGATATCAGAGTTCATATTAAATTCTTATAAGAGAGTCAGCCCCCATCTCATTTTGAGGCATGTAACCCCTCTTACCTCTCAAATTATCAGAACTCCTTTTAGTTCAGATGGGACATTTGGGCTTTTCCTAGATGTGTATAACAGGGGAATCAGACCTTTATTCGTGTACCAGGTGGGTATACCTGAGGTTCTGTTCTAGTCTCCCCAGGAAAATTAGGCCTTATGTCGAGTGAAGGGGGACATCTTGTGGTTTCTCTCTTGTTGTCGTGGGAAGCTAAGGTTCCACTCAAGACATGGTAGGGACCTCAGTGATACCAGGGAAGTCAAGTCTCTTTTTGAGTGTCCTGCTGGAACACAGGATTGTTCTGGAGTCGCTGCCAGGTCATCATAGGAACTCATTTCCTTTGAAGGCTCGAAAACTCAGGGTTCCATCTCCATTTGCAACATAGATCTCAGGGTCCCAATTGATGTTAAACCTGGAGAGAGGCATCGGTTCATGTTGAGGCATGGAACTCCGCTTTTCTCTCTTGTTTTAAAAACAGTGGGTCAGGACTCCTGTCCAGTAAAGGCAGGTAATATGGGTTTTTATCTAAAGGTACAACAAGGGAGTTTGGCCTCAATTCATGTGGTGAGGCAATTACCCAGAGAAGCATGAGAATCCGGACCTATCTCCAGTTGAGTGACAATCAGTGTTGTTTCAACTTCCGGCAGGAACTTCTGGGTTTTCCTTGAGTTTTATTAGATGAGAAAGACCTCCTCTTGAGGTGCAAGAGGAACTTTGGGAGTATTCTTGAGGCGACACAAGGGCTAAGTGGCCATCATCTCGCCAAGAGGTGGGGAAAAACTCTTTCGAGTTGTGGCGGCGAACATGAATTTTTGTTGAATGACAATGAATATCGTGGGGATTCTCTTGAGTTGCATAAAGGGAGTCAAGCTTTCTCTTGAGATTTGAGAAGGAATTTGGGACTGTACTGGAATCACTGCACAAGAAAAGTACCTCACCTCGCATTGAAGGGGAAATCTCTTCATTACTTAAGATGCGGCAGGAAGTATAATGTTCCTTTCCATCTGACACTTTGACCTCAGGGGACCACTCATGAAGCCACAGGGATGCCAAGGCATCTTTCGAGGATTGAGGAGGAGCCGAGGAAGATATTCGAGTCAGTGCAAGAGGATCAGGCCTCATCTCACATTCAGAGGGAAATCTTGGGATGTTCCTATAATTGCGGTGGGCAGTTTCTCAAGTTGAAGTAGCAGATTTGGATTCCTCTTGAGTTGTGGCATGGTCTTCTGGGAGCTCTAATGTTGTCTCAGGGAAGTCAAGCCCTGGTTTCGATGTACAAAAGCCATTTTAGTACTCTACTCAAGTCACTAAGGTGGGATAGAGGCTCATCTGGTGTTGAGGCGTGAAACTCAGGATTCTTCTCCATTTTCGACAGGGCTATAAGGGTTCCTATTAAATTTCTACAAGAGAGTCATCCCTCATCTCGTTTTGAGGAATGTAACTCCTATTTCCCCTCCAGTTGTCAGAGCTAGTTTTAGTTTGGAGGGTCATTTGGGCATTTCCTGGATGTGTGCACTAAGGGAATCAGACCTCTATCCATGTAGTTGAGGATAAACCTGGGGTTCTGTTCAAGTCACTGCAGGGAAATAAGGCCTCATCTTGAGTTGAGGGGAATATATTGTGGTTTATCTCGAGTTTTGGTGGAAGTCTTGGGATTCCAGTCGTGCCGTGACAGGGACCTCACTGAGCCTCTCATGATGCCCAGGGAAGTCTAGTCTCTTTGGAGTTTCCTGTAGGAGAACGGGATTGCTCTGGAAACACTTCCAGGATATTATACGGTCTCATTTCAAATTAAGGTGGGGTAACTGAAGGTTCCATCTCCATTTGCAATGGGGACCTTGGGTTCCTAACCAGTTGAAACTGGGAGAAATGTCTCGGCTTATGTTGAGGCATGGGAGTCTTCATTCCTCTTGTGTTGTTAAGGGAGAGGGAGTAAGGACTCCTGTCTAGTTGATGCAGGTAATTGGGGCTTTTTCTCAAGGTACAACAAGGGAGTTAGGCCTTCTTTCGTGTTGTGAGTCCAATACTCGTGAATTCAGGAGAAACAGGCCTTAACTGGTGTTGAGAGGCCACTCAGTGTCCTTTCTGGAGGCAGGAAATTCTGTGTTCCTCTCTAGTTTCAATAAGTGAGAAAGGCATCCTTTTGAGGTCAGGGAGGAATGTTGGGTGTGACCTCGAGATGAAGAATGGGGCTAATTGTCCCTCATCTCACAATGAGGTTGGGAACATGGAGTTCTTTTGAGTTGTGGCAGGAAACGCAAAGCTAATCTTGAATGATGACACCTATCTTGAAAGTTCGCTTGATGTGTATAAAGGGAGTCAAACTTCCTTCTGGATTTGAGATGGAACTTGTGACAGTTCTGGTGGTGCTGCTCCGTTAAAGTGCCTCACTTTGCATTAATGAGGGAATCTCTTCATTTCTTGAGTCGATGGGGGGAGTATAGTATTCCTCTCGATCTGCCACTTTGACTTCAGGGAACCTCTCGTGAAACCTAAGGGAAGTCAAGGAAACATTCTAGTTATGAGGAGCAGCCGAGGAATGCTCTCGAAGCACAGCAAGGAAATCAGGCCTCATCTCGCATTCAACCATGAAATCATGGTATGTTTCTAGAGTTGAGGAAGGCAGTTTCTCAAGTTGAGGCCAGCAGTTTTGGATTCCTCTTGAGTTGCGACATGGTCCTCTGGGAGCCTCTAATGTTGCCTCAGGAATGTCAGGCCGTGTTTTTGATGTGCAAGGGCCATCTTGGTGCTCTACTTGAGTCACTATGGTGGAATAGGGCCTCATCTAGAGTTCCTATTCAGTTTCTTCAAGAGAGTATGCGCTCATCTCGTTTTGAGGTATGTAACTCCTCTTTCCTCTATAGTTGTCAGGACTCCTTTTAGTTAAGGCTGGGCTTTTGGGCTTTTCATAGATGTGTGCAACAGGGGAGTAAGATGTCCATCTGTGAAGCTGAGAATAAACCTGGGTTTCTGTTTAAGTCACCGCAGGAAAATAAGGCCTCTTCATGAGTTGAGGGAGTTATCTTGTTTTTTTCCTCAAGGTTTGGTGGCAGATTGGCATTGCACTCAAGTCGTGAAGGGGACCTCAGTGAGCCTCTCTTCTGGCTCAGGTAAGTCAAATCTCATTCTGAGTTGCCTGCAAGAGAGCTGGATTGCACTGGCATTGCTTCTGAGATATCATAGTGTGCCATTTCAAAGCAAGGTGGGGGAACTCAGGGTTTCATCTCCATTTGCGACAAGGATCTTGGGGTCCATATCAATTTTAAACTGAAAGTAAGTCCTCAGATCTTTTTGAGGCATGGAAAAGGACATTCCTTTTGTGTAGTAAAACGGGGGGTGTCAGAACGTCTGTCTAGTTGAGGCACATAATTGGGGCTTTTTATTGAGGTACAACAAAGATATTAGGCCTCCCACATTGTTCTGAGGCACTGATCCAGAAACGCAGGAAAATCAGGCCTCATTTGTATTTAAGGGGCAACTCGGTGTCCTTTCAACTTTTGGCAGGAAATTCTAGCTTCATCTTAAATTTCCATAGGTGATAAAGGCCTCCTCTTGTGGTGAGAGATTAATGTCACATGTCCTCTCGAGATGACATAGGGGCGAATCGGCCATCATCTCAGGATGAGGTGAGGAACATGGGGCTCTTTCGAGTTTCGGCAGGGAACACGAGAATCCTCTTAAATGATGATGCATGTATATGAGATTCTTTTAAGGTTCATAAAAGAATCCAAGCTTCCTCTGTGATTAGAGTGGGAACTAGGGACTGCTCTGGAGGCACTGCATGGGAAAAATGACTCACCTTGCATTGAGGAAAGATTCTCTTCATTTCTAGAGTTGTGGTGTGAAGTATAGTTTTCCTCTCGATCTGCCATTTTTAACTCAGGGACCCTCTCGTGAAGCCTCAGGGAAATCAAGGCAAATTGGGAGATTTGAGGAGGAGCCAAGGAAGTTTCTCAAGTCACTACAGGGGAATCAGGCCTCATCTCTCATTCAGATGGAAATCTTGTGATGTTTCTCGAGTTGTTGCATGCAATTTCTTGAGTTGCAGCCGGCACTTTTGGGTCCCTCTCAAGTTGCAACATGGTCCTCTGTGAGCCTCTAATGTTGCTTCAGGGAAGTCAAGCCCTCATTTCGATGTGCAAGGACCATCTCATGGCTCTTCTCCAGTCACTACAGAATAGGCCATCATCGTAAGTTGAGGAGTGAACCTCTGGTTTTGTCTCTAGTTTTGACAGGGATATCAGAGCTCCTATTGAGTTTCTCCAAGAGAGTCAGCCCTCATCTCGTTGTGAGGTATGTAATTCCTCCTTGCTCTCGAGTTGTCAGAACTATTTGAATTGAGTTTGGGCATTTGGGCTTTTCGTAGATATGTGCAACCGGAGAGTCAGGCCTCCATCCATGTAGCTGAGGAGAAACATGCAGTTCTGTTCAAGTCACCACAGGGAAAGAAGGCCTCATCTCGAGCTGAGGGCGTTATACTGTGCTTTTTATCGAGTTTTGGTGGGAAGCTTTGGGTTCCACTCGAGTCGTGGCGGGGTCAACAGTGAGCCTCTCGTTCTGCCCAGTGAAATCAAGTCTCCTTTTAAGTTGCCCGCAGGAGTGTGTGTTTGCTCTGCTGTCACTTCTGGACTATCATAGGGACTCATTTCTTTTTTTAATTTTATTTATTTATTTTTAATTGTTTTGCTATACATTGTCATGATATCACCATGGGTTTACATATGCTTCCCCTCCGGAACCCCCCTCCCTCTTCCCTCCCCCCCCGCCCCGGGAAATCTCACTGCCCGAGCATCAATCCTGGGCTGGCGATTGATTAGACATATGAAAATTAACATGCTTCAATGCCCTTCTCCCATATCATCCCACCCTTACCCTCATCCACAAAGTCCACGAGTCTATTCTATACATCTGCGTTCCTTTTGCTGTCTCGTATGTTGGGTTCTCGTTACTGTCTTTATAAATTCCATATATATGCGTTAATATACTGTATTGTTGTTTTTGCTTCTGGCTTACTTCACTCTGGATAATGGGCTCCAGTTTCGTCCATCTGAGTAGAATTGCTTCAAATGAATAAGTAGTGGGAACTCAGGGTTCCTCTCCATTGCCAACACAAATGTCAGGGTCCCTATTGAGATGAAACTGGGAGGAAGGCCTGAGCTCGTGTTGAAGCCTGGGACTCCATGTCCCCTCGTGCTATAAATGGGGGAGGGGTCAGGACTCCTGTCTCGCTGAGGCAGGTAATTGAAGCTTTTTCTCGAGTTACAGCAAGGGAGTTAGGGCTTCCTTCGTGTTCTGAGACAAATTCCCAGAGGTGGTGGAGAGTCAGCTTTTATCTCTAGTTGAGGGGAAACTCGGTGTCCTTTCATCTTGTGACAAGAAGCTCTGGGTTCCTTTCCAGTTTCAGTTGGTAATAAAGGTGTCCTCTTGAAGTGTGAGTGGAATGTCTTGTGTATTCTTGAGATGACACAGGGGTTAATCATCTCTCATCCTGTGATGAGGTAGAGAACTTGGGGCCTTTTGAGTTGTGGCAGGAAGCATGAGATTCCTCTTGAATAATGACATGTATCTTACAGATCATCTTGAAGTGCATAAAGAGAGCCAAGATGCCTCTTGAGATTTGCGGGGAAACTTGGGAGTGTTTTGGAGGCACTGCATGAGAAAAATGGCCTCACCTCACATTGAGAGGGGATCTCTTTGTTTCTCGATTTGTTGTGGGAAGTACAGTGTTCCTCTCGATCTGCCAGTTTAAACTCAGGGTCCCTCTACTGAAGCCTCTGGGAAATTAAAATAACTTGGGAGGTTCGAGGAAGAGCCGAGGAAGCTTCTCGAGTTACTGGAGGGGAGTCAGGCCTAATCTCGCATTCAGAGGGAAATCTTGGAATGTTTATCAAGTTACGGCAGGCGGTGTCTCGAGTTGCAGCGGACACTTTTTTATCCCTCTCATGTTGTGATGTGGTCCTCTGGGAGCCTCTAATGTTGTGTTCAGGGAAGTCAGGCCCTCTCCTCAATGTGCGAGGGCCATCTCTGTGATATTCTCGAGTCACTACCATGGAATAGGCCCTCACATTATTTGAGGTGTGAACCTCAGGTTTCCTCTCGAGTTTCAACAGGGCTATCAAGTTCCTATTGAGTTTCTCCAAGAATGTCACCCCTCATCTAATTGTGAGGTATGTAACTCCCTTTTGCTCTCGAGTTGTCAGAACTCCTTTGAATTAAGGCAGGGCATTTGGCCATTTCCTAGATGTGTGCAACAGGGGAGTCAGACCTCCATCCATGTAGCTAAGGAGAAACCTGGGGTGGTCTTCAAGTCACTGCAGGAAAATAAGGAGGGGGTTATATTGTGATTTTTCTCGAGTTTGGGATGAAAGCTTGGGGATCTACTAGAGTCATGCCGGGGACCAGAGTGAGCATCTAGTCTCCCAAAGGGAAGGCATGTCTCCTTTCGTATTGCATGCAGGAGCATGGGATTGCTCTGGACTCATTACTGGGATATCATACGGTCTCATTTCAAATTATGGTGGGGAAACTCAGGGTTCCATCTCCATTTATGACATGAATGTCAGAGTCCCTATCAAGATGAAAATGGGAGGAAGGCCTCAGCTGGTGTTGAGGCATGGGACTCCATGTTCCTCTCATGTTGTAAAAGTGGGAGGGGTCAGGACTCCTGTGGAGTTGAGACAAGTAATTGGAGCTTTTTTTTCGAGGTACAACAAGGGAGTTAGGCCTCCCTTCGTGTTCAGAGGTGAATTCCCAGAGGTGCTGGAGAATCAGGCTTTATCTGAAGTTGAGGGTAAACACGCTGTCTTCTGACTTGTGGTAGGAAATTCTGGCTTATCTAGAGCTTCAATTGGTGAGAAAGCCTGCCTCCTAAGGTGCAAGAGGAAAGTCGTGTGTTCCTTAGAGAAGACGTAGGGGCTAATCATCCCTCATCTCGCGATGAGGTGTAGAACATGGGGCCTTTTGAGTTATGACAGGGAGCACTAGGTTCCTCTTGAATGATGATGCGTATCTTGGAGATCCTTTTGAGGTGCATAAAGGGAGCCAACCTTCCTCTTAGGATTCGAGAGGTAACTTGGGTGTGTTCTAGAGGCAGTGCATGAGAAAAAAAAAGCCTCACCTCACATTGAGAGGAAAATCCCTTCGTTTCCTGAGTTGTGGCAGGAAGTATAGTGTTCCTCTTGATCTGCCTTTTTAAAATCAGGGACTCTCTCATGAAGCCTCAGGAATGTCAAGGCAACTTGGGAGGTTTGAGAAGGAGCCGAGAAGGTTCTCAAGTCACTGCAGGGCAATCAGGCCTCATCTTGTATTCAGAGGGAAATCTTGGGATGTTTCTCAGGTTGTGGTGAGCAGTTTCTTGGGTTGCAGCAGGCACTTTTGGATACCTCTCGGGTTGCTATGTGGTCATCTGGGAGGCTCTCATGTTGTCTCAGGGAGGTCAGACTCTTGTTTCGAGGTGCAAGGGCCATCTCTGGGCTCTTCTCGATTCACTACAGCAGAATAAGCCCTAATTTTTACTTGAGGTTTGAACCTCAGGTTTCCTCTATACTTTCAACAGGGCTATCAGAGTCCCTATTTAGTTTCTCCAAGAGTGTCAGCCCTCATCTCGTTGTGAAGTCTGTAACTTTGATCTCGAGTTGTCAGAACTCCTTCTTATTGAGGCAGGGCATTTGTGCTTTTCCTAGATGTGTGCAACAGGGATTTTAGACTTTATCCGAGTACCTGAGGAGAAACCTGCTGTTCTGTTCAAGTTACCGCAGGGAAATAAGGCCTCATCTCGAGTTGAGGGGGTTATATTGTGCTTTTTCTCGTGTTTTGGTGGGAAGCTTCGAGTTCCACTCGAGTCGTGTCGAGGACCTCAATGAGCCTTTCTTCTTGTCCAAGGGAGTCAGGTCTCCTTTCGTGTTGCCTGCAGTTGAGTGGGATAGATCTGGTGTTGCTTCTGGGATATCATAGGGTCTCATTTCAAAAGAAGGTTGAAGAACTTTGAGTTACATATAGTGCTTATGATGTCATACATATATTGGGTGTGATGTCATGCATACATTGGTTGTGATTTCATCCATACAGTGGGTGCACTGATACCTGTGTAGTGGATGTGATGTCAGACATAGTCAGTGTTATGTCATAAGTATTGTATTTTGATATCATAAAGAGTGTGAAGTCATGGATAGTGCTTGTGATGTCATACATAGGCACAATGTGATGTCATATCTATAGTGGGTGTGAATGCATCAATAAAATTGGTGTGAAGACACAGATACATTGGATGTGATACCACATGTGGTGTGATGTCATGAAGAGTGAATGTCAAATCATATATAGTGAATGTGATGTCATACACATCGTGAGTATGAAATCATATATATGTTGTGTGTGATTAGACAGATACAGTTCATGTGATCTAAGGAATACAGTGGTTGTTATGTCTTAAATACGGGGGTGTGATGTCATAAAGTGTGGATGTGATGTCATTTATAATTTATATGATGACATAGATATTGGAGTGTGATATCATACATACCCCGATGATGTATGTCTTCTACACAGTGGATGTGATGACACAGATACAGGGCATGTGATGGAAGATATAGTGGATGTGATGTCATATACCCTGGATATGGTATTGTAAATAAAGTGAATGTATGTCATAGATACAGTGGCTGTGATGGCACATGTATACTGGATGTGATGTCACATACACTAGATGTGATGTCATATATAGTGGGTGTGATGTCATGAATACAGGGTATGTGATATCATAAAGAGTGAGTGTGATATCATATGTAATCCATATGATTCCATACATATACTGGATGTAATGTCATACATACAGTGTGTGTGATACCATCTACACATTGGGTGAGATGACACAGAGTGGATGTGATCAGTTATAGTGGGTGTGAAGTCATAAATACTGTGATGTCAAATAGGGTGAATGTGATGTCATGTATACTGAATGTGATGCCATGTATACACCCAGTGTGATTTTATACATAGAGTGGTTGTGAGGTCACCAATAGAATGGATGTGATGACATGGATCCAGTGGAAATGATGTCACATGTATAGAAGATGTGGTGTCATATACAGTTGATGTGACTTCATATATATTGGATGTGATATCATGAATACAGTGGTTGTGATGCCAAAGATGGAGAAGTGGGTTGTCATAAAGAGTGCATGTGTTGTCATATACAATGTATAAGATGTCACACATACAATGGGTGTGATATCATACATATAGTTGGTGTGTTGACACAGATACAGTGGATGTGATGTCAGATATAATGGGTGTGATGTCATATACTTGACGTGATGTCAGATATAGTGGGTTTGATGTCAGATCCAGTGGTTGTGTTGTCACACAGAGTGTGTGTGGTGTCCCATATAGTGGATATGATGTCATAATCATAGTGGGCATAATGTTAGATAGTGTGGCTGTGATGCTACAGGTATAAAATACAGTGGAAATGATGTCATAAATACGATTTTGTGATGGTAAGTAAAGATTGGATGTGATGTTATATATAGTGCATATGATGGCATACAGAGAGTGGGTGCAATGTCATACGTAGAGTGGGTGTGAAGACACAGAATGAGTGTGGTGTCAGATATAGTAGGTTGATGTCATATATAGTGGTTGTGTTCTTATTGCACACAATATGTGTGATGTCATATAACGTGGATATGATAATATAAATGTAGTGGGTGTAATGTCATCGATAGAGTTGTCGTGATGTCTCATGTATAGCTAATGTGATGTCATCATCATTGAATGTGATTTCACATATAGTGGCTTTTATATCATGAATATTGTATATTTTATGTCATAAAGAGTGAATGTGATGTCACGTACAGTGCATGTGAAACATAGGTATGCCCAGATTGATGTCATATATAGAGTATTTGTGAGTTCATCAATATAATGGGTGTGATGACACAGATACAGTGGATGCGATGTCATATGTATCCAAAATGTCATGTCATAATCCGTGGATGTGATGTCATATATGAGTGTGATATCATGAATACAGTAAATGTGATGCAAAATACATCAGTGCGATGCCACAAAGAGTGGATGTGATGTCATATATAATGCATATGATGTCATACATATCGTGGGTATGGTGTCATACATACAGCCGTTGTGATGACATAGGTACAGTGGATGTGATGTAGACACAGAGAGTATGATGTCATAGATACAGTGGCTGGGTAGTGCTATGTATAGGCGATGTGATGTCATAACTAGTGGATGAGATGTCATATATAGTGAGTGTAATGTCATGAATACAGTGGATATGATGTCATAGAGAATGGATATGATGTCATAGATACCGCATATGATGTCATGTATATCTTAGATGTAATATTGATACAATGGGTGTGATGACACTGATACATTGTGTGTGATGTGAGATATAGTGTGTGTGATGTCAGATATAGTGGTTCTCTTGTAAAATACACTGAGTGTGATGACATATATAGTGAATATGATGTCATAAACATACTGGGTGTGATGTCATAGATACAGTGGCTGTGATGTCACATGTATAGTCGATGTGATGTCATAATCTGTGGATGTGATGTTACATATAGAGGGCGTGATATCATGAACAGAGTGGATGTGATGTCATACAGTGGACATGAAGTCCTAAGAGTGGGTGTGATATCATGAATACATCTGATTTGATGTTTGAAACACTGTGGTGTGATGTCATAGAGAGGGGATATGATGTCATATAGAGCATATGATGTCATACATATACTGGGTGTGATGGACATAGAGTGGGTGTGATATCATCTATACAGTGGGTTGAATGACACAGATACAGTGGAAGCGATGTCAGATGTAGTGTGTGTGATGTCTTAAGTACAGTGGTGTGATGTCCAAGAGAATGGGTATGATAACATATATACTGCATATGATGCCATACATATATTGGATATGATATACATAAAAACAATGTGTGTGATATAATCGATAGAGTGTGATGATGCAGTAGAGTGGGTGCAATGTCATAAATACTGTGATTTAATGTCATAAATAGTGGATGTGATGTCGAGTCAAGTGCATGTGATGTCATACATATGCTCAGTGTGATGACACAGGTATTGGATGTGCTGTTATTTGCATAGAAGATGTGATGTCATATACAGTTGATGTGACTTCACATATAGTGGGTGTGATGGCATGAATACAGTGCAAGTGATGTCATAAATACAGTGGTGTGATATGATAATGAGTGGATATTGATGTCATAAAGAGCGCATATGATGCCATAGATATATTGGGCACAATGTCATACATAAAGTACTTGTCATATAACCTATACAGTGGGTTTGATGACTCAGATTGATGCAGTATCACAAGTACAGAAGATGTGATTTCATATACATTTGATGTGACTTCATATACATTGGGGGTGACGTCATGAGTACATTGGATGTGATGTCATAAATATAGTGGTGTGATGTCATAAAGAGTGGATGTGATAGTACATATATAGTACATATGATATCATACATATAGAGGGTGTGATGTCATACATATAGTGGTTTTGATGAAAGGATACAGTGGAGATCATGTCAGATAGAGAGGGTGTGATGTCAGATATAGTGGTTGTGTTGTCATTCACACAGTGCTCCTGATGTCTCATTAGTGGATATAATGTCATCAACATAGTGAGTGTGATGTCACAGATAAATTGCCTGTGATTTCACATGTAGAGTGGATATGATGTCATAAAGTGGATGAGATATCATATAGAGTGGATGTGATGTCATGATTACAGTGGATGTGATGTCATAAATACAGTGGGCTGATGTCATAGAGAATGGATATGATATCATACATATTGCATAGGATTTCATACATATAGTGGGTGTGATGTCATAAATACTGTGTATTGATGTCATAAATAGTGAATGTGATGTCATATATAGTGCATGTGATTTCATACATAGGCCCAGTGTGATGTCATACATGGAGTGGGTGTGAATTCATGAATAAAATGGGTGTGATGACACAGATACAGTGGATGTGATGTCACATGTATAGAAGATGTGATGTCATATACAGTTGATGTGACTTCATGTATAGCACATGTGATGTCAA
>ML661904.1:13242-23553 GCA_007570785.1 Antilocapra americana | reverse complement strand
TGCATAGGATGTCATACATATAATCAGTGTGATATCACTCATACAGTAGGTGTGTTGACACAAATAGAGTGGACATGATGTAAAATATAGTGGGTTTGCTGTCAGATCCAATGGTTCTGTTTTCAAACTGTGTGTGTCATATCACATATAGAGGATATGATGTCATAAACATAGTGGGCATAATGTTATAGATACAGTGGCTGTGATGTCACAGATATAAAATACAGTGGAAATAATGTCATAAATACCATTGTGTGATAGTAAATAAAGAGTGGACATGACGTCATATATATTGCATATGATCTAGGGGCAACGCATTGTCTTTTCGACAAGCAGTAGGAAACTCTGGATTCCTCTCGAGTTTCAGATGGTGAAAAAGTCCTCCTCTTGAGATGTGAGAGGAACATAATGTGTCCTCTCCAGACAATGCAGGAGCTAATCATACCTCATCTCGCGATGAGGTGGACAACACATGCCTTTCGAGTTGTGGCAGGGAGCACGAGGTTCCTCTTGAATAATGACGCATATCTCGGGAATCCTCTTTGGGTGCATAAAGGGAACCGAGCTTCCTCTTGAGATTCGAGAAGGAATGTGGGAGTGTTCTGGAAGAGGTGCTTAGGAAAAAAGACTCAGCTCACATTGAGAGGAAAATCTCTTCATTTCTTGAGTTGTCATGGGAAATTTAGTGTTACTCTCAAACTGCCGCTTTCAAATGAGGGGCTCTCTCGTGAGGCCTCAGGAAAGTCAAGGCACCGTGGGAGGATTGAGGAGGAGCCGAGGAAGGTTCTCGAGTCACTGCAGGGGAATCAGACCTCATCTCACATTCAGATGGAAATCTTGGGTTTTTTCTCCAGTTGTGGTGGGCAGTTTCTCGAGTTGCAGCGGGCATATTTGGATCCTTCTTGAGTTGGGATGTGGTCCTTTGAGAGCCTCTATTTTTGCCTCAGGGAAGTCAGGCCCTCGTTTTAATGTGCGAGGGCCATCTCGCGGCTCTTCTCGAGGCACTAGATTGGCATAGGGTCTCAACATTAGTTGAGGTATGAACGTCAGGTTTCCTCTCTAGTTTCGACAGGGCTGTCAGAGTTCCAATTGATTTTCTCCAAGAGAATACATGTTCATCTCATTGTGAGGTATGTAAATCGTCTTTACTCTTGGGTTGTCTGAACTCCTTTTCATTAAGGCAGCACTTTTGGGCTTTTTTTAGATATGTGCATCGGGGGAGTCAGACCTCTATCCATGTAGCTGAGCAGAAACCTGGGGTTCTGTTCAAGTCACTGCAGGGAAACTCCCTCAACTCCATTTGAGGGGTTTATATTGTGCTTTTACTCGAGTTTCTGAGGGAAGCTTTGGGTTCCACTCAAGTCATTTTGGGGACCTCAGTGAGCCTCTCCTCTGGACAAGGGAAGTGAAGTCTTATTTAGAGTTGCCTGCAGAAATGTTGGATTGCTCTGGAGTCGCTTCTGAGATAAAGTATGATCTCATTTCAAATTAAGACTGGGGGACTGTGGGTTCCATCTCCATTTGTGAAATGGATGTTGGGGTCCCAATCGAGTTGAAACTAGGAGTGAGGCCTCAAATCGTATTGAGGCATGGGACTCCGTGTTCCTCTCATGTTTTAAAAGGGGGAAAGGTCAGGAGTCCTGCATAGTTGAGGCAGGTAATTGGAGCTTTATCTCAAGATACAATGAGGCATGAAGTCCTTCCTTCATGTTCAGAGGCAACTGCCCAGAAATACTGTAGAATATGGCTTTATCTGAAGTTGAGGAGCAACTCGCTGTCCTTTCAAAATGCGGCAAAAAGCTTTGGGCTCCTCTCAAGTTTCAATTGGTGGGAAAGGCCTCCTTTTAAGGTGTGAGAGAAACATCATGTGTCATCTGGAGACAATGCTGGGTCCCATCATCCCTCATGTTGTGATGAGGTGGAGGAAATGGCACCATTTGAGTTCTGGTGGGGAGGATGAGATTCCTCTTGAATGAAGACATGTATATTGTAGATCCTCTTGAGGGGCAAAAAGGGAGTCAAGCTTTCTCGGGAGATTCCAGATGTAACTTGGGAGTGTTCCGGATGTGCTGTATGATAAAAAAAAAAAGTCTCAGGTCACATAGAGAGGCGAAACACTTCATTTCCTGTGTTGTAGTAGGGAGTATAGTGTTCCTTTTGGATTCCTCTGGAGCTGCCAACTGGTCATCTGGAAGCCTCAAATGTTGCCTCAGGAAAGGCAGGTCCTCATCTCGATGTGCAGAGGCCATCTTGGGGCTCTTCTTGAGTCACTACACCGGAATAGGTCCTCATATTTGTTGAGGGATGAACCTGAGCTTTCATCTCGAGTTTTGACAGGGCTATCAGGGTTCCTATTGAGTTTCTCCAAGAGAGTACCTGCTCATTTCTGTGTGAGGGATGTAACTAGCATTTGCTCTCAGATTGTCAGAACTCCTTTGCATGAAGGCAGGGCTTTTGGGCAGATTTTTGGTATGTGCAATGGGGGACTCAGGCATCCACCCATGTACCTGAGCAGAAACCTGGGGTATTGTTTCAGTCAAAACAAGGAAATCAGTCCTCATCTCGAGTGGAGAGGGTATATGGTGCTTTTTCTCGAGTTTTAGTGGGAAGCTGCGAGTTCCACTCAAATCGTGGCAGGGAACTTAGTGAGCCTCTGGTCTTGCCCAGCAAAGTCAGGTGTCCTTATGCGGGACCTGCATGAGAGTGGGATTGCTCTGGAATCGCTTGTGAGATGTCAAAGAGTCTCATTTGAAATTAAGGCAGAGGAACTCAGGGTTTAATCTCCATTTACGATCTGGACATCGGAGGTCCTTAGAACTGATACTGGTAGTAAGGTCTCCGCTCATGTGAGGATTGACACTCCCTTTTCCTCTCCTGTTTTAAAAAAAGGGAGGCTTCAGGTCTCCTGCCTTGTTGAGGCAGGCAATTACAGCTTTTCCTCGATGGCAACTAGGCAGTGAGGCCTCCCTTCGTGTTCTCAGGCAAATTCCCAGAGCTTCTGGAGAGTCAGGATTTCCCTGAAATGCAGGGGCAAATGGCTGTCCTTGGAAATTTCTGCAGAAGGCTCTGGGTTCCTCTCATGATTCACTTGGTGAGAGAGGCAGCCTCTTGAGGTGTGAGAGGAAAGTCGTTTGTCGGTTCGAGATGAGGAAGGGGCGAATCATCACTAATCTCTGCAATAAGGTGGAGAACACTGGGCTTTTCGAGTTGTGGCAGGGAGCACGAGGTTCTTCTTGCATGACCATGTGTATCTTGGAGATCCTCTTGGGGTGCATATAGGAAGCAAGCTTTGTCTTGGGATTCGATAGGGAACGTGGGAGTGTTGGGAAAGCCCTGCATAGGAAAAAAAGTCACACCGCACATTGAACGGGTAATCTCTTTGTTTCTTGAGTTGTGGCAGGAAGCAATGTGTTCCTCTCAAAGTCGACCCTTTCAATTCAGGGACCGTCTCTCCAAGCCTAAGGGAAGTCAAGGCAACTTGGAGGTTCGAGGAGGAGATGTGTATGTTTCTAGCATCCCTGAGGGGGAATCAGGTCTCACCTCGACTTCACAGGCACATCGTGGGATGTTTATCGACTTGCGGCGGGCTGTTTCTCGACTTACGGTGGGTAGTTTCTCGAGTTGCAGCGGGAATTTTTGGATCCTTCTGGAGCTGTGACCTGGTACTCTGGGAGCCTCGAATGTTGCCTCAGGGAAGGCAGGTCCTCATTTTGATGTGCACGGGCCGTCTCAGGGCTCCTTTTGAGTCAGTACACAGGAACAGATCCTCATCTTTCGTTGAGGTTTGAACCTGAGATTTCATCTAGAGTTTTGTTCGGCTATCAGAGTTCCAAATGAGTTTCTCCAAGAGAGTACATGCTCATCTCATTGTGAGCTATGCAACTCGCCTTTGCTCTCTGGTTTCCAGAACTCCTTTGCATGAAGGCAGGGCTTTTGGGCAGATTTTTGATATGTGCAATGGGGGAGTCAAACCTCCATTCGTTTAGCTGAGCAGAAGCCTGAGGTTTTGTTGAAGTCACCACAAGGACATCAGTCCTCATGTCGAGTGGAGGGGGTGATATGGTGCTTTTTCTGGAGTTTGAGTGGGAAGCTTCGGGTTCCCCTCGAATCGTGGCAGGGACTTCATTGAGCCTCTGTTCTTGACCAGCGATGTTGGGTGTCCGTATACGTGGCATCCATGAGCAAGGGAGTGCTCTGGAGTCGCTTGCGGGATGTCAGAGAGTCTCCTTGGAAATGAAGGCAGAGGAACTCAGGATCCCATCCCCATTTGCGACCTGGACTTCGGGGTCCCTTGGAACTGAAACTGGGAGGAAGATTTCCTCTCATGTGAGGCCTGAATACTCCCTTTTCTTCTCCTATTGAAAAAACGGAGGCCTCAGATCTCCAGCCTTGTTGAGGCAGGCAATTACAGCTTTTCTTCGATGCCCACAAAGCAGTGAGGCCTCCCTTCTTTTCCTGAGGCTAATTGCAATGGGTGCTGGAGACTCAGGCATTCCCTGAAGTGCAGGGGCAAATGGCTGTCCTTGAAAGTTTCTGCAGGAGGGTGTGGGATACTCTAATGATTCTCTTGTTGAGTAAGGCAGACTCTTCATTTGTGAGAGGAAAGTTGTGTTTCTGTTCAAAGCAAAGAAGGAACTAATCATCGCTCATCTCCTGATTAGCTGGAGAAGCCTGGGCCTTTTGTGTTGTGGGAGGGAGCAGGAAGATCCTCTTGCATGAACGTGTGCATCGTGGAGATCCTCTTGGTCTTCATGTAGGGAAACCAAGCTTCGTCTTGAGATTCGATAGGGAACGTGGGAGGGTTCTGGAGGCTCTCCATGGGAAAAAAAGCCTCAACCCACATTGAGAGGGCAATCTCTTCACTTCTTGATTTGTGGCGGGAAGCATAGTGTTCCTCCCAAGTTGACCCTTTCAATTCAGGGAACCTCTCATGAGGCCTCAGGGAAGTCAAGGAAATTTTGGAGGTACAAGGAGGAGCCAGGGAAGTTTCTCGCATCACTGCATTGGAATCAGACCTCATGTCGCTTTCAGAGGCACACCGTGGGATGGTTATCGACTTGTTGCAGGCAGTTTCTCAACTTACGGCGAGCAGTTTCTTGAGTTGCAGCAGACACTTTTGCATCCATCTGGATCTGCGATGCGGACATCTCGGAGACTCTAATGTTGCCTCAGAAGGCAGGCCCTTATATCGATGTGCATGGCCCAGCTAGGGGCACTTCTTGAGGCACTACACCAGATTAGGTCCTCATCTTTAGTTGAGGTACGAACTTGAGCTTTTATTTTGAATTTGGACACAGATATCAGTGTTCCGATTTACTTTCTCCAAGAGAGTACCTGCTCAACTCGTTGTGAGGTATGCAACTCGCCTTTGCTCTCGGGTTTTCAGAAGTCCTTTGCCTGAAGCCATTGCTTTTGGGTAGATTGTTGATATATGCAACGGGGGAGTCAGACCTCCATCCGAATAGCTTAGCAAAAACCTGGGGTATGTTGAATTCACCCCAAGGACATCAGTCCTCATTTTGAGTGGAGGGGGTGATATGGTGCTTTTTCTCGAGTTTGTGTGGGAAGCTGCGGGTTCCCCTCGAATCGTGGCAGGGACCTCAGTGAGCCTCTGCTCTTGACCAGGGAAGTCAGGTGTCCGTTTGCATGGCACGAATGAGCAAAGCAGTTCTGTGGACTCGCTTGCGGGATGTCAGAGAGTCTCCTTGCACATGAAGGCAGAGGAATGCAGGGTTGATCCCTATTAGTGACCTAGTCTTCGGGGTCCTTTGGAACTGAAACTGGGGGTAATTTGTCTGCTCATGTGAGGCGTGGCACTCTCTTTTCTCTCGTCTTGAAAAAAAGGAGGCGTCAGGTCTCATGCCTTGTTGACTCAGGCAATTACAGCTTTTCCTCGATGGCAACCAGGCAGTGAGGCCTTCCTTCATGATCTCAGGCGAATTCCCAGCGGTTCTGTAGAATCAGGATTTCCCTGAAGTGCAGGAGCAAATGGTTGTCATTGGAAATTTCTGCAGGAGGCTCTGGGTTCCTCTCATGATTCACTTGGTGAGAAAGGCAGCCTCTTGAAGTGTGAGAGGAAAGTCATGTGTCTGTTGGAAGCGAAGAAGGGGCTAATCATCGCTCGTCTCGCTAGATGCTGGAGAACCCTTGGCCTTTCGAGTTGTGGCAGGGAGCGCGAGGTTCCTCTTGCATGGCCGTGTGCTTCTTGGAGTTCCTCCTGGGCTGCATGTAGGGAACCAAGCTTCATATTGGGATTTGATAGGAAACGTGGGCGTGTTGTGGAGGCCCTGCATCAGAAAAAAAAAGTCTCACCTCACATTGGGAGGGGAATGTCTTCGTTTCTTGAGTTGTGGCAGGAGCGAACTGTTCTTCCCAAGGTGACCCTTTCAATTCAGGGAACTTCTCGTGAAGCCTCAGGGAAGTCAAGGAAACTTGGGAGGATCGAGGAGAAGCCGTGGATGATTCTCAAGTCACTGCAGGGGAATCAGGCCTCATTTCACCTTCAAAGGCACATCGTGGCATGATTCTTGACTTGCGGCCGGCAGTTTCTCGACTTACTGCGGGCAGTTTCTCGCTTGCAGCCGGCACATTCAGATCAGTCTGGAGCTGCGGCACGGTCCTCTGAGAGCCTCTAATCTAGCCCCAGGGAAGATAGGCGCTCATTTTGATCTGCCCGGGCCATCTCGGGGCTCTTCTTGAATCACTACACCGGACTAGGTCCTCATCTGTAGGTGGGGTATGAACTTGAGCTTTCATCTTGAGTTTGGGCACGGATATCAGAGTTCCGATTGAGTTTCTCCCAGAGAGTAAGTGCTCATCTCGTTGTGAGGTATGCAATGAGCCTTTGCTCTCAGGTTTTCAGAACTCCACTGCATGAAGGCAGGGCTTTGGGGCAGATTTTTGATATGTGCAACGGGGGAGTCACACCTTTTTCCATGTACCTGAGAAGAAATCTGGGGTTTTGTTGAAGTCACCACAAGGATATCGGTCCTCATGTCGAGTGGAGGGAGTGATATGGTGCGTTTTCTAGAGTTTGAGTGGGAAGCTGCGGGTTCCCCTCGATCATGGCAGGGACCTCAGTGAGCCTCTGGGCTTGACCAGCGAAGTCAGGTGTCCGATTGCGTGGCATGCATGAGCGAAGGAGTGCTCCGGAGTCTCTTGCAGGATGTCAGAGAGTCTCCTTGGAAATGAAGGCAGAGAAACTCAGGGTTCCAACCCCATTTGTGACCTACTCTTCGGGGTCCCTTGGAACTGAACCTGGGGGAAAGTTTTCCACTCATGTGAGGCATGACACTCACTTTTCCACTCATCTAGAGAAAAAGGAGGCGTCAGGTCTCCTGCCTTGTTGAGGGAGGCAATTACAGTTTTTCCTCGATAGCAACGAGGCAATGAGGCCTCCCTTCGTGTTCTGAGGCCAAATCCGAGAGGTGCTGGACAATCAGGCTTTCCCTGAAGTGCAGGGGCAAATGGCTGTCCTTGGAAATTTCTGCAGGAGGCTCTGGCTTCCTCTCATGACTCACATGGTGAGAAAGGCAGCCTATTGAGGTGTCAGAGGAAAGTCATGTGTCTTTTGGCAGCGAAGAAAGGGCTCATCATCGCTCATCTCGCGAGAAGCTGGAGAACCCTGGGCCTTTCGACTTGTGGCAGGGAGCACGAAGTTCCTCTTGCACTGCCGTGTGCTTCTTGTAGATCCTCTTTGGCTGCATGTAGCAAACCAAGCTTCGTCTTGGGATTCGATCGGGAACATGGGTGTCTTCTGGAGGCCATGCATGGGAAAAAATGTCTCAGGTCACATTGAGAGGGGAATCTATTCGTTTCTTGACTTGTAACAGTAAGCGTAGTGTTCCTCCCAAGTTGGCCCTTTCAATTCAGGGACCCTCTCATGAAGCCTCAGGGAAGTCAAGGCAAATTGGGAGGTTCGAGAAGGAGCCGTGGAAGTTTCTCGCGTCACTGCAGGGGAATCAGGCCTCATCTCACCTTCAGAGGCACATAGTGGCATGGTTTTCCACCTGCAGCAGGCAGTTTCTCTAGTTCTAGCGGCCACATTTGTATCCATCTGGAGCTGCGACATGGTTCTCTGGGAGCCTTTAATGTTGCCTCAGGAAATGCAGGCCCTCATTTCGATGTGCACGGGACATCTCGGGGCTCTTCTTGAGTCACTACACCGGAAGAGGTCCTCATATGTAGGTGAGGTATGAACTTGAGCTTTCATCTCGAGTTTGGACATGGATATCAGAGTTTCGATTGAGTTTCTCCAAGAGAGTATGTGCTCATTTCGTTGTGAGGTACGCAACTTGCCTTTGCTCTGGGGTTTGCAGAACTCCACTGCATGAAGGCACGGCTTTGGGTCAGATTTTTGATATGTGCAACGGGGGAGTCGGACCTCCATCCGTGTAGCTGAGCAGAAAGCTGTGGTTTGGTTGAAGTCACCACAAGAACATCAGTCCTCATTTCGAGTGGAGAGGGTGATATGGTGCTTTTTCTCGAGTTTGAGTGGGAAGCTGCGGGTTCCCCTCGAATCATGACAGGAACCTCAGTGAGCCTCTGGTCTTGACCAGCAAAGTCAGGTGTTTGTCTGTGTGGCATGTATGAGCGAAGTAGTGATCCGGAGTTTCTTGTGGGATGTCAGAGAGTCTCCTTGGAAATGAAGGCTGAGGAAATCAGGGATCCATCCCCATTTACGACCTAGTCTTCGGGGTCCCTTGGAACTGAAACTGGGGGGAAGTTGTCCGCTCATGGTAGGTGTGACACTCCCTGTTTCTATTATCTTGGAAAAATCGTAGGTGTAAAGTCTCCTGCCTTGTTGAGGCAGCCAATTACAGCTTTTCCTCGATGGCAAAGAGGCAGTGAGGCCTCCCTTCGTGTTCTGAGGCGAATTCCCAGACGTGCTGGAAAATCAGGCTTTGCCTGAAGTGTAGAGGCAAATGGCTGTCCTTGGAAATTTCTGCAGGAGGCTCTGGGTTCCTCTCAGGATTCGCTTGGTGAGAAAGGCAGCCTATTGAGGTGTCAGAGGAAAGTCGTGTATTTGTTCGAAGCCGAGAAGGGGCTAATCATCGCTCATCTCACGAGAAGCTGGAGAACCCTGGGCCTTTCTACTTGTGGCAGGGAGCACGAGGTTCCTATTGCACGGCCGTGTGCTTCTTGGAAAACCTCTTCGGCTGCATGTAGCTAACCACACTTCGTCTTGGGATTCGATAGGGAACGTGCGAGTGTTCTGGAGGCCATACATGGGAAAATAAGCCTCAGGTCACATTGAGAGGGGAATCTCTTTGTTTCTTGAATTGTGGCGGGAAACGCAGTGTTCCTCCCAAGTTGACCCTTTCAATTCAGGGACCCTCTCGTGAAGCCTCAGGGAAGTCAAGGCAACTTGGAAAGTTCGAGGAGAAGCCATGGAAGTTTCTCGCGTCACTGCAGGGGAATCAGGCTTCATCTCGCCTTCAGAGACACATCGTGGCTTGGTTCTCGACTTGCGGCGGGCAGTTTCTCAACTTACCGCGGGCAGTTTCTCGAATTGCATCGGGCACTGTTGGATTCATCTGAAACGGCAACGCAATTTTCTGGAAGCCTCTAATGTTGCCTCAGGGAAGGCAGACCCTCATTGTGATGTGCAAGGGCCATTTTAGGGCTCTTCTTGAGTCACTGCACCGGACGAGGTCCTCATATGAAGGTGAGGTATGAAATTGAACTTTCATCTCGAGTTTGTACATGGATATCAGAGTTCCGATTGAGTTTCTCCAAAAGACTACGTGCTCGTCTCGTTGTGAGGTATGCACCTGTCCTTTGCTCTCGGATTTTCAAAACTCCTTTGCATGAAGGCAGAGAATTGAGCTGATTTTTGATATGTGCAATGGGGGTGGCAGACCTCCATGCGTGTAACTGAGCAGAAAGCTGGGGTTTTGTTGAAGTCACCACAAGGACATCAGTCTTCATCTCGAGTGGAGGGGCTGATATGATGCTTTTTCTCGAGTTTGAGTGGGAAGCTGTGGGTTCACCTCAAATCGTGGCAGGGACCTCAGTGAGCCTCTCCTCTTGACCAGTGAAGTCAGGTGTCCAGCTGTGTGGCATGCATGAGCGAAGGAGTGCTCTGGAGTCGCTTGGGGGATGTTAAAGAGTCTCCTTGGAAATGAAGGCAGAGGAACTCAGGGTTCCATCCCCATTTGTGACCCAGTATTCGGGGTCCCTTGGAGCTGAACCTGGGGGGAAGTTGTCCTCTCATGTGAGGCGTGACATTCCCTTTTTCTCTCCTCTTGAAGAAACGGAGGTATGAGGTGTCCTGCCTTGTTGAGTCAGGCAATTACAGCTTTTCCTCAA
>ML661904.1:0-13232 GCA_007570785.1 Antilocapra americana | reverse complement strand
GGTTTTCAGAACTCCTTTGCATGAAGGCAGGGCTTTTGGGCAGATTTTTGATATGGTTAACGGGGGAGTCAGACCTCAATCCGTGTAGCTCAGCAGAAAGCCAGGGTTTGGTTGAAGTCATCACAAGGACCTCAGTCCTCATCTCGAGTGCAGGGGCTGATATGGTGCTTTTTCTGGAGTTTGAGTGGGAAGCTGCTGGTTCCCCTCGAATCGTGGCAGGGACTTCAGTGGGCCTCTGGTCTTGACCAGCGAAGTCAGGTGTCCGTTTGCGTGGCATGCATGAGCGAAGGAGTGCTCTGGAGTCGCATGCCGGATGTCAGAGTATCTCCTTGGAAATGAAGGCAGAGGAAGTCAGGGTCCCATCCCCATTTGCGACCTAGTCTTCGGGGTCCCTTGGAACTGAACCTGGGGAGAAGTTGTCCTCTCATGTGAGGTGTGACAATCCCTTTTCCTCTCCTCTTGAGGAAACGAAGGCGTGAGTTGTCCTGCCTTGTTGAAGCAGGCAATTACAGACTTTCCTCGATGGCAGCCAGTCAGTGAGGCCTCCCTTCGTTTTCTGAGGTGAATTCCCCGAGGTGCTGGAGATCAGGCTTTCCCTGAATTGCAGGGGAAATGGCTGTCCTTGGAAATTTCTGCAGAAGGCTTTGGGTTCCTCTCATGATTCGCTTGGTGAGAAAGGCAGCCCCTTGAAGCGTCAGAGAAAAGTCATGTGTCTGTTGACAGCGAAGAAAGGGCTCATAATCGCTCATCTTGCAAGAAGCTGGAGAACCCAGGGCCTTTCGAGTTGTGGCAGAGAGCATGAGGTTCCCCTTGCATGGCCGTGTGCTTCTTGGAGATCCTCTTGGGCTGCATGTAGCGAACCAAGCTTCGTCTTGGGATTAGATAGGGAACGTGGGAATGTTCTGGAGGCCTTGAATGGGAAAAAAAAAAAGCCTCAGCTCACATTGAGAGGGGAATCTCTTCATTTCTTGTGTTGTGGCGGTAAGGCTAGTGTTGCTTCCAAGTTGACCCTTTCAATTCAGGGATCCTCTCGTGCAGCCTCAGGGAAGTCAAAGCAACTTGGGAGGTTCGCGGAGGAGCCGTGGAAGTTTTTGGCATCCCTGCAGGGGAATCAGGCCTCATTTGGCCTTCAGAGGCACATCGTGGTTTGGTTCTCAACTTGCGGCGGCAGTTTCTCGAGTTACAGCGGGCACTTTTGGATCCATCTGGAGCTGCGGCGCGGTCCTCTGGGAGCCTCTATTGTTTCCTCAGGGAAGGCAGGCCCTCATTGTGATGTGCACGGGCCATCTCCGGGCTCTTGTTGAGTCACTACACCGGATGAGGTCCTCATATGTAGGTGAGGTATGAACTTGAGCTTTCATCTTGAGTTTGGACACGGATATCCGAGTTCCGATTGAGTTTCTCCAAGAGAGTACATGCTCATCTCGTTTTGAGGTATGCAACGCGCCTTTGCTCTGGGGTTTTCAGAACTCCTTGCATGAAGGCAGGGATTTTGGGCAGATTTTTGATATGTGCAACGGGGGAGTCACACCTCCATCCAGGTAACTGAGCAGAAAGCTCAGGTTTTTTGAAGTCACCACAAGCACATCAGTCCTCGTCTTGAGTGGAGGGGGTGATATGGTGCTTTTTCTCGTATTTGAGTGGGAAGGTGCGGGTTCCCCTCGAATCGTGGCAGGGACCTCAGTGAGCCTCGGGTCTTGACCAGCGATGTCAGGTGGCCGCTTGCGTGGCATGCATGAGCGAAGGAGTGCTCTGGAGTCGCTTGTAGGATATCAGAGAGTCTCCTTGGAAATGAAGGCAGAGGAACTCAGGGTTCCATCCCCATTTGCGACCTAGTCTTCGGGGTCCCTTGGAACTGAACCAGGGTGAAGTTGTCCGCTCATGTGAGGCGTGACACTTCCTTTTCCTCTCCTCTTAAAGAAACCCAGGTGTCAGGTGTCCTGCCTTGTTGAGTCAGGCAATTACAGCTTTTCCTCGATGGCAACCAGGCAGTGAGGCATCCCTTCGTGTTCTGAGGTGAATTCCCATAGGTGCTGGAGAATCAGGCTTTCCGTGTAGTGCAGGGGCAAATGGCTGTCCTTGGAAATTTCTGCAGGAGGCTCTGGCTTCCTCATTGGATTTACTTGGTGATAAAGGCAGCCTCTTGAGGTGTCAGAGAAAAGTTGTGTGCCTGTTGGCAGGGAATAAGGGGCTCATCATCGCTCATCTTGCAAGAAGCTTGAGAACCCTGGGCCTTTCGAGTTGTGGCAGAGAGCACGAGGTTCCTCTTGCATGGCCATGTGCTTCCTGGAGATCCTCTTGGGCTGCATGTAGCGAACCAAGCTTCGTCTTGGGATGCGATGGGGAACATGGAGACTTATGGAGGCCCTGCATGGGAGAAACAGCCTCACCTCACACGGAGAGGGGAATCTCTTCGTTTCTTGTGTTGTGGCGTTAAGGGTAGTGTTGCTTCCAAGTTGACCCTTTCAATGCAGGGACCCTCTCGTGCAGCCTCAGGGAAGTCAAAGCAACTTGGGAGGTTCGAGGAGGAGCCGTGGAAGTTTCTCGCGTCACTGCAGGGGAATCAGGCCTCATCTCGCCTTCAAAGGCACATCGTGGCTTGGTTCCCGACTTGCGGCGGGCTGTTTCTCGACTTTCGGTGGGGAGTTTCTCGAGTTGCAGCGGGCACTTTTGGATCCATCTGGTGCTGCGGTGCGGTCGTCTGAGAGCCTCTAATGTTGCCTGAGGGAATGCAGGCCCTCATTGTGATGTGCACGGGCCATCTCGAGGCTCTTGTTGAGTCACTACACTGGACCTGGTCCTCATCTGTAGGTGAGGTATGAACTTGAGCTCTCATCTCGAGTTTGGACATGGATATCAGAGTTCCGATTGAGTTTCTCCAAGAAAGTACCTGCTCATCTCGTTGTGAGGTATGCAAAGCGCCTTTGATCTCGGGTTTTCAGAACTCCTTTAAATGAAGCCATGGCTTTTGGGCAAATGTTTGATATGTGCAACGGGGGAGTCAGACCTCCATCCGTGTAGGTGAGCAGAAAGCTGGGATTTTGTTCAAGTCACCACAAGAACATCATTCCTCATCTCGAGTGGAGGGGGTATTATGGTGCTTTTTGTGGAGTTTGAGTGGGAAGCTGCGGGTTCCCCTCGAATCGTGGCAGGGACCTCAGTGAGCCTCTGGTCTTGACCAGCGAAGTCAGATGTCTGGGCACGTTGCATGCATGAGTGAAGGAGTGCTCTGGAGTCGCTTGCAGGATGTCAGAGAGTCTCCTTGGAAATGAAGGCAGAGCATGTCAGGTTCCCATCCCCATTGGCGACCTAGTCTTTGGAGTCCCTTGGAACTGAATCTGCGGGGAAGTTGTCTGCTCAGGTGAGGCGTGACACACCCTTTTCCTCTGCTCTTGAAGAAAGAGAAGGCGTCAGGTGTCATGCCTTGTTGTCACAGGCAATTGCAGCTTTTCCTCAATGGCAACCAGGTAGTGAGGCCTCCCTCAGTGTTCTGCAGGGAATTCCCAGAGGTGCTGGAGATTCAGGCTTTCCCTGAAGTGCAGGGGCAAATGGCTGTCGTTGGAAATTTCTGCAGGAGGCTCTGGCTTCCTCTCGTAATTCACTTGGTGAGAAAGGCAGCCTCTTGATGTGTCAGAGGAAAGTCGTGTGTCTGTTGGCAGGGAATAAGGGGCTCATCATCGCTCATCTCGCGAGAAGCTGGAGAACCATGGGACTTTCGAGTTGTGGCAGGGAGCACGAGGATCCTCTTGCATGGCCGTGTGCTTCTTGGAGATCCACTTGGGCTGCATGTAGCGAACCATGCTTCGTCTTGGGATTCGATGGGGAACTTGGAAGTGTTCTGGAAGCCCTGCATGGGAAAAACAGCCTCACCTCACATTGAGAGGGGAATCTTTTCGTTTCTTGTGTTGTGGCGGTAAGGGTAGTGTTGTTTCCAAGTTGACCCTTTCAATTCAGGGACCCTCTCGTGCAGCCTCAGGGAAGTCAAAGCAACTTGGGAGGTTCGAGGAGGATCCGTGGAAGTTTCTCGTTTCACTGCAGGTGAATCAGGCCTCATCTCACCTTCAGAGGCACATCGTGGTTTGGTTCTCGACTTGCGGCGGGCAGTTTCTAGACATACGGTGGGCAGTTTCTCGAGTTGCATCGGGCACTTTCGGATCCATCTGGAGCTGCGGCGCCATCCTCTGGGAGCCTCTAATGTTGCCTCAGGGAAGGCATGCCCTCATTGTGATGTGCACAGGCCATCTCCGGCCTCCTCTTGAATCACTACACCAGACGAGGTCCTCATCTGTAGTTGCGGTATGAACTTGAGCTTTCATCTCGAGTTTGGACACGGATATCAGAGTTCTGATTGAGTTTCTCCAAGAGAGTACATGCTCATATCGTTGTGAGGGATTCAACGTGCCTTTGCTCTCGGGTTTTCAGAACTCCTTTGCATGAAGGCAGGGCTTTTGGGCAGATGTTTGATATGTGCAAAGGGGGAGTCAGACCTCCATCCGTGTAACTGAGCAGAAAGCTCAGGTTTTTTGAAGTCACCAGAAGGACATCAGTCCTCGTCTCGAGTGGAGGGGGTGATATGGTGCTTTTTCTCGTGTTTGAGTGGGAAGGTGCGGGTTCCCCTCGAATCGTGGCAGGGACCTCAGTGAGCCTCTGGTCTTGACCAGCGAAGTCAGGTGTCTGGCTGCGTGGCATGCATGAGCGAAGGAGTGTTCTGGAGTCACTTGCGAGGTGTCAGAAAGTCTCCTTGGAAATGAAGGCAGAGGAACTCAGGGTCCCTTCCCCATTTGCGACCTAGTTTTCGGGATCCCTTGGAACTGAACCTGGGGGAATGTTGTCCGCTCAGGTGAGACGTGACACTCCCTTTTCCTCTCCTCTTGAAAAAACGGAGGCGTCTGGTGTCCTGCCTTGTTGAGGCACGCAATTACACTATTTCCTCCAAGCAACCAGGCAATGAGGCCTCCCTTCGTGTTCTGAGGTGAATTCCCAGAGGTGCTGGAGAATCAGGCTTTCCCTGAAGTGCAGGATCAACTGGCTTTCCTTGGAAATTTCTACAGGAGGCTCTGGGTTCCTCTCATGATTCACTTGGCGAGAAAGGCAGCCTCTTGAGGTATGAGAGGAAAGTCTTGTGTCTGTTGGCAGCGAAGAAGGCGCTCATCATCGCTCGTCTCGCGAGGAGCTGGAGAACCCTGGGCCTTTCGAGTTTTGGCAGGGAGCAAGAGGTTCCTCTTGCATGGCCGTGTGCGTCTTGGAGATCCACTTTGGCTGCATGTAGCGAACTAAGCTTCGTCTTGGGATTCTATAGGGAACATGGGAGTGTTCTGGAGGCCCTGCATGGGAAAAAAGCCTCACCTCACATTGAGAGGGAAATCTCCTCGTTTCTTGTATTGTGGTGGTAAGGCTAGTGTTCCTTCCAAGTTGACCCTTTCAATTCAGGGACCCTCTCGTGCAGCCTCAGGGAAGTCAAAGCAACTTCGGAGGTTCGAGGAGGATCCGTGGAAGTTTCTCGTGTCACTACAGGGGAATAAGGCCTCATCTCGCCTTCAGAGGCACATCGTGGCTTGCTTCTCGACTTGCGGCGGGCAGTTTCTCGACTTACGGTGGGCAGTTTCTCGAGTTTCAGTGGGCACTTTCGGATGCATCTGGAGCTGCGGTGCATTCCTCTGGGAGCCTCTAATGTTGCCTCAGGGAAGGCGGGCCCTCATTGTGATGTGTACGGCCCACTCGGGGCTCTTGTTGAGTCGCTACACGGTACGAGGTCCTCATATGTACTTGCGTTATGAACTTGAGCTTTCATCTCGAGTTTGGACACGGATATCAGAATTCCGATTGAGTTTCTCCTAGAGAGTACCTGTTCTTCTAGTTGTGAGGTATGCAACGTGCCTTTGCTCTCAGATTTTCAGAACTCCTTTGCATGAAGGCAGGTCTTTTGGGTAGATTTTGGGTATGTGCAATGGGGGAGTCAGACCTCCATGCTTGTAGATGAACAGAAAACTGGGGTTTTGTTGAAGTCGCAACAAGAACATCAGTCCTCATCTCGAGTGGAGGGGGTGTTATGGTGCTTTTTCTGGAGTTTGAGTGAGAAGCTACGGGTTCCCCTCCAATCGTGGTAGGGACCACAGTGAGCCTCTGGTCTTGACCAGTGAAGTCACGGGTCTGGCTGCGTGTCATGCATGAGCAAAGGAGTGCTCTGGAGTCAATTGCGGGGTGTCAGAGTGTCTCCTTGGAAATGAAGGCTGAGGAACTAAGGGTTCCATCCTCATTTGCGACCTAGTCTTCGGGGCCCCTTGGAACTGAACCTGGGGGGACGTTGTCCACTCAGGTGAGGCGTGACACTCCATTTTCCTCTCCTCTTGAAGAAACGGAGGCCTGAGTTGTCTTTCCTTGTTGAGGCAGGCAATTACAGCATTTCCTCGATGGCAACCAGGCAGTGAGGCCTCCCTTCGTGTTCTGAGGTGAATTCCCAGAGGTTCTGGAGAATCAGGGCTTCCCTGAAGTGCAGGGGCAAATGGCTGTCCTTAGAAATTTCTTCAAGAGGCTCTGGGTTCCTCTCATGATTCTCTTGGTGAGAAAGGCAGCCTCTTGAGGTGTCAGAGGAAAGTCATGTGTCTGTTGGCAGCGAAGTAGGGGCTCATCATCGCTCATCTCGCGAGAAGCTGGAGAAACCTGGGCCTTTCGAGTTGTGACAGGGAGCACGAGGTTCCTCTTGCATGACTGTGTGCTTCTTGGAGATCCTCTTGGGCTGCATGTAGCGAAGTAAGCTTCGTCTTGGGATACGATAGGGAACGTGGAAGTGTTCTGGATGCCCTGCATGTGAAAAAAAGCCTCACCTCCCATTGAGAAGGGAATCTCTTCGTTTCTTGTGTTGTGGCGGTAAGGGTAATGTGGCTTCCAAGTTGACCCTTTCAGTTCAGGGACCCTCTCGTGCAACCTCAGGGAAGTCAAAGCACCATCGAAGGTTCGAGGACAAGCTGTAGAAGTTTCTCCCGTCACTGCAGGGGAATCAGGGCTCATCTTGCCTTCAGAGGCACATCGTGGACGGGTTCTCGACTTGCGGCGCCCAGTTACTCGAATTACGGCGGGTAGTCTCTCGAGTTGCAGCGGGCACTTTCGGATCCATCTGGAACTGCGGCACAGTCCTCTGGGAGCCTCTAATGTTGCCTCAGGGAAGGAAGGCCCTCATTGTGATGTTCACGGGCCATCTCGGGGCTCTTCTTGAATCATTACACCGGACGAGGTCCTCATATGTAGGTGAGGTATGAACTTGAGCTTTCATCTCGAGTTTGGACACGGATATTACAGTTCCGATTGAGTTACTCCAAGAGAGTACGTGCTCATCTCGTTCTGAGGTATGCAACGCGCCTTTGCTCTCGGGTTTTCAGAACTCCAGATTGCATGAAGGCACGGTTTTGGGGCAGATTATTGTTATGTGCAACGGGGCAGTCAGACCTCCATCCGTGTAGCTGAGCAGAAAACTGGGGTTTTGTTGAAGTTACCACAAGGAAATCAGTCCTCATCTCGAGTGGAGGGGGTGATATGGTGCTTTTACTGGAGTTTGAGTGGGTAGCTGTGGGTTCCATTCGAATCGTGGCAGGGACCTAGGTGAACCTCTGGTCTTGACCAGTGAAGTCAGGTGTCCGGCTGCATGGAATGCATGAGCGAAGGAGTGCTCTGGAGTCGCATGTGGTATGTCAGAGGGTCTTCTTGGAAATGAAGGCAGAGGAACTCACGGTTCCATCCCCATTTGAGACCTAGTCTTCGGGGTCCCTTGGAACTGAACCTGGGGGGAAGTTGTACGCTCAGTTGCGGCGTGACACTCCCTTTTCCTCCCCTTGAAGAAACGGAGGCTTCAGGTGTCCTGCCCTGTTGAGGCAGGCAATTACAGCTTTTCCTCTATGGCAACCAGGCATTGAGGCCTCCCTTCGTGTTCTGAGGCTTATTCCCTAAGGTGGTGGAAAATTCGGCTTTCCCTGAAGTGCAGGGGCAAATGCTTGTCCTTGGAAATTTCTGCAGGACGTTTTGGTTTCCTCTCATGATTCACTTGGTGAGAAAGGCAGCCTCTTGATGTGTCAGAGGAAAGTCGTGTGTATGTTGGAAGCGAAGAAGGTGCTAACCGTCGCTCTTCTTGGGAGAAGCTGGAGAACCCTGGGCCTTTCAAGTTGTGGTAGGGAGCACGAGGTTCCTCTTGCATGGCCGTGTGCTTCTTGGAGATCCTCTTGGGCTGCATGTAGCGAACCACGCTTTGTCTTGGGATTCGATAGGGAACGTGGGAGTGTTCTGGAGGCCCTGCATGGGAAAAAAAGCCTCACCTCACATTGAGAGGAGAATCTCCTCGTTTCTTGTGTTGTGGCGATAAGTGTAGTGTTCCTTCCAAGTTGACACTTTCAATTCAGGGACCCTCTCGTGCAGCCTCAGGGTAGTCAAAGCAATTTGGGAGGTTTGAGGAGGAGCCGTGGAAGTTTCTGGCATCTCTGCAGGGGAATCAGGTCTTATCTCGCCTTCAGAGGCACATCGTGGCTTGGTTCTCGACTTGAGGCATGCAGTTTCTCGACTTATGGCGGGCAGTTCCTCGAGTTGCAGCGGGACATTCGGATCCATTTGAAGCTGCGGCACGGTCCTCTGGGAGCCTCTATTGTTGCCTCACGGAAGGCAGGCCCTCATTGTGATGTGTATGGGCCATCTCGGCGCTCTTCTTGTGTCACTACACCGGACGAGTTCCTCATATGAAGGTGAGGTATGAACTTTAGCTTTCATCTCGAGTTTGGACTTGAATATCAGCGTTCCAATTGAGTTTCTCCAAGAGAGTATGTGCTCATCTCGTTGTGAGGTATGCAACACGCCTTTACTCTCGGGTTTTCAGAACTCCTTTGCATGAAGGCAGGGCTTTTGGGCAGATTTTTGATATGTGCAACGGGGGAGTCAGACCTCCATCCGTGTAGCTCAACAGAAAGCTGGGGTTTGGATGAAGTCACCAGAAGGACATGAGTCCTCATCTCGAGTGGAGGGGCTGATATGGTGCTTTTTCTCGAGTTTGAGTGGGAAGCTTTGGGTTCCCCTCCAATCGTGGCAGGGACCTCAGTGAGTCTCGGGTCTTGACCAGTGAAGTAATGTGTCCGTTTGCGTGGCATGCATGAGCAAAGGAGTGCTCTGGAGTCGCTTGGAGGATGTTAAAGAGTCTCCTTGGAAATGAAGGCAGAGGAACTCAGGGTTCCATCCCCATTTGCCACCTAGTCTTCGGGGTCCCTTGGAACTGAAACTGAGGGGAAGTTTTCTGCTCATGTGAGCTGTGACACTCCCGTTTCCTCTCCTCTGGAAGAAACGTAGGTGTGAGGTGTCCTGCCTTGTTGAGGCAGGCAATTACATCATTTCCTCGATGGCACTGAGGCAGTGAGGCCTCCCTTCGTGTTCTGAGGCGAATTCCCAGAGGTGATGGAGAATCAGGCTTTCCTTGAAGTGGAGGGGCAAATGAGTGTCCATGGAAATTTCTGCAGGAGGCTCTGGGTTCCTCTCATGATTCACTTGGTGAGAAAGGCAGCCTCTTGAGATGTCAGAGGAAAGTCATGTGTCTGTTGGAGGCGAAGAAGGGGCGAACCGTCGCTCATCTCATGAGAACCTGGAGAACCCTGGGCCTTTCGAGTTGTGGCAGGGAGCATGAGGTACCTCTTGCATGGCCGTGTGATTCTTGGAGACCCTCTTGGGCTGGATGAAGCGAACCAATCTTCATCTTGCGATCCGATAGGGAATGCGGGAGTCTTTTGGAGACGGTGCATGGGAAAAAAACCCTCACCTCACATAGAAAGGGGATTCTCTTTGTTTCTTGATTTGCGGCTAGAAGCGTCGTGTTAATCCCAAGTTAACCCTTTCAATTCAGGGACCCTCTGCTGAAGCCTGAGGGAAGTCAAGGCAAATTGGGAGGTTCGAGGAGGAGCCATGAAAGTTTCTTGCATCCCTGCAGGGGAATCAGGCCTCATCTTGCCTTCAGAAGCACATCGTGGGATGGTTCTCGACTTGCAGCGGGCAGTTTCGCGACATATGGCTGGCAGTTGTTCGAGTTGCAGCGGGCACTTTTGGATCCATCTGGAGCTGCGACGCGGTCCTCTTTGAGCCTCTAATGTTGCCTCAGGGAAGGCAGGCCCTCACTTCAATGTGCACGGGCCATCTCGGGGCTTTTCTTGAGTCACTACAGTGGATTAGGTCCTCATCATTTTGTGAGGAACGAACTTAAGCTTTCACCTCGAGTTTGGACATGGATATCAGAGTTCGGATTGAGTTTCTCCAAGAGAGTACGTGCTCAACTCGTTGTGAGGTGTGCAACTCGCCTTTGCTCTCGGGTTTTCAGAACTTCACTGCATGAACCAGGGCTTTTGGGCAGATTTTTGATATGTGTAACGGAGGAGTCAGACCTCCATCCATGTAGCTGAGAAGAAAGCTGGGGTTTCATTGAAGTCACCACCAGGATATCAGTCCTCATTTCGAGTGGAAGGGGTGATATGGTGTTTTTTCTTGAGTTTGAGTGGGAAGCTGGGGGTTACCCTCGAATCGTGGCAGGGATATCCGTGAGACTCTGGTCTTAATAAGCGAAGTGAGATGTTCATTACAGTGGATGTGATGTCATGCTGTGGACATGGAGTCCTAAGAGTGGGTGTGATATCATGAAAACACCTGATTTGATGTTTGAAACACTGGGGTGAAATGTCATAAAGAGGGGATATGATGTCACAGAGAGCATATGATGTCATACAGGTACTGGGGGTGATGGGCATAGAGTGGGTGTGATATCATCTGTACAGTGCATTGAATGACACTGACAGAGTGGAAGCGATGTCTGATATAGTGTGTGTGATGTCCAAGAGAATGGGTAGGGTAAACTATGTACTGCATATGATGTCATACATATATTGGATATGATATATATACATGCAATGTGAGTGATATCATCGAGAGAGTGGTTGTGATGATGCAGTAGAGTGGGTGCAATGTCACAAATACTGTGATTTAATGTCATAAATAGTGAATGTGATGTCGAGTCTAGTGCATGTGATGTCATACATATGCCCAGTGTAATGACCCAAGTATTGGATGTGCTGTTATTTGCATAGAAGATGTGATATCATATACAGTTGATGGGACATCACATATAGTGGGTGTGATGGCATGAATAGATTGCAAGTGATGTCATAAATACAGTGGTGTGATATGAGAATGAGTGGATATGATGTCATAAAGAGCCCATATGACGGCATAGATACATTGGGCACGATGTCATACATAAGGGACTTGTCATGTAACCTATACAGTGGGTTGGATGGCTCAGATTGATGCAGTATCACAAGTACAGAAGATCTGATTTCATATAGCTTTGATGTGATTTCATATACATTGGGGTGATGTCATGACTACATTGGATGTGATGTCATAAATATAGGGGTATGGCGCCATAAAGAGTGGATGTGATGGCGTATAGAGTACATATGACATCATGCACATAGAGGGTGTGATGTCATACGTATACTGGTTTTAATGAAAGGATACAGTGGAGATCATGTCAGATAGAGTGTGTGTGATGTCAGATAGAGTGGTTGTGCTGTCGTTCCCACAGGGCTCCTAATGTCTCATTAGTGGATATAATGTCACAGACATAGTGAGTGTGATGTCACAGATAAATTCCCTGTGATTTTACAAGCACGGTGGATGTGATGTCATAAAGTGGATGAGACATCATATAGAGTGGGTGTGACGTCATGATTACAGTGGATATGATTTCATACAGTGGGCATGGAGTCCTAAGAGTGGGTGTGATATCATGAATACACCTGATTTGATGTTTGAAACACTGGGGTGTAATGTCATAAAGAGGGGATATGACGTCATAGGGAGCATATGATGTCATACAGGTACTGGGTGTGATGGGCATAGAGTGGGTGTGATATCATCTGTACAGTGGGTTGAATGACACTGATACTGTGGAAGCAATGTCAGATATAGTGTGTGTGATGTCCAAGAGAATGAGTTGGTAAACTATATAATGCATATGATGTCATACATATATTGGATATGATATGAATACATGCAATGTGTGTGATATCATTGAGAGAGTGGTTGTGATGATGCAATAGAGTGGATGCAATATCATAAAAACTGTGATTTAATGTCATAAATAGTGAACGTGATGTCGAGTCTAGTGCATGTGATGTCATACATATGCCCAGTGTGATGACACAGGTATTGGATGTACTGTTTTTTATTTGTTTGTTTGTTTTGGTTTTTTTTTAATTCATTAATTTATTTTTTATTTTTTTAATTGTTTTTGCCTTACATTGTCATGATATCACCATGGGTTTACATATGCTTTCCCTCCGGAACCCCCCTCCCTCTTCCCTCCTCCCCCGGGAAATCTCGCTGCACCAGCCCTTAGCATCAATCCTGGGCTGGCGATTGATTAGACATATGAAAATTAACATGTTTCAATGCCCTTCTCCCATATCATCCCACCCTTACCTCATCCACAAAGTCCACGAGTCTGTCCTATACATCTCCGTTCCTTTTGCTGTCTCGTATGTTGGTTCTCATTACCGTCTTTCTAAATTCCATATATATATGTGTTAATATACTATATTGTTGTTTTTGCTTCTGGCTTACTTCACTCTGGATAATGGGCTCCAGTTTAGTCCATCTGAGTAGAATTGCTTCAAATGATTTTTTTTTTAATGCTGAGTAATATTCCATTGTATATATGTACCACAGCTTTCTTATCCATTCGTCAGTTGCTGGGCATCTAGGTTGCTTCCATGTCCTGGCTATTGTAAACAATTCAGCGATGAATATTGGGGTACATGTGGCTCTTTCAATTCTGGTTTCCTCAGTGTATATGCCCAGCAGTGGGATTGCTGGGTCATATGGCAGGTCTACTTGCAGCTTTTTTAGGAACCCCCACACTGTTTTCCATAGTGGCTGTTCTAGTTTGCATTCCCACCAACAGTGTAAGAGGGTTCCCCTTTCTCCACATCCTCTCCAGCATTTATTGCTTGTAGACTTTTGGATGGCAACCATTCTGACTGGTGTAAAGTGATACATCATTGTAGTTTTGATTTGCATTCCCCTGATAATGAGTGAAGTTGAGCATCTTTTCATGTGTTTGTTAGCCATTTTTATATCTTCTTTGGAGAAATGTCTGTTAAGTTCTTTGGCCCACTTTTTAATTGGGTTGCTTATTTTTCTAGAATGGAGCTGCAGGAGTT
>ML661903.1:13095349-13179894 GCA_007570785.1 Antilocapra americana | reverse complement strand
AAAAAAAAAAAGCAAGAAAGGAAGGAAGGCAGGGAGGGAGACAGAGAGAGAAAGCAAGGAAAGGAGGAAGGAAAGAAAGAAAAAAAGGAACTAAGAATCTCAACCTCAAGAAACAACTAACTTACCTAATATTAAATGACCCTTATGAGACAGGACCCCTGGGGTCTAGACAGCCTAGGGAGCTGAGGTCCAAGCTACACCAGCTGCAGACTCTGGCCTCGACCCGAATTTTCTTGGTAAATAAGGCGAAAGTTGGCCTATCCTTCCTGGTCCCTGCAAATGTGGGAGGCCCCCTAACCCAACCAGGCTGTTGATACCCTTGGGCATAGCATGGGTGCCCACTTGTCCCTTAGGTGGTGTTTGACCAGGAGGAGGAAGGGTGGTGACAGGAATGGGGAAGATGAGGCAGGGCTGCATGTGTGCGGGCATGCTCGTGTGGGTGTACTGTGCATGGAGACTAGTGAGTAGAGGGCCAGCAGCTGGGCTGGGTGACTGCTGGGCAAGGGCTACACACCAGCCCCTTCTCTGTTGGATGAAGCAGTGAACAGGGCTCCAACACCCTCCAGAAAAGTGTCTGCCCTAAATGGTCCCAGGGTGCTCAGGCAGAGGGTGGCCTCACCCCTCCCCTTGAGCTGGTCAGCGTGCCATTGCCAGGGTGCTGAGAATGGCTAACATAGCCCACGATCCTTCCTGAGGTCAGACAAGCCAACCAGGCTGGAAGGTCAGCTCAGTGACCTTCACTCCTTGAAGCTGGCGTTTTCATTAAGGTCAAGGGTAGATCTGTAGGATGAATGGGAGAACAAGGCAGAACTGAATGGTCATGATGGAGATCAAAACAAGGGCCTTGCCCTCCTACAAGGACCACATCAAAGAAAGACTCACTGTTAACCCCCAAGGACAGGAAAATAATGATAATCATAATAGCTGCAAGCACTAAGGCATCATTTATTTTAATCCTCAGCAACGATTCTATGAAGTCTATATATTATTATTCCCCTTTTAGAGAATGGCAGCTCAGAGCCAGGATTTGAACCAAGGTCACAATGACCACTGTTAAAAATCACTTTCAATCCTAAAAAAGTGCATGAGGTAGCTCAGAATATTTTTGGACTTTGAGTAGAGTGGGAGAAATCAGAGTGAGACAGAAGGTTAAGTCCCATTAAACATAACGGGGGAAAACATTAGGGCAGACCCTTGTCTGAGGCTGTCCATGTTGTTTGGGATATCTCGAGGCCTAGCTTAAATAGCCATCTGTCCATAGAGTTAGCAGGCTCACCAAGCAGTGAGCTCTAGGACCAATAAAGTCCTTGGTAAAGACTTTACTTTTCCATGGAATTCTCCAGGCCAAAATACTAGTGAGTAGCCTTTCTCTTCTGCAGGGGATCTTCCCAACCCAGGGATCAAACCCAGGTCTCCCATATTTCAGGCGGATTCTTTACCAGCTGAGCCACCAGGGAAGACCTCCTTGAAGAATAGAAATGTACAACAGTCTGCACTGTGTTCTGTAGGGAAATACGGACTGCAGTGGTTAGAGCGTGGTGCTGTCACTCAGAAGACGGATTTCAGTGGTGACGGATAACTGATCGGTTTGGCCTTGCTAGTGAGTGGCCCTGGGTTGAGAATCAGAGCTGTGCGAAGACACTGTCACTCACCTAGGTCCTTTGGGTGTGTGCTGAGGGTGGGGATGCCGGGCAGAGATTGCATGTTAAGCATGATTCTTTACATCAACCAATTTTAATAGCTGCATAGAGCACCAGCGAGTGGACACAATAGCACATACATAAGCACTCTGTCCTCTTGAACACTCAGAGCTTTTCCATAACATTCTTATGAATGAACATCCCCCATATTTTGGATTATTGTCTTAGATTCTCAGAGAAAGGATGGGAAGTATATGAACATTTTCATGGCTCCTAACATATAGCGCTAGGTTGCATTTTCCAAAAAATGTTGCACATTTAGGCCGACCTGGCAATGTTCAAGGGGGTCAGTTTCACCACAGCAGTCATATTTCCACAATCTCACTTTAAAGATAAGGAACAGAGGCTGGACTCGTTGAAGTGACCTGTGGCCTGTCTGAAGTTACACTTAGTCAATGTCAAACTGGGGACAAGAACCCAGGGATGTCATATTCAGCAGCCAGGGTATTTTGCTGCTTCTGGCTTTCTCCATCTCCAACCAGGCAGGAGGGAAGCCATCAAGCCTGGTGCATCGTTCCCTCTCTGTCCCCCTCTCCCTGCCAGCTCTGATGTCAGCTGCCCAAGGAGCTCATGTTTCAGGGCTTTTCATTGTTTTTCTGCCTCTAAAACCAGGCCTCTCCTCTCTCAAGCTCCCCACCTTCCTTCCTTCAAAGGCAATCGTCACATACTTGAACTGCAGGTTAGATGTAGGTAAGTGGGTGGGGAGGCAGTGGGACAAAGGCCAGGTGACAGCCAAGAGGAGAGACAAAGGCCAGCCAGACTGGCCAGAGCAGTGGGTGCCGCAAGAGGAAAGATACAGCACGAAGGTGGTTGGGGCCTGACTTGCCGAATTAGGGAGTTCAAGTCTGAGGGACTTGAGAGCATCCCTGGCCAGACACCTGCTGCTGTGGGGACAGGGCTTGTCTCCAGAGGAAAGCTGGGCAGGGCCCGTAACCGGGTATCTCGGTGGGTCTCAAAGCATCCTTAAACCCCCCAGCTAGACCATAAGGAAAACTACAAGAGTATCGAGTATGCTCTTTTTCAGGACAGCCAGCCAGTGTGTTCATCAGATTTTCAAAAAGGTTTCTAACAGATCACACTCCCCTTCCAAATTTCAAAGCAAAATTAAAACGAAAGGTTGAAGTCAGCTAGAAATATAAACTTTGTTCCTGAGTTACACACACACACATATATATGTGCCCATGGTAAAAAGAGAGGAAATAATTATAGATGGTCCTTCTCAGATAGGTAGATGGTAGATAGATTCGTAGGTAGGTGATAAATTGATTGATAGGTGATTGTAGATGGTAGACAATAGATAGATGATTTCTAACGATAAACAATTGGTAAGCAATTGACAGGACAGATCTATAGACAGCAAATAGTTCCAGTAAAGAGTTATTATTTGTGCCACCTGTTATCTGCTTTCCTGCGTGACAGGGAGCTGGTGGAGCTGGGAGGAGCTGGAAAACCTGGAGCTGAGGTGTTCAGATCACGGCCCTCCAAGAACAATCAGAGGCAAAGATAAAGCCTTTGTGAAGTGACAAAGTCAGTTAGTGGGAAAATGGGATTTGGTTTCACAACTTTTCCAGAGCCATCTCTTGCGTAAGACGGGACGCCCTTGAAAACAATCACAGTGAGCCCTTCTCGAGCACTTAGTGGGTGTCAGGCACTGTGCTAAGTGCTTTACAAGTATTATCTTGTTTACCTCTCAGCAGCGCTGGTGATTCGGGCAGCACTATACCTCCTGTTTTACAAGAGAGGAAATGGACGCCCTGGGATGTGAAGTCACCAGCCCCAAAGCAAACAGCCGCCAGTGGAACAGTGGGTACCGGAAGCCAGCCCGGCTGGGTCTCGGAGCTGGGGTTCGAGACCGCCCTTGAGAGCAGTCGTGTCATGTGGTCAGTAATCCACCCCATCTCTGTCTTCCGCAAAAGGGTTGGACCCCGAGTAGCTTGGTCCTGCTGTTCTTTTCTCCTTTAAAGGAATAGTTGAGTGAGTATACTAGAAATTATCCAGGTTTATTGTCAATACTTGTGAAAAAAAAGTGATAGTAGTATTAATAGTAGTTATAGTCATCCCTCCCATTGACTGAGCATCTGAGTCAGACAATACACAAAAGGCTGTAGTGTCGTTTTAATTCCATCCTTACAACGAGCCTCCAAGGTGAGTGTCAGGGAGGGGGTCCCTTTTACAGATACGGGTGCTGAGGTCCAAGGAGGTTTAGAGAACCTGCCTGATGTCAGCGGGGAGTGGAGGAAGGCGAGACGGCACCCCTGCTCTTGTCAATTCTCTGTCTCTTTCTGGGCCACGCAGGGCACAGAGGTGCAGGGGTTGGCGGTCTTGCTGGGGCCGGATGGTTGAAGCATGCAAAAGGCCCAGATCACAAGGAAAGAAAGAAGGGGAGAAGAGAAGGAAGGGAAGTAGGGAAGAAGGGAGGGATGGAGGGACAGAGGAAGAAGGAAGGGAGGAAGGAAGGTCACACGGATGGTAGCATAGGCTATGCGTCAGGCAGCACCAAGATAGGGATGAATGACCCAAATCTAGAGCTATAAAAGCCCCACCAGAAAGTCGCCAGAGTAAGTGACTCAGTCCCCCTGAGTCACTCACTCCAGGATACAATCAGAGGTATGGCCCATATCTTTTTGGAATTTGGCTACAGTCTTTGAGGCCAAAGCTCACTACCCCATAAAATGTTCCTGGGAGGGTCAGGTGAAGATAGGAGTATGCCCCTTCGATTAAAATCCATGGTCCTTTTAGCTCCTCCTCCCTCTTGGGTTTTGATCTTGATTCTGGAAGCCCTAGGGCCTGGGACACATGAAATGCAGGAGGGACAGCCAGCCCCTAGGGTGGAACTAGGAGGGTGGGGGTGGACAGGGTCACAGCCATGATTCAGGGCCAAGCCTGGGAAAACCTGTAATGGAGAAGCATGTAAGTCTTGTCAAGTACAGGGGCCCAAGCTGGACACAGTCTGAGAGGCCTTCAGGGCAGAGACTACAGGCAGTGTTCTGAGTAAGCATGCAGGGGTCAGGGAGGCATGATGCTGGCACCAGCAGGCCTAACTAGGGATGAGGGGTTCCATCTGAACAGCCAGGAGGAAACAGTCTGGGCTGGATCCCAGGCCCTGGGAGGGTGAGAGGATCTCCTCACTGATGACCCAGGGAGCCGGGGATCCCCCGGGGAAGAGGGACACTCTCTTCTGGGTGGGGCAGCCCTCCGCACTCAGAGTCCTGGGGCTGTTCTCTGGGGCAGGATGAGAGCTGAGCTTGACCAGAGAGAGTGGACTCCCAGGAGGTGTGACTGGTACCCACCTCCCAGAAATCAGGCTCATCATCATGGCAGCCTCCAAAATCCATGCCATCCACTTTCCAGAGCCTTCGCTCCCCTGCCCCGGCCTTCAGTCATCCTGGGCCTGACATTTTCTTTCAGTTCAGAGAATAAAACTTTGTGTTTCTTAATCTTGAAAGTAACATCCGTGTATCAAGGAAACTACCGTGTATCAAGGAAAAACTACCCTGTATGGAGGGTGATTTTATCCTACGAAAGGCAGATTTTTACCCCGTTTTCCTCTCTAGCCATTTTATGGTGAGCATTTCCCCTGGTGCCCTTGCCCCACCCTCCCCCCAGTCCCTGTACTTTTTGCCACCTCATCTCAAGTCTTACCTGCAGGTGCCTCTGGCTGGCATCCGTGTACTCAGATTAAGCAAGCCACGTTGTCACTGCTAAATGCTCAAGTCCTAGTCTTTTCATGGGAATTGCTTAAACAATCGGAAAAAGGTTGCATAACAGAAGCCAAAGAAACCCTCCCCTGGCAGTGCCAGTCATCAGCCAGCACTGACTCCTGGAAGGAGTCAATATAGAACTCTACCCCATATTCTCATTTTTTCTATCCAGTCCCATGTAGGTTTAAAACTAGAAAACCAAGCCTGTTAGAATTGGCCATAAAACAAGAGCAAATAGGCCCTTGCATGACTTGGGCCTCAGGGAGTGAGTATGAGAGCATATACTCAATGACTTCTTATGGTGGTTCAACATGGTCTTATTTTCCTTTCAGATTCTTGGCTGTGTCCCAGAGAGAGGAAGTAGGCAAATAAATGAGGTTTCGCTGTACCTCTAACATTCTTTATGTTAGAGCTTTGTTTCTCGGAAACATTAAATTATTTCTGTCTCAATGCTGTTAACATTGGTATGGTGTAGTCATTCCAGTGCAGGAAGGGGAATGCTCCTAGATCCCGGGTTTTGCTCCTCTACCCCAACTGAGAACCACTGGTGTAGTGCAAACAGGGCTATACTAGAAAATCCAGGTTTTTAGATCCTTCTTCACCTTGAATTGAACTGTGGGACTAACAAGGCTGGAAATAGAAGCATATGCAGACCATGAGAGCTGCAAGACTCCTCAGGGGTCCTATCAACCCACACCCTCACTTCACCCCCAAGGAAACAAGGTGTGTCCAAAGTTACAAAAGAAGCTATTGGCTAATCCACAAATATCTCATCCATGCGAGACTTTATGAAATGATTAACAACGACATCCTGTGTAGGAATGTGTACATTTACAACCTGTCTTGTTTCAAAGGATTTGAGCCAGCTTACAAGAATGCCTACAATGCAAGGTAAACACACATTAAAATTAAGAAAGAAAAACGAGGCACGGGGCAGGTAAGAGCAAAGATGGCAGCCAGGCTTGAGATGAACCCTGGCGAGATCTGTGTGCTTGATCCAGCAGAGCCCTAGTTGCGGAACCAAGATGCCCAACAGTCAAGAGTAGGGGGCAATATGCCAGCCCCGAGGGGCTCCACTATCTCATTCTCTGGGGCTTGCTACTTCCCTCCCCGGGCATCAGATTGCCTGCCTGTCAAATGGACAAATCCTACCTTATAGGATCTTCGTGAAAATCAAGTTAAATCTTGTACGTAAAAGAAAGCACTTAAAAAGTACAGTGTACAAAAGAGCTTATCATTTTATCTCCTTACTGTCTCCTTGTGATGAATGAATCACTATTCATTTTCCATTGGCTGATGTTGACCCCAGGTGTAAGTGGCTACAGTTGGTCAAAGGTAATTCTATATGAATTCTTAAGAACATCAAGCACTGTTCAAACACGGGATGAGAAGCCTTATAACATTTCCTGAACTCCAATTAAGCCTGTTTCCACCATCATACCTTTTCTCCTTTCCTTGTTTTGACTGGGAAAAATTAAGATATTAGAAGCCACAGGGACTGTAAAATTCTGATGTGAAGTGTGAGTACTTCCCTAGAAAATTCCTGTTTCCTGGTGCAGACTGTTGTTGGATAGTGGAGAGAAGAGAACAGGGTTGGGGAAGGGGAGAGTGGGCCCTTCAGGGGCGTCCTCAGCTGCAGTTTTGCAAGCATTGTTTCAACCTGTCACTTGGTGGGTTTCCCAGCTTATGTGTTGGAGTGGGTGGAATATGGTATTTTCTCAACACCAGCCAGAACTTTACCTGAAATTAACTAGTGGTCGTGAGTGGGCATGCTGGGGTTCCAAGAGGTGGGAGGGGGCAAAGGAGCCACGGAGTCTGAGCAAGCAGAGCTCTGGGGGCCTCAGTGGGCTTCCCTTACATGGCTGTCTGAGATAATAACTGAGGGTACTCACTGAGAAGAGTTTTTCAATAAACAAGGGCAGTCATAGCAAGAACCATGTAAATACTATAATAATAATAGAAATATTAAAAAATATATAGACAGTATGTCTGGTTTGGGACTGAACACGAGAAGGTCACTATGGGCAAAGACATCCAGCATTCTCCTTGGGAAATCATTGGTCTCACAAGGTCATTGCTTCCGGAGTCCACTGACCTGTGGAGGACAAGTATACAGTGGATGAATCGGCCTCAGCTGACACGTGGCCATAGAAGAACCTGCATTCGAGTCTGTGTAGCCCTTCACATTTCTCATTATTTGAAGCATTAATATAGGATTAATATCATCACCCCCACTTTATAGATGAGGAAGTGGAGAGTGGATTGGTTGAAATTATATACTTGCTGGAATGGCAAGAATCTAGTTGTCCCAGTCAGAAAGGCAGCCTGGAATCCTCACTGAGAACAGGAACTCTGGAGACAGACTCTGCATCCTGGTTCCAGCATGGCTTGCTCTGTGATCTTAGGTGAGGCCTGGACTGCAAGGAGATCCAACCAGTCCATCCTAAAGGAGATCAGTCCTGAGTGTTCATTGGAAGGACTGAGGTTGAAGCTGAAACTCCAATACTTTGGCCACCTGATAGAAAGAGCTGACTCACTGGAAACGACCCTGATGCTGGGAAAGATTGAAGGTGGGAGGAGAAGGGGATGACAGAGGATGAGATGGTTGGATGGCATCACCGACTCAATGGACGTGAGTTTGGGTAAACTCCGGGAGTTGGTGATAGAGAGGGAGGCCTGGTGTGCTGCAGTCCATGGGGTCGCAGAGTCAGATATGACTGGGCAACTGAAATGAACTGAACTGAGCCTCTCTCTGCCTCAGTTTCCTTATCTGTAAAGCTGTTGGCTGGATTCCCTGAGTCAACACATGTAAAGTGCTCGGGAGAGCCCCTGACACATATGAAGTGCCACACAAACATGGCAAACACATCAACTCCCAGCTCAGAGCCCACTTCTGCAGCCTCCAAACCAAAGCAGAGCCACAGCAGGACCCCAAGAGCGTGTGCTCCATCCTGCGGGAGAAATTCCAATGCCCCTCGAGTCAGCAGAGAGGTGTCATGGGGTGGAGAGAGGGCCCAGAGTGGACGGGAGCGGGGAGCAGACACCTGGCAAGCTTCTCCAGCACCTGGGGACCAGTCCTACTTCTTCTCCCTTCGAGGACTTTGCCAAGGAGGAACTCACGGGCTCGATAAACCGGTGCCAAGCAGGAACAAAATGGTATCTGAGCCTGACAGGCTGGGGAGTTCTGTGTGCCCAGCTTCACACCAGGGGCAAACACCAGCCCGACTGTGCACTGGCCCCACCCCCCTTCTTCGCTTTGGTGGATTTGTTTTGGTTGCTGCCGAGGACACCCGTCAGGAAGGGGTGGTTTGCCTTTGGGGAGGGCTGCGAGAGCGTTAGGCAAACAAGTCTTGGCGAGCCGTCTCATAACTCTGGCCCTAACAGGCCACGGGGGACCATGGGACTGCACGGTGCTTCCCAAAAGCCACAGGTCCATGCACCGAGGGGCAGGTCTGAACTGGGAGGCAGGCATCCCGCTTCCGGCCCTGGCTCTGCTGCTACGGGGCTCTGTGTCCTTGGCCAGGTACTTCCTCCTTCCAGGTCCTCACTGTTCTCATTTGTAAAACGAGAATCTTGGGAGGCAGAGGGGGTGATGAACTCGAAGGCCCTTTTCGGGCCTTCCATCTGTGAGTCTGCAGGAAGCGCCATAGAATTCCAAAGGGCTGCAGGTAGCTCTGCCTTCTCGTGGCTCCTGGGTCCTTTTCTGGAAGACCCTCGGTTGTCATTATTGACTTGGCAGCATGAAGGGGTGTCTGTCCATTCGACAGACATGGAGAGTGAGGGTCCCCACGTCCCTCAGCCTGTCCTGGTGGGAACAGAAGACCATCGACTCCACTGGCAGAGGATGCCAAGGAGAGCCAAGGGAAGACTGCCAGGCACAGCCTCCGCCAACTCACCTGGCCCTCTGTGTGCTGTGTGGAGGAAGCACCAGACCTGGAAGCCTGCAGCCTTGGCCATATCTCTGCCCCGTCACAGGACAGTCCCTTCATCTGAAAACACCCAGAGCAGAACTAGCTGACCTTGCTCACCCTCTGTTCCTGCATTGTATTGGTTATTTCATGTCTGTTATGCACAAGCACTGGAGTGGGGTTGGGAGAAGGGTGAGATTCAAGGTCCCCTTTGCCCTCAAGGAGTTGAATCCGTGTCTTCACCATCACATAATGAACTGATTCACTTATTGAGTACCTGCTATGTGCCAGAAGCATCTGGAAAGGGTAGGGGTCATGATCTATTCTTTTTTTTTTTTTTCTTTTCTATCCAGTTCCCCTTGTCCTAACATATGAAGTTATCTGCACAAGTGGTGGTTAAGGGTACAAACCCTAGAGCCAGTCTGCCCAGGAGTGAATCCTGATGAGGTTCCAATGACCAGGATCAGTTTCCCTGTCTGTAAAATGGGAAGAATGATAATTCCTACCTCCTAAGGTTCTTATGAGAATTCAAAAAATTAACAGTTTCAGAACACTTAGCATAGGGCCTGGCATGTTGACAGTGCCCAATAACTGTCTGTAAATAAAATGTTTACCAAGATGAATACAGCCAACCTGCTATGAATTCATCATCAAGAGAAAGTCACACACATGCATTTTCTTTCCTATTCTAAATGATGTGGGCACTGTTAACTTAGTGATCAGGCTCTGTGTTCACACACAGTGCAAAGGTGAACTTCACCACAGCTAAGCTTAACTATCCTAAGTTCCAAATCAGTAAGGTTCAAGTTCATGAGCTTCTACTACAACCAAAACTAGTCATCATCCATTTCATCCTATTTCCTCTCCAAATACTTAGTTGAAACTGAGACTAGTACTCTAGCTGACTTGAATTTCTCCAACTTTGGATCCTCCCACCCCCACGTGCCAGGGCAGGACTCACAGGCCACGCTCAGCGGGCAGTACCCCAGAGGTGCAGAGAAGCACAGATCCCACTGAGCTCAGGGCAGCCTAGAGCTAAGAACAGGGGCCTCCAGCCCCAAGGCTCAGGATCTGTGGCCTGTGGTCTCCTAACATAATGCCTGGCAGGGTCCCGGATGACAAGAGCCCCTGCAGGAACAGACACGCCTCAGTCTTTTGCAACCTGTTCCAATATTGGCTGAGGGCAGTAAATGGAAAAGTCACAGGATAAATCTCACTTGGAGTTGCCAGTTTGGTTCATGCTTAGACCCACTTCCAGACCCACAATCGCCTTGGGCACAATGACTGGGCTTGAAGTAACCAAAGCTGATGCTATACTCCTAATGGTGGTCACCACTGGACAACTGTCCCAGAGAAACACCTCGCTAGCCACACTCAGGGAGAAGGAATTGGAGCCCCAAGCCCAGGGGCCTTTGGGGTGGTCTCACTTCTTCCCAAAGTGTGTTTCACCAGCTTCCTCACTGAGGGCTCACTCATTCAGCTCACCAGTACTTACTGAGCATCGACTCTCTGCCACACAGGTGTTAAGTTAGGTCCCCAACATGAAGCCGCCCTTCAATGAAAGCACACCGGGCTGAAGCTGGGAGGTGAGGTCAGAGTTCCAGCTCCATCACTAAGGATACATGTGACAGGTCACTTTCCCTCTCTGGGTCTCAAGGGCCTCAATCCATAAAAACCTAGAACTGGGCTGAGAATGCCCTTGGTCCACTTCTGTTAAAGATCCTTAGTTATTTAATCTGTTAGGTAACATCTCTGATTGGCAATTTGATCTCTGGTTCCTCTGCCTTTTCTAAATCCAGCTTGAACATCTGGAAGTTCATGGTTCACGTACTGTTGAAGCCTGGCTTGGAGAATTTTGAGCATTAGTTTACTAGCGTGTGAAATGAGTACAACTGTGTGGTAGTCTGAGCATTATTTGGCATTGCCTTTCTTTGGGATTGGAATGAAAACTGACCTTTTCCAGTCCTGTGGTCACTGCTGAGTTTTCCAAATTTGCTGGTATACTGAGTGCAGCACTTTCACAGCATCATCTTTTAGTATTTGAAATAGCTCAACTGGAATTCAGTCACCTCCGCTAGCTTTGTTTACAGTGATGCTTATTAAGGCACACTTGACTTCGCATTCCAGGATGTCTGACTCTAGGTGACTGGATTATCTGGGTTAGGAAGATCTTTTTTGTATAGTTCTTCTGTGTATTCTTGCCACCTCTTCTTAATATCTTCTGCTTCTGTTAGGTCCATACCATTTCTATCCTTTACTGTGCCCATCTTTGCATGAAATGTTCCCTTGGTACCTCTAATTTTCTTGAAGAGATCTCTAGTCTTTCCCTCTAATTCTTTGCCTTGATCACTAAGGAAGGCTTTCTTATCTCTCCTTGCTATTCTTCAGAACTCTGCATTCAAATGGGTATCTTTCCTTTTCTCCTTTGCCTTTTGCTTCTCTTCTTTTCACAGCTATTTGTAAGGCCTCCTCAGACAACCATTTTGCATTTTTGCATTTCTTTCCTTGGGGATGGTCTTGATCCCTGCCTCCTGTACAATGTCAGGAACCACCCTTCATAGTTCTTCAGGCACTCTGTCTATCAGATCTAATCCCTTGAATCTGTTTGTCACCTCCTATGTATAGTCGTAAGGGATGCAAAGAACTGACTCATTTGAAAAGACCCTGATGCTGGGAAAAATTGAAGGTGGGAGAAGGGGACAACAGAGGATGAGATGGTTGGATGGCATCACTGACTCAATGGACATGAGTTTAAGTAAACTCCAGGAATTGGCAATGGACAGGGAGGCCTGGCGTGCTGCAGTCCATGGGGTCGCCAAGAGTCAGACACAACTGAGGGACTGAACTGAACATCTCTGATGTACAGACAGTGGCAATCTTGGTCAAAGGGCTCGAAGCTTGGAGAAAAAAAATAAATAACTACAAGCCTAGCAACCCAGGAAGTTCTCCACAGCCACAGAGAGGGTTCCTGGTTTGCTCCCTGGAAACAGAAGAACCAGTAGCCTTGGGGATGAATTTGAATAGCTGGCCACAGGGAAACAGTAGGGCAGGGAAGGGGAGGGACCAGGGGGACTGCTGTGGCTCCCTTCCGGATATGACCCGAGGGATCCCCGAAAGGGTTCCTGTGCCCCAAATGTCCCCCCTCCCCCAATCTGGTGTCCTGCCTTTGGAATTTCTCCATTTGCAAGTCACTATCTGGGAGTGGAGGGGTGGCGTTCCATCGCAGGGATCTGTGCAAAATGCAGACGCTAGAGAAGGATGAGGTTTTTCACCCTGCTGAGGCTGCCTGGGTCTTCCCTCCCTGCCAGCAGGGGCCTGAGCAGCCCGTGGGCACCGGGCCAGGTGCCAGAGAAAGGGAACCCTGAAGGGATCCTTTAGGGGTGTTGGGGTGGGTGGGGTGCGGGGAAAGAGACAAAGAGGGCAGCACAGAACCTGAATTCTGCAGGAGGGGTCGGAATGGGAGGTTCGAGGGCCAGAGCTCGCCGCCTCCCTGCGGATAACCGATTCCTGGGAGGAGCCCACGGGGAGAGGGGAGGGAGGGGGAGGGAGAGTCAGGAGAGAGGGTGGGGCCGCGGGTTCACAGAAAAATGCCCGAGTGTGGTGAGGGTAGAGAGTGCATGGCAGCACCCCGGTGCGCTGAGCCCACGCCCCTCGAGTTACCCGGCCGGTTCAGACTGGTTCGCCCACCTCTCCCTCCCCACCAGCCCCTCCGGTTTGATCCCTGAGAAATCAGAATCGGAGCCTGATGCAACCACAGCCGCCCCTCCCCGGCCGCGAGCTCTCCGGACGCCGCGCCCGCCCCACCGACGCCCCCTCCCAGATCCTGCCCTTGTCCCCGCCCCTCCCTAGCGTCCTGCCCCTCCGTCCCCTCTGCGATCCTGCACCCCCGGCTCCCCGCGTCCCCTGGGTCCTCACCCTCCTCTGGGGCATCCCGGCTGTCTCGGCCCCTCCCCTCCACCGCATCCCTCCGGGTCTCTGCGCTGTCTTCCCCGCGCCCCTCTCCGCGCCCTCTTTCCCCCGGCCTCTCCTCCGCATTCTCACCCTGCCCTAACCCGACCTCATCACCCGCCCTTCTCTCCTGGAGGCCGCGGCGCCTCCCCTGCCCGGGGTAACGCTGGAGAGGCCGGCGCCTGCCCCGGGCGGGAACTGCCCTGACAAGAGATGGGGCCGGGGGCGGGGGCGGCTGGGGGTTGAGGAGGGGGCCCGAGGGCCAAGGGGGTAGAACGCGGAGCTGGACCCCCGCCCTCATCGCCCCATCTCACTTCCACCCCACACTCGCCCGCCCACCCCCTTACAAGGCTTGGTGCCAGGGCCCAACATAGGCCAGGCAGCCAGCCAGTCAGGCTCAGCTATCAGCGGGGTGGAGGGCAGTGCCAGCTGCAGGCTTCTCTGCCACCCCCAGCAGCCCTGGGCCTCCCTCCAGCAGCACCTTCCACCTGAAACTGGAGTGGGCTGGAGGTGGGGGTGGGAGGAGAGGGGCTGGTTTGTCAAAGATGGAGGACCCCAGTACACCTGGGGGTCTTGCTTCAAGGGGTAGGCTAGGGGCCGATCCTGAGTCAGGGCTAGACTGAAGTCCAGCTCACTTATTTTCTGGGTGACCTTAGGTAAGTCACTTCTCTGCCTCAGTTTTTGCATTTGTCAAGTGGAGATAATAATCATACCCACCTCGTGGATGTTGTGACTTTTGGTGCCTGGCATCATCGACTCGATGGCCATGGGTTTGGGTGGACTCTGGGAGTTGGTGATGGACAGGGAGGCCTGTCATGCTGTGGTTCATGGAGTCGCAAAGAGTCAGACAGGACTGAGAGACTGAACTGAACTGAACGTAATAGTTGCCTGGAGAATCCCATGGACAGAGGAGCCTGGTGGGCTATAGTCCATGGGGTGGCCAGGAGTCCGACACGCCTGAAGCGACTTAGCAGCAGCAGCACACCAGCACACACCAAGTAACAGTGAAAGTCGCTCAGTCGTGTCAGTCTCTTTGCCACCCCATGGACTATACAGTCTGTGGAATTCTCCAGGCCAGAATACTGGAGTGAGTAGCCTTTCCCTTCTCCAGGGGATCTTCTCAACCCAGAGATTGAACCCAGGTCTCTTGCATTGTAGGTAGATTCTTTACCAGCTGAACGATAGCTCAGTATTCTTGGAAGCCCAAGAATACTGGAGTGGGTGGTATATCCCTTTTCCAGCGGCTCTTTCTGACCCAGGAATTGAACTGGGGCCTCCTACATTCATAAATAATAATATCAGTATTAATTTCAAATAGTATTTTGAATATTATTATTATCTCCCTGGGTTGGGGTTTGCCATTTACCAAAGGGAAATAGAGTAGAATCTGTCATTAAAGATCTATTAGGCGCCTGTTATGGGCAAGGAAGGCCACTTGGTAAGAGTCTTGGAAGTGAGATGTGGGTTTGAATTCCAGCCCTGTCATTTAGTAGCTGTGTGATCTTGTGAGAGTTACCTCTCCTTTCTGAATCACAGTCCCCCAACAGTAAAACAGTGCAAGTAATGCCCACTTCGCAGAGTCAGTGCAGGAAATGAATGAAGTAATATCAGGAGAGTGTCTAGGGCAGTTCTCAGAGCAAAAGAGGTGCCTCTCAGTGAATGAGAAGCATGGAGAAGGTCAAGGGGATGGAAAGGACAGACTCAGTTTCTGCCATGTGGGACCTCTGGGGTGATAAGACTTACGTGAAAAAAAAATACCACTAACTCAATGGAATCCAAGCTCAGTGTCAATTCCAAGGTCAGGAGGAAGTGTTACGGGAGAAGGGGCATGCCCTTAGCATCCGTGAGAACAAATAAGCTACTAAGAGTGGAATCCCAGGCATGGGTGGGGGTGCTTCTGAACAGCTCCCCCTCCCCCCTAGCTCCCCCTCCCCCCAGCTCCTCTTCCTCCCCCAGCTCTCCCCTCTCTCAGCCTTCTCCCACCAGAATACGGGCAGTGGTCACTGGGCGTGAGGGGTATGCAGTTGCTCCAGGACGGGTGTCAGCATTTGCTTCACCTGGGGAGGCCCTGACAGGAAAAGGAGGAATTTTAAGGGCAGTTGGAAAAGGAGGCCTGAGGACAATCTCCATGCTTTTAAACGGCTGTCAGTGTGGCAGAACATCATTGCTACCTATGGCTATAGCTGTGAGACTGGAACTGGGCTCCCTCATCAGTAACACAACAGAGTGGGCCGGATGCTTTCTAGGCCTCCTCAGCTGCACCCCTCCACCCTTCTTGAAAGCCATACTTGCTCTGACCTGTAGGAATGTGGGGGAGAACTGCTCCTCCTTGGAGGTGCAGGGCTTAGCCCCATCAACCATTCCATGGGCGGGCTCAGAGCCCTCCTTAGTGGAGCAGGAATGAGGTGGGACTCCACGCTGGACAGGCTCCCTGACGCAGGAAGGTCAGCAGTCTAATGGAATATATATAACTCGTGGAGCTAGAAGGAGCCTTGTGAGCAGGCATCCAGCCCTCTCACTTACAGATCAAGAAATAAAAGCCCAGAGGAGTCAAGGGACTTGTCCAAGTTCATGTGTTTCTTTGGGGGCAGAGCTGAGGTTCAACTCACTGCAGTGTAGTATCTCCAATTAATTTATTAATAGTTCACAGCAGCAACAACAAAAGATCCCAGTGAGCTGGTGACCACGGTCAATCAAAACTTCTCTACATTTCTTTCATGAAAGCAAAATGGAAATGCTTTCGCTTCACGACCAGGTAAGAAAGTTTTCCTGAAGTGAGGATGTTGTCTAAATGGCCCACACAGCCCTCATCAACACTGTCCAAGGCTGGAGGTGACCAGTGGGGCAGTGGGCAGGGGCTCCTGCCAGGTTGGGGTGGGGATTTGCTTTTGTGATCAGCACTGCAGTTTCCCTGAAGAGAGTCCAAGGACACTGGGCTTGAGGACTAATATGCATTTTTATTCTACAATAATTTTCATACTGAGTTCAAGAGGCACTGGCTCCAAGTACATAAAACCAAATCAAATTACATTAATTGATTTTATTGAAACCTGCTGCAGTTGTATTCAAGCCCACAGTCAGGGGCATGACCCCTGTGAAATACCAAAGGGGCTTTTGAAATAATTAAATTAATTACACCCTGGGTTATGCACAAGGGCTTGCTCCTCGTGCTCAAGGCAGGCAATGCCTGCTCACTACCATGGGCAACACGACTGACCACAAAGTAAAATGCTCCCTAGGGGAGCGGAAGGCCCACGCCTTCCATTCTGGGGTGAGTCGTCTTTGTGCTTTTTAGGCAAACGCAGATGCACACGGGCACACACACATGGTCACCAGCTAGAATGGCCCCCTCTCTTTCTCTCTGCCTACTTCTGGTCCAGGTCAAGCACTTGCCCTATCCTCCTTGTCCTCCTCGCCCCTTTCTCTGCCTCCTTTCCTGACCACCCCCCCCAGGACCCCCCAGCACTTACATCCATGCCCTTGGAAGATGCACTTTCAGTTGCCTATTCTTTCATGAGGGGCTACCTTGTATGACTAAGTAAAGGATGAGAAGCCCCTCGAATGCAGAGAATGGGCTGCGACCTTCTCTGGATCTTTCAGGAAGCTCAGCCAAGCTCTGTATACGGAAGAAACTCAGGATATTTATTAAACACCTACTATGTGCTAGGCACTAGTCCAAAACTTTACACGGAGCGTAAAAAAACTAAGTGGAGCTCTGTTGCTTCTAAGTAAATCTTAAAACAATTCCATGAACCCTGTTGCTAATCAGGTGATGGCATCACCCTTCCGATTTGACAATTTACCTACAAACAAATCCCAGTGTCCCTGGTGGAAGGGATGCTCCTCACCAACCTTCATTTCACAAAGGACATTTTGCAGATCCACAGGGGAAAGGTTCTGGTGCAAGTCACACAGTGGTTCAGAGGATAAGCACCCTGTATCTTGTTGGCTCCCAGCTCTGAACAGATTTGTCCAGGGTGACAAGTCACCCATGATTGCAGTTACTCCTGTACTGGGGGCTAACACGCCAGATTAACCTGTCCTGCAGAGAAGACGCTGGGTGCCCAGGGATGGAGTCACCCACGTTCTGTGGCCTCGTGTGTGTTCAAGGAGCAAGGCCGGGCAGAGTGGGGACCTAGCCCTTCAGGGATCAAACCCTTACTCCATAGCCTCATCAAGACCTGCTCTACCCTTGCCTTAACCTGTCGGGACACCTTAGGAGACAAAGCCTGCCGCCCTACCCCTGTTGCACAAGAAGCTTTCCAAACCCCCACCCCCACCGCAGCCCTCTCCCAGCTTCCACACGCCTCTCACTACCCTCAAGACTATCCTCAAAATAGAGCCCTGGATGCCAGCCAATGCAAATCCCCTCCCTGACTGTGAACCTGAGCCGCTCAGTAATAACGATGAACACAGTCCTTGTAACCGTGACAGCTACTGTTCGCAGAGATTTGTACTGCTCTGTGCCAGGCACTCATACACCTTTCCATCTCATCCTCACAACCACCTCATCCGACAGGTGAGGAGACTCAGGTAAAGGGAAGTGAGAAGATGGCCCAAGGACACAGAGCTCGTAGCTGGTGGGGCCTGGATTCAAAGCCAGGTCTGTGGCACACCTGTCTGGCATCCCTGCAGACTACATCTTCCTCATATTGGTGGGCTGATGCTCTTTCATTGCATTCTTTAGATGAGGATACTTATTTTTAAAAAATATATATACGATAATAAAAGTTGGCACTTTAACCATTCGAGGGCATGATTCAGTGGCACTGATTGTATTCACGGTGTTGTGCCACCATCACTGCTATTTTGAAATTTTTTCCATCAGCCCAAATGAAAGCTCTGTAACTATTAAGCAATGACTTCCCAGTCCCAGCCCCTCCAACCCTCACCCCGTCTCGCTAATCCCTGCTCACCTCCAGTCTACTTTCTGTCTCTATGAATTTGCCTGTTACAGACATTCATACGAGTGGAATCATACACCATTTGTCCTTTGGCTGCAAAGCCACTTCTCTTCAACAGTAAGCCTGCCTGACCCATCGACTTTTTAGGCCCTCAATCTCTCACCAGCCAAAAGGACACAAGGACTTGGCCTGCCTCCGTCACCAGGAGGCTGTGGAAGCGGGATGGCTTGCGGGGTGGGGATATCATCTTGAGGAGGGCCAGGCCTTGGAGGCTCAGCATCCCCAGCTGCTGAAGCTCAAGAAAGGCCTCGTTGGGTCCTGAGTGTTACTAAGGGGACCAAAGAAGCTGGGGTGGTGGTGGAGGGAGAAAGCGGACTTTCTAGAAGGGAAAGGGGGCAAGAGGCGGACCCTGAGACCTCTGGGGGCCTGGGCAATGCTGTCTTGGCACAGGGGGGCCAAAGGGGGCCCTGTATGGACTCTAAGGAGTACTGCACCCCTGAGGAGAGAAGTGGCGGCCCAGCCAGAGCTCAATAGCCCCCTCCCACCAATTTTGGGCCCACAGACTCTTCACCTCCTCCCCACTATCGGCCCCTCCCTGTGGCACCAGCTGGGCAATCGCCTTCTTACCTGGGGCATTATTCGTGCAGCCAGCACCCCAGTTCCCCCCAAAAGCCTTCCCGCTCCCCAGGGTTTCCTCTCTGGCTCCACTAGGTCCTTTTCAATCTACACCACGTGATGTACCACACTGCGGGGGGCACTGTCTTTCGGGGTGCACATACAACGGAAAACACTCTGCGCTAGCATCCTGGGGCTGCCACCTTCTAGCCACCTGGGACAGGCAGCTCACCCACCCTGAGCCCCAGCGCTTCGTCCCTAAGGTGGACGTGACAGTACCCACCGCCTGCGTGCTGTCCTCGGGACCAGAGCGAGGCGCGCCTGTGACTTGTAACCTGGGCGTGTGGCGGGGCTGCGCAGGGACGCAGCACACGACGTATGGCGGAGCTTCCCGACACTCAATTCCACTCACCTCTTTGGGGGAAAATGTGTCCTTTTTATATGAAAAGAATAGAGGTGATTATGGAGAATAATGAAAAACTTGGGTTGCTTTTAAAAGACAAGACAGGTAACTTCCAGGGCACTTCTAGCTGTCTGGGAGCCATGTTAGTGGTTCGCTCAGAATCACAGCCATGCACTGCGCCCTCTGTTGGGAGGGTGTTTCTGGGGTTCGCTGGTGAGACCAACCGCCTGGCATGTGGCAGGTGCTCAGGAAAGGGTAGCTGTGATGTTTCCCCCAGTTATCATGGGGGGAAGAGTTAACGCAATGGCACTGCAACCCCTCTGATTGGTATCGTCTCTTGGTCTCCGTTGGGAGAGGCAAAGCGCTGGGTGGGAAGCATGTGGGGCTGCAGTACCGGGAGATTTTTTCTCTTTGCTTCATCATCACAGGCTGGATGCGTATCCTTGGACATATCACTCAACTTCTCTGCACCTGAGTTTTTTCCCCTACAAAGTGAGACAGAGTCTTAACAACTCATTATCAAAAAAAAAAGACAAATCCAATTTAAAAAGGAGCAGAAGACCTGAAGAGACAGTTTGCCAAAGAAGACATCCAGATGGCCAACAGGCTCATGAAAAGATGCTCAACATCACTGATCATCAGGGAACTGCAAATCAAAACCACAGTGAAATAGCATCTCATACTTGTCAGAATAGCTGTCATCAAAAAGACAAGAAATAACATCCTCATGTTGATAAGAATGTAGAGAAAGGGGATGCTCCTGTACTATTGGTGGGAATGTAAATAGGCGCTGCCACTGTGGAACACTGTATGGAGCTTCATTTAAAAAATTAAAATGAGAACTACTGTATGATTCATCAATTCCACTTCTTGGTATTTATATGAAGAAAATTAAAACACTAATTCAAAAAGATACATGCACCCAAAGTTCACCGCAGCACTCTTTACAAAAGCCAAAGTTTGAAAGCAACCTAAGAGTCCATCAAAAAAGATGAATGGATAAAGACAATGTGGTATAGATATATACGATGGAATATTATTCAACCATAAAAGGAAAAAACATCTTGCCATTTGCAGCAACATCAATGGACCTAGAGGGTATTAGGTGAAAGGAAAATAAGTCAGACAAAGACAAATACCATATAATTTCACTTATATGTGGAATCTCAAAGCAAACAAACCAAACAGAAGCAAACTTACAGTTACAGAAAAAAACAGGTGGTTTCTAGAGGGGAGCAGGGTGGAGGAGATGAGTGAAACAGATGAGGGAAATGTAGAGGCGTAAACTTCCAGTTCTAAAATGCGTGAGTCATAGGGGTACAATGTAGTGCATAGGGAATACTGTCAATGAGACGGTGACAACTCTGTATGGTGACAGATGGTAAGACTTTCGTGATCATTTCATGGTGTATAAAAATATCGAATCACTATGTTGTACACCTGAAATTAATATAATATTATAGGTCAATTATACTTCAGTTATAAATTCTTTGGAAAAAGAAAGAAGACAAATGCCCTAACAGCCCCCTTGCAGAGCTCTGTGCAGATGACATCAGAGCTCCCTGGAGGAAACAGAGCCAAGGATGAAGAAGCATGCTCATGCTTGTTTCACTTTAAGCTCCCACTGTAGCCTGGGGAGGCAGGTGAGCAAATCAAGCTGTTTGCGAGCACACCCAGAGCCCCAAGTGTGAGACGTTGCTACCACAGCCCTGCAAGGCAGACAGGGCAGGGATAGTGCTGACCACTCTGGAGATGAGGCCCCGGGGCCCTAGGTGGAGCTGGAGCCCGGTTCTGACTCCCAGCGGCTGGCTCGGCCTCCTTCTAGCACTCAGGGCTGCCCAGAGGTGAAAGGCAGGGCCTCAGTGGGCAAGGAGCTCTGTGTCACCCCCACGTTCAGTCAGAGGCAGCAAGGGTGGATCCAAGCCCTTTGAAAAATCTCCTTGTGGTCTCAAGATTCTGGAACTCTAACTGGCTCCCAGATTGAAAAGATGCTCAGCATCACTAATCATCAGGGAAATGCAAATCAAAACCACAGTGGGAAAAACAAAAAACAAAAAACATAAAGAGACTAATAAATCCACCTGGCCTGGAAGTTTAAAAAAAAAACACAGTGCAAAGGCTCTGACTTTATCTTTCCTACATTTGCTTATTGCATTTCACTTGGTCGCTTCTTTTCTGGAGCCTTGTCCAGAGCGCAGTGCCTGGTAGGTGCTTAAAAAACACTTGGCGATGGTTCTGCCGAAGTGGCCCTGGAATCTACTGTCTGTGCTGGAACAGGCCCTTTGGGACTCAGGCCTCGCGGTCACTGACACTGGCACCCTCTGAAAACCCAGCAGGGCGGAGGCCCAGCAGGTCTGTCCTCACTGAACGGGAGGAAGCTCTTCACGCTGCCCAGCCCAGCCAGCCCCCTCCTCCATCGGCGGGAGGATCTGGCCTTGGCTCAGCCCTGGCCACCCCCTCCCTGCCCCGTCCCCAGCCCTGCTGAACCCCATCCCACCCTTCCACCAGAGCTCTCAGTGCGGCTCCCCACACAATGGCCATCCGGGGGTAGTGCTGTGTCCGGTCCCTCCTCGGCCGGAGGCAAAGTCCAGACCCTTCCTCCACCCTCCCAGGCCTCCCACCCACGCCTGAATCTCTACTTTGAAAACTTCCCATGGACCAGTGATCTCTAGGCCACGGAGGCACACCACCCTCGCGTCCTCTCCCAGCCCAGGCCACCCCTCCTACGGGCCCCAGCCTACCCATTTCCTCTGCCCTTTTCACCCTTTGGCACCAAGACCAGCTATTCTGAGCCTCTGGTCCGGCTCCTTCCCCTGCCAGCTGCTCCCTTACCAGGGCCTTCATTTCTTGCTGCTTCTTTTCAAAGTGGACCCTTACTCAGTTCTGCCAACAAAGAGCATGTGTTCCTATGATATAGGAACACCAAAGGCAGCAAGATTCAGTGCAGATCTAAATGCTTGGGTTGTGGGTGCAAGCTGAGTCACTTCAGTTGTATCCGACTCTTTGAGACTCCATGGACTGTAGCCCACCAGGCTCCTCTGTCCACGAGAGTCTCCAGGCAGGAATACTGGAGTGTTTTGCCCTGTCCTCCTCCAGGGGATCTTCCCAACCCAGGGATTGAACACACATCTCTTATATTTCTTGCATTACCAGGCAGGTTCTTTACCACTAGTGCCACCTGAGAAGCCGCAAATGCTTGGGTTACTTGTTTGGAAATGTTAAATGCAGGCCACTGCATTGCTGGGTATGTGTGTGCATGTGTGTGTGTGTATGTATGTGTGTGTGTGTGTGTATACACAGGCACCAGTGGACTCTCAGTCCTTCCAAGAAGCTTTTCAAAGCAATCTTTCTCCCCCCTTGCCAGAAACAATGAATTAGTAAGGATGAGCCCCAACAGGATTAATAGCCCCTTTCTGGTTACTCAAGCTTCTTGCTTCTTTTATGACACACCAATCACTGGATTTCAAGGTTTCTTGGAGAAGATGCTAGAACAATTACTGCAGATCTTATAAAATTACACTGAATGGTATGTTTGAAAAGATAATTTTCTGTATTTAGCTCTGTGAAAAGTTTCCCACAAAAGCAGCAACAGTCAGATAAAGGTCCCCACCCACATAAAACAGTTTTGGTAGATTTTCAGATCCCCTTCAGAGTGTAAGGAAGAGACAGGGGAGAAGGACAGGGCCACAGAAAGGAAAAACAAGCCCCTAAGTCTTGCATATTAAAAAGCAGAGACATTACTTTGTCAACAAAGGTCCGTCTAGTCAAGGCTATGGTTTTTCCAGTAGTCATGTATGGATGTGAGAGTTGGACTATAAAGAAAGCTGAGCACCGAAGAATTGATGCTTTTGAACTGCGGTGTTGGAAAAGACTCTTGAGAGTCCCTTCGACTGCAAGGAGATCCAACCAGTCCATCCTAAAGGAGATCAGTCCTGGGTGTTCATTGGAAGGACTGATGCTGAAGCTAAAACTCCAATACTTTGGCCACCTGATGCGAAGAGCTGACTCATTTGAAAAGACCCTAATGCTGGGAAAGATTGAGGGCAGGAAGAGAAGGGGACAACAGAGGATGAGATGGCTGGATGGCATCATCAACTCAATGGCAATGGGTTTCGGGTGGACTCCGGGAGTTGGTGATGGACAGGGAGGCAAAGTGTCAGACACAACTGAGCGACTCAACTGAACTGAACTGATGTCTTGATTTGGCCTTGGTGACCAGGAAAACACACTTCTGGGGTTGTCCCAGTCAATATTTGATTCACTGAGCTTATCAGCCAGACCTCAACCTGTGAGAAACAGACAGAGCCTGGCACAGGAGCTGGGTACTGGATAAGGTATCCAAGATGATGGCTAGTAGGTCCAGGGCCTGTTGGTCAAAGGCCTCCTGCAAAGAGACCCTCGGAAAATGTTTACTTTCTGGATTTCTGTACCAAAGTTTTCCGATCCTGAAAAGTGAAAGTGAAAGTCACTCAGTTGTGTCTGACTCTTTGTGACCCCATGGACTACACAGTCCGTGGAATTCTCTAGGCAAGAATACCGGATGAGTAGCTGTTCCCTTCTCCAGGGGATCTTCACAACCCAGGGATCGAACCCAGGTCTCCCACATTACACTAGCTGAGCCACAAGGGAGGCCCTCTGATCCTGAAGCTCCAGCCAATTTGTTTTTGAAAAATACATGGTCAGTGTGAAGATTTTCCTAAACATGACACAAACCATAATGGGGAAAACATGATAGATGTAAGTAAAGCTCGAACTTTTCTGATAAAGGTACCACAGTACAAGTTAAAAGTCAATAATCAAAGTGAAAAGTATTTGCATTATGTATAACAGACATGGTGTGAACCTAAAATATGCAAAGAATTCCTCTGAACCAATAAGGAAAACCATGAAGTATAAATGTTCACTAAAATTATTTAAACTGTCCGTTCTCACTGATGATTTTTTAAATATAAAAACCAGCTGGTAGGTGCTTATGAAGAAAAGAGGGACCGATATTTTAGAGGAAGGGCACTGGATTGAGAGAGAAGATCTGAGGTTCCATCATCTATCCTGTGAGACCTTGGACAAATCCCTTCTCCATCTGGGAAAGTTTTCTAGTTGATATTTTAGTAGAAGTTGCGTAAGGAATGGGGTCTTTTGTCTTTGGCATCAGGAGTAAAAATAGCTTCTTAGACCTTCCTCTTTCTCCAAGTGGTTCCATTATATTTATCATAATATTTATCGCACCCTTCTTCACCACCCTTTCCACTGTAGAAGATTTGAAACAGAGGTGTTGGTGAGTCTGCTTCCCAGCTGCAGAATTTGAGAGGATGGAAGGGAAGTAGCTGAGCTAAGGCACCCTTAGCAGCCCTTGGTGTGTGGGACAACTGCTCTGGGGCTCTTGCCCTGTCTCCATGGGGGCCTGTCTGTGCCACAGAGTCTGCTGACATGCGGGATAGGAGGGGGAGACAAGGAAGGGGTAGACGACAGAAAGGGGAAGCGCAAAGCAAGAGTAAAGAAATGAAGGTCAGGCGGCTTTGGGTTTGAATCTCAACTCCTCCACCTCCTGCCCGTGGACTGCCTACACGAATCTGTTTCTTGGAGTCTCAGGTTCCTCTTTCACAAAATGGGTGCGATGCTCTCACCTCCCAGGCTCCTTTCCTGGCCATTACCTGTACCGCTCACCAGTGAGGCTGAAGAGACAGCGTCACTCTGCTGTCATTTAACTCCTTCGGCTCCCCTAAACCAGATTGTACAGCACTGTGGGCTGGAGTGGTGTCTCTGGAGGGGGCAGGGACCCCAGAACCCTGAGATGCTGGACTAGTGCCGGGGCCCTGGCGTGGTCCCTTCTGAACTTCCAGCCCCTGGCATGTTGCCTTGCGTGTGGAGGGCACAAGAACGAACGAATAAAATTTATGGATGCAGAACGAACACATGCAGAACGAACGAATAAAATTTATGGATGAGGAAGCCAAGGGCCAAAAAGGTGAAGCGATATCCTCAGGGCTATACAACCATTAATGACCCAGAGAGGGTGAGGGAGCTTTTCTTTCTTTCTTTCTTATCATGGGGAAAATGGAAGAGAGAACATATAGCCAATTATAGTGGCCCCTGAAGTCTCATGTTTCCCAGGAAAGTCTCATTTTATACCTGTTTCCTCTAATAATTATAATAATGCCCACTTTCACTTTCAAATTGTCTATTCTCCCAGTTATGAGGGAGATTGGAGGGAAGGACTCTGTGTTTCCCTGGCTCCATCTACTCCCCTACCCCTCATTTCTCATAACTTGTCAGATATGCAATTAAAATGTCATTCCATTCTCTATTCAGTGAAAGCCCCATTTAAACTCTGCTCATCCCAAAGGCAACCTTCCCCCAGAGAAACCCATGAAAGCTGAGGTCAGCCATCAAGGTGCTGTCTCTGCCCGCTCATGGAGTGATGGGCTTCCTCACTGCCTAGCTGCCTCCCCTGTACCCTCAGCGAGGAGGGCAACAAGGGCACGGCCTTACCAGGTCAGGGCCAGAACAGCTCCTCTCCACCCTGACTGACTAGGATGTAGTCTTCCTATTGCCAGGGGCACCTGGGCCCATCAGTGGAGAGAAGGCCCTTATTGAGCACAGCCCCTGGTGGGCCTGGCAGCCTCTCCAGAGAAGGACAGGCAGCCTGGGATGAGAGCTGGGGCCTTGTGGTCTACCTACATGAGAAATGTGGGGCTGAGGGGAGGCAGAGAGGCTCAGGAGGAAAGAGAAACATTCTCCTGCCAGGAGAGCACACCAGACCCACGGGCAGCCTCAGAGATGAGCATTTTCAGATGTGCTCAGGTTCCTGTGGTTTGGCTATTGGATTGAGGAAGCGGGGTGTGCTTCCTGCTGGTCTTTGAATGCTTGGAGACAGCCACCTCAGCGCAGTAAGTAAGGGCACTCGTCTACGAGATCCTTGCAGGCCTGACTCCACGGGTGCCTCTCCCAGAGCCTTTCCTGGGCTCAGCCCAGCCTCTGTGCCCAGCCTCTCTGCACAGACGGGTGACTGGAGACCTGCGTGCATGTGGCCGCAGAGGCCTGTTGTGGTTGATCCCAAAGCATCTCTTTTGGGAGATGGGTGTGGTGATTTTCCACTGGAAGATCGCCCGCCTCCCATCAGGGTAGGAACTCTTCACTTCCTAATCCCACAGGGAATGCACACTGGGCTCTGCACACAGCTGGTGCTCAACTGGGAGTGGAGTCTTAGAACCCACGGTTGGCGGCCCAACCTTCCTGGGCCTGGGCCCTGAAGCTCCCGTGGACACAGTCGAAGACAGCCTGGGGTCTCACTTGCACTCCCCGAGCCCTGCCTGTACCTGTGGATGCCCTGCCTACAGAGTTCCCAGGCCTGGTTCCTAGAGCAGGACAAAGCCAGTCTCCGGGCTCCTACCCCAGGCTGGCTGACTCCTGGTTTCCCAGAAGGAGGAATCCAGGCCTGCTTTGGCCATCTCTCCCCCTCCTGGAGAGCATTGGGTGTGACATGGCACCAGCTCTGTGAGGTCAGGAACTCAGATCTCTTGTTTCTTTTTTAATTCCCCTCTCCCTCTCAGCCCTTACTTTCTGGGCTTCCCTGGTGGCTCAGCTGGTAAAGAATCTGCCTGCAGTGCAGGAGACCTGGGTTCAATCCCTGGGTTGGGAAGGTCCCCTGGAGCAGGGAAAGCTTACCCACTCCAGTATTCTTCCCTGAAGAATTCCATGGACTATCCATGGACTCGCCAAGAGTCGGACACGACTGAGTGATGTTCACGTTCACGTTCATGTTCTCCCTCTCAGCCCTTGCTTCCCCGCCTGGGCCAGGCCCTCTTCTCTGTCAGAAATACCCCAGAAAACATCCATCTGATAGCTGATCTCAGCAACTGTTTGGTTGGAAAGGCCTAGAAAAAATCCAGTGTACCCACAATGGGCATGATTACTGACACACCAGCCCCAGCACAGGCTGGTCAGAGCAGACTCTCAACTTCTCTTTGCACCAGTGCACTCAAGTCCTCACTGTTGCCCTCTGGCTGCCCTGCAGCATGGCACACAGAAGACACGCGGTCAGCATCTGTGATGAGGGGGTGTGCACCTACTGGGACCACGCCATCAGCGGGCACGTGTGACTGTCCCATTGCATGGATGAGCAAGTAGAAGCTCAGACAGTTAAGTGGGTTCCCCAAGGCCATTCAACAAATGTCCAGCCATATTTCAAGGTTAATTCTTCCTGTCTTTAAAGACTACGGTCTTTTTACTCTGTGGTTTTTTGCTCTGTGCATTTCTGTGGTTCAGTCAACACTGACGCTCTGTGCTTAGCACTAGAAGGGATTCAAAGCCGACTGAGAAATAGCCCCAGCTCTTAAGCAGTTCATACTGAAAGGGCCAGACTCTCCCTTCACGACCACCTCCGATAAAAGACAGACATGGCAAATCCTGCCCAAGACGCTGAAACCTCTGTGTGCAGGCTGTGAGCAGAGGGGTGACGTGCGTTCTGACCAGAATGGAGAAAGGTACCTGGGACGAGGTGGTGCTGGGTTGGGCCACTAAGCACAGACTGGCTTCGGGCCAGGGACAGAGGCTGAAGAATTCAAGATGGACTTGAGGCAGCCCCCTGGTGGGAGGACGAGGCTGAGGTAGGCGCTTTGCTTAAGCACCACGAGGCAGGTCAGAGGGTGGCCAATTTCCACGAGCCTGGCAGAGCAGGAGGAAGGGCTGGCTGTCTCAGGAGAGCTTGAGCTCTGACAGGGCCAGAGGGGAGAGCCCTACTAAGGTGAATTGGGAGTGGGGCCGGCATCCGCCTGCCCTCCCTCCTCAAATGCGGTCTGGGAGATTCAGCCAACCTCCTGGCCTCAATCAGCAGGAGCCCCGGGGAGAGCAGATAAGCGAGCTCTGAAGGATGAGCTCCAGCCATGGGGCTACAGACTTATTATTTTTCCCACACACTTGATTGACAGGACACACGGAGCCGCGGGGAACGGGCTTCTCCAGGCCTCTGCTGATGCTGGGAAGAGGAAGGGAGTAGTGACAGGCCTGGGGTCCTTCAGCCAGTGCTCCCCCAGGGCTGGGGCCTGGAGGTGGAGAGGGCAGCAGAGCCGCCTGCTGTCCCCCAGCCCTGTCTTCTGTCTCCTTCTAGCTTTTCCTCCCTTCCGGTCAGCACGGTTCAGGGAGGAAACACTTGGCGAGGCTCTTGGGAGAGCCTCTGGCATACAGGCTCCTGCACTTTTCAGGGCTGGGGGAGGGTAGGCCAAGGGCAGAGGGGGAGTCAGCGTCTGTGTCTGTCTTGAGGGGACGTGTGGGAACACATTCGCCCACTGTGGGCCATTAATACACCGTGAGACCCTTGCTGGGCCTCAGTTTCCATTTCTGTAAAACAGATGCCTTCCAGCTGCCTAGAACAATCTCATCTCCCTCTTCCCGAGGTAGGCGAACAGTTAATTTCCTTCAAGGTTTGTTTGTTATAAATTTCTACCTCCACATTGAGATTTGAAGAATCCCATGGTGTCAAGGGCATTAGACCCGAAACCTGATTAAGAAAATCAGTAGATGCCCTCCAAACACAGGAAAGTTGTGTTTACTGAGCTTCCACTCCATGCCAGGCCCTGTGCCAACAGCAAGTGTTTACTTTGATTGTCTTATATAATCTTCACATCGGCTCTGGGAAGAGACGATTTTTAGCCCCATTTCCCCCAATTTGGCAGAATTTCTTGAATTTCTTAAAGTCCTGCAGTGGCTTTCCAACACCAGAATGAAATCCAGACTTCTCCCACACTGCCTTCCCAGCACCATGCCACTTTCTGATTTGGCCAGAATGCTTTCCTGGTAGCTCAGCTGATAAAGAATCTGCCTGCAATGCAGGAGATTCCTGATTTGATTCCTGGGTCAGAAGATCCCTTGGAGAAGGGATAGTCTACTCACTTCAGTGTTCTTGGGCTTCCCTGGTGGCTCAAATGGTGAAGAATCCACATACAATGTGGGAGATCTGGGTTCGACCCCTGGGTTGGAAAGATCCCTTGGAGGAGGGCATGGCAACGCATTCTAGCATTCTTGCCTGGAGAATCCCCATGGACAGAGGTGCCTGGTGGGCTACAGTCCATGGGGTCACAGGGTCAGACATGACTAAGCACAGCACAGCATAGCTGATGGACAGAAGGCTGAGCACCGAAGAACTGATGCTTTCGAACTGTTGTGCTGGAGGACTCTTGAGAGTCCCTTGGACAACAAGGAGATCAAACCAGTCCATCCTAAAGGAAATAAACCCTGAATATTCATTGGAAGGACTGATGCTAAAGCTGAAGCACCAGTACTTTGGCCACCTGATGTGAAGAACTGACTCATTGGAAAAGACTGATGCTGGGAAAGATTAAAGTCAGGAGGAGAAGAGGATGACAAAGGATGAGATGGTTGGATGGCATCATCGACTCAATGGACATGAGTCTGAACAAACTCCGGGAGAAAGTGAAGGACAGGGAAGCCTGGTGTGCTGTGGTTCATGGGGCCCCAAAGAGCTGGATACAACTGAACAACAACGACAACTGATGGGCAGAGCGTGGTTCTACAACTGCCTCAGCCAAGGCCGACAGTACTTCCCTGGCCCCATTCATTTACATCTACTTTTACTCAGGCCCAGTTTAAGTTTTGCTCCTCCCTTAAAGAAGGGCAAGACCAGGGGAGGCAGGTGAGATGCTCAGGGAACAAAATTTCCCTGCCAGCCCTGCCCTTGCACAACTCTGAGAATGAAGACTCCTTAAATTTGCCCAATGCATTTGCCTCACTGTTCCCAGCCTTGTCCCAGAGTCTATGTCCAGCCCAAAGGACTTGTCAGTCCTCTGAAATTCCCATAGCCCTCCTTTGTGTGTCTTGACACTGGAGTGTGTCATGGGGGCCAGACATGATTCCTTGCATGAGTGCAAGGCAGGGATCACTTTTCCTCGGTCCCCATCCTGAAACCAATAGGGTGCAAGGCTTTCACACCTCCAACCTTCAAGCCACTCCCCTCTCTGCATTCTTCTGCCCTCTGCCCCATCTGCATAGGAACTCCAATTCATCTTAGAATCTATATAAAAATAATGGTTTATCTTTGTGGGTAAATATTATATAGCCATCAAAAATGATATTTCCACATGGATGTAGGAAAATGCTTTCCAACTATGACTGAACATCCAGAGGCTGCAAGAGGTTGATGAATTTTACTACATAAAAAATTTTAAATTATATGGCAAACACCATAAGTAAAATCAAAGCTAATAAATGGGGGAAAATATTTGCTACATATATTGTAGATAAAACTTAATATCACTATCATGTTTCTAAAAAGCTGTTATGAATTGAGGCACAAAGAACCAAAATCCCAATAAAAAAGTGGATGGGCAAAAGAATGTACTACTTACAAAAGGAATATAAATAATATCCTTAAATATGTAAAGATTCAACTTCACACATAAAAAGATAAATGCAGATTAAAACTACACTAAGATACCATTTCATACTCATGACATTGGCAAAAGTTTCAAAACCTGACAGCATCTTCTTTAGCAAGGTTATGAGGAAACAGGTAGGAATGCAAACTGGCATAACCCCATGAAGGATATCTGGGAATATCTTACAAAACTCCACACACATTCACTCATCAATTCAATAATCCCATTCTGAGAAATTTACCCTGAAGATACACTTCCAACACACACACACAAGCTTTGAAGCACTATTTATAATCATTTTATGGTCATGCACAGGACAGTGGTTGGATAAACTGTGGGATGCACACACGGAGTACTATGCAGCTGTAAAAAAGAATAAGGAGGACCTCTATGAATGGTATGTAGTGTTTTCCATGAGACTGAATATATAAAGCCAAATGTTTAAAAGGCATATATGATATACTATTTATCATGTAAAAAAGAAGGGAAAATTTCAAAACACATAAAAAGTGCTAATTTTTATAGAAAGCAATCAAAGTGTAAATATCAAACAATTATGTTGACTTCTTACCAGGGGGAGATGGGGTGGAAGGAGCACAGGAGAGAGTGTTTTCCTAGTATACCTTTTGGTGTAGTTCTGACAAACTATAATAGCCAATTATAGGTGGCCAAATAGGGCACCTTCTCTCCACTGATGGGCCCAGGTGCCCCTGGCAATAGGAAGACTACATCCTAGTCAGTCAGGGTGGAGAGGAGCTGTTCTGGCCCTGACCTGGTAAGGCCGTGCCCTTGTTGCCCTCCTCGCTGAGGGTACAGGGGAGGCAGCTAGGCAGTGAGGAAGCCCATCACTCCATGAGCGGGCAGAGACAGCACCTTGATGGCTGACCTCAGCTTTCATGGGTTTCTCTGGGGGAAGGTTGCCTTTGGGGCAACCTTATAGTTGCCCGGGCCTATTTTGCACAATTTCACTAGTCCAGCATCTCAGGGTTCTGGGGTCCCTGCCCCCTCCAGAGACACCACTCCAGCCCACAGTGTTGTACAATCTGGTTTAGGGGAGCCGAAGGAGTTAAATGACAGCGGAGTGACGCTGTCTCTTCAGCCTCACTGGTGAGCGGTACAGGGGAGGGTGGGCAATGGATGCTTATAATTTTCCACTGGAAGATCGCCCGCCTATTAGTATCCAACCTAATTTTTTAAAAAACAAAATTAAATCAATAATAATGGGAAGGGAAAAATCCCTAAAATTAAATGAAAACTGAAAAAAGAAATAAAATCTAACAGCAGAGATGGGTTGGAGTAAGGGAACAAGATTGGGTGACTGCAGCAGTGTAGGTGAAACAATTCTGATGTTATTTTAGATTTAATACAGGATTAAGTAAGTGAGTGAATATGTTGATGTTTGGGGGAACCTGAGTTTTCCCTGTGGAAGAAAGACATATAAATATGGAAGGAGATAAGACAAAAAGCAACCCTGCGGAGGTAGACTGGATTTGGAAGTACTGGTGTGGACTCATAATGTCTCACATATGAATATGTAAATCCATATGAATGTCTATGTGCATGTGTGTATACACGTATTATGAAAGTTATGTTTATGTATTTATGCATACTTAATACTTTCTAGTTCTATCCCTTAAAAGGGCCAAGAAGCAAAGACAATCAGTAGCCATGAGCACACTCAGAGCCCAGATCTTGGTCTCTAATACCATTCTCTACTAAAAGGAAGCAAGGCTTCTCAGAGAAATGATTGACTGCAGGGCTAGCACCAGGCAGGTACAAGATGAGCCTGGAACCTCTTGTTATGCCAGAGAGCAAGAAAGTGCTTTGATATGGTGACATATCAAAATATCATGGGAGTCAGCTTAGAGGGGCTCCTCTACCAGTTGACTCTGGGGCAGCTTAATTCCCAAAATAATTGAGAACAGTGAAAAATAATACTGATAAACTTTTGGGAAAGCAGAAATTCACCAGACAGACAAGTAAATACATTTTATTGCTTACAATAGTAAATGTATACTGTTTGCAGCACAAATAAATTCTACTGTTAGAGCAGAAAGCCAAGGGCCAATTGGTAAACAGGGAGGTAATGCTGAAGCCGGAAAAGCATTGATTTGCAGCAACCGTCATGTTAACAATGGGACCAGGCATGAGTCATCAATGGATACTACATCCATGAAGAGTAGGGACTTGCGTAATTGCAGTCTTCCTATAGACTGCATGCTGGTTTTAAGGGAGAAAAAATAATAATCCTCATATAGTGGAGAAACTGGCAATACCTTGACTGGTAGATCAAAATTAACATCACCAGTGGGGACCAATGAGTGATTTCTGGTGTGATTGCCTGAGAAGAGCCCAAGGTAGTGCAGGCAGGCATCTGCCAAGAATGTATAACCTAAGTCTAATGACAAGGAAACATCAGACAAACCCAAAACAGGGAGCATTTGTATTCTTTACACATCTCAAGTCCTAAAAGACAAAGAAAGGCTGCAAAAATGTTCCAGATTAAAGGAGGCCAAAGAGACATAACAAAGCAACATCCAATCCTAGACAGGATCCTCAGTGGACAGGGATGTGCCGTAAAGACCATCATGAGCTTAAATGATGAAATCAAAACACAACTGGTAGACTGCATAATTAGATAAAAGCATGCATTCTTGTTACATGCATTGATCAGCCATACTATGATTATGCTAGAGAATACACCTATCTTTAGGAAACACATACTGAAGTGTTTAGGGGTAACACCCTCAAGTGGTTCAGACAAAAATGTATGTGTGTGTGTGTGTGTGTGTGCATGCGTGTGTGACAGAGAGAGATACAAGTGATACAGTTGATACAGGAACAATAGATGGGTCTAGAATACAAAGATGTAAGGGTCTTCTTTTTATTTTTTGTGGTTTATCTTTAACTTGAAATTATTTCCTAATAAAACAGTTTTAAATGGAAGTTCCAATACTTGAATGATGTTCCCTTCTCTGCAGGTGCAAACCCTCCTCTGCCAGAAGACCATGGGCAGGCAGCCAGACCAGGGGGCAGCTCAGAAATCAAGCCATCTGGGTTCAGTGCGGCCATGAGTGAGTGCCTCATATCTCCGTCTATGCTCCCACCTCGTGGGCTGCTGGACACCTGAAACACGGTGCTGGCTAGGCTTCGCTCTCAGATTATGCTGGCCGGCTGTGGGAAAGGCAGGATCACCCTGAGCTCTGTGGGAGCAGAGCGAGAGCTGCCTGTGGCTCCGACACCCATGGTTGGGGGCAGGAAGCGGAGGATCGCGCAAGATTGTGGCCCAAGACAGGCACTGTCCCAGACGAGGCTTGGCGGGCTGAGCTCTGTGCCCTTTGCTCTGGCCCTGACCCTCACTTTTCTTCAGCTAGCGTCTCCTTCAGGGCCCACTCCTGGTGGCTCTCTTGCCGGAGCTCCTTCCCGTGAGGCATCGGACGGGGCGTTTCAGTGCGGATTCAGCATGGCCCCAGCGCCCTCTCCAGTGGAACTGCAGTGACAGTATGTTCTGGTGAGAAGAACGGTGTCCCTGAAGAAGAGGCTGGGGACTTCCCTGGAGGCCCTGAAATCGACCCCAAGACTCTAGACCCTGACAAGGATGCTGGGCCTCCCCTCTGCCCCCGGGATGTCATGAGGGCAGAGGCGCTGTGCTGCTGCCCCCACTTGCCCCTCTGGTTTCACTCTGCCCCTGGCACTTGGCTCTGTCCAGAGGTTGTGCCCCTACAGACTGCAGCAGCGGCCCCCTGCCCTCTGGCCCGCTTCCTGTTGGCTCAGCCCTGCAGGGAGGGAGAGAGGGAGATTGGCTGTTTATTGCCGTGTCTCTCCGTCTTTGGGGGCCCCTCAGGGCACGGCCCCGTGAGGTGGTCCCCCCCACAGCACCCTTGCAGCCCCAGCCCCTTCAGTCTCAGTGTCAATAGCCCCGGGGCACTGCACTGGGCCCGGGGGTCCCCTATATCCTGCACAGGCCTTGGGACTCAACTCCCTTCAAATAGCTCACTTTGAGTCTGCCACCTGCCTCCCGCCAGCCCCTCCCTCCAGCAGACACCTGTGGAGGGAGGCCGGGCGGCCCCCCTACCGCCGCCCCACCGTGGTACATGTCTGCCCTCGGGGCCCGCGCACCCAGCTCAGGGAGGGGACCCACCGCGAAGCCATTCACGCCGCAGAACAAAAGCAAGGGCTGCCGCTGGAGCCCTCTTCTGAGGCTCAGGGCCTCCTGTTCCAACTCTATTTCATCTTTTCATAAGTTACTGTTAACTGAAACGCATTACAAGAAGGGAATTAAAAGAGAGAAAAGTTGGTGGAGGAATGCCCTTTCTTTTTGGTTAAACCTTTTGTTAGCCATTCTTTCGGAGCCTGATTCAACCAGGGAACGTGTGGCAGAACCCGTTCTTCAAAATTAGTTCCAAGAGACAGGCAGGCTCTTTATTATTCATTCTATTAAAATCAAAATATTAGCTAATGCCTCTCGTGCCATCAGAGTGGGCCTGGCGACTCCTCTGATGCATTGTCCTGCTTGAAAGTGAAGAAGCCCTTTCATGCCAAGGCCTCTGTCAAGTCCCTCTGGTCTCCTGCTCACACCAATGACAAACTCTGACATGCTGAGTCTGAGACACTTGTGGGCCCAGGATGAGGGTCCAGGGCCAGACAGGCAAGGCTGCCTCTTCCCGGCCCCACCCAGCACTAGAGGGCACCCGGCCTCCTATGCCTCCTTAGAGCCCAAGGTAGCCTCAGCAGAGCGGGAATGCCCCTCCTGGTCGCAGGGGTGTGGTTTCCCAGATCCAGAACTAGAACTGCTTTTTTCTGGGAGGGAGGAAAGTGATGATTCAGGGACCCTGAGGCTCAGAGATCAGAACTGCTTTGCAAGCTCCTTGGATTCCCCACTGCAACCTTATGAACCACAATGCCAAGGAATTCCTTTAATCTCACAGGAACACACAAATCTGGATTTCAGCACTCCAAGCTCTAGAGTCACTGACAGGTATCATGGTGGTGTTTTTAATCGGGCCCTGAGGAAGACAGCGAGGTTCTTAGCTCAGTGGAGGCTCATTATCCTTGAGAACCATGGGGGGAACCAGAGCCCCCAGCTGAAGAGCTGGCTCAGCAGGGTCTGTGCCTGTTGACCTGGGTTGCAACATGGATGAGTATAGTTCCCTTGGGGGTCCTCCTAGCTGACTGGGGAGTGAGGGAGGCTACACAGACCCAGTGAGGGGGTGCCAAAGGACAGAGAAAGCAGAGATTCCTGGACGCTGAGTGAACCAAAGAAGGCTTCCTGGAAGAGCTGGACTTTGACAGATGGTTAAGGACTAGAAAGGAGAGAGGAGAGGGAAGGGCAAGGAGAACTGTGAGTGAAAAACTCATAGGTGGGGGTGGGAGTAAGATGAGGTGGGAAATGGTCAGAGATAAGGCTGGAAGGATCTTGACTGCAAGTAAAAGTAGGAATTCTTTCTTTCTTCCTTTTGTTTCCTTGAGCCATCCTAAATTCATTATTAATCTCCCAAGACCTATTTTGTTGATAAATGTTGATTTCCCTTGTACACTTGTTCATATTTCTGATGGAAATGTATTATAAAATCACTCCTTCAGCTGCTGATTACCATGGTAATCAGGAACGCTCACCGGCAGGCCAGCACTCCTCTTGAAAATAAGATTCTGAAGATACAGGCTTTCATTTCACTTATGATGTGCCTGGGGAGAGAGGGAGTGAAGCAGGAGTAGGGTGCGGTATAGGGGAATGGTTCCCTCCTCTGGGGAAGTCTTGGCAGACAGTATGGCCTCCAGGGCCTGGGAGGGCTCAGCAGGCAGATGGGGGGAATGGATCATGGATCAGACTGGGAACAAGTCAACGGGGCAGGTCCCGCATATGCTGGTGCTCTACTGTGTGCTTGCAGCTGGGGACAGCTTGGCCGGATCCCAAGCCAAAAGAGGATGTGAGCTACCAGGTGTGCAAGATCAGGAACCTTGGCTAGAATTCCACTGTGTGCCACTTCTGCCACAAGAACCACCTCTATGCCTCCTGGGATATCATGAAGATGTCATCAGCAGCACTATTATTATTATTTCTCCCTATCACAAGATTCTAGTTGTTTAAGGTTTGGTAAAAGCCCCACAGGTTTGAACTGTATTATTTTAAGTTTTCAAGAGCTCCAATCAGACTGCTCGGCTTTAAATCCTGTTCCACCACTGACTGACTGTGTGACCCTGGGCAAGCTACTGAACCTCTCTGCTTCTCCTCACCTGTAAAAGGAAGTCTCTAATGTGTAAGAGTGTTGGGAGGGTTAAGTGAGTTAATACATGTAAAATGTTAGAATACATCTGTCACAGAATAAGCCCTCAAAAATGCCCGGAAGACAGCAGAGCTGCCCCTCTCTGTGGATGGGGGGCAGGGGCACTGAGGCCAGATAGTGCCCTGGACTTAGCACAAACATCTCCTTGCCTTCTTCTCCTGACACCTCCATGTGACCCTGTTGGAATGGTAGGCAGCCCAGAACCCCGAAGCCCCAGCTGCATGGTGACAGTGGTGGGTCTGGGCTGGAACCCAGACCCCCTGCCTCCTTGCCCACAGCTCTTCCATCTTTCTTCCCAAAGATGCTGGTTTGCTGACCTCTGCTTGTTCACCCCAAGCTAAGACCCGTCACTCCCTTACTCTGACTGCAGTCCTGGGACTCTCAGGTCAGTGAACATAGGATTTTAGAACAGTCATAGCCCCAAAGTCTACATCCTAAATCATCTACAGCTTTCAGTCTCTCCTACCATTGCCCATATGCGTTACCTGATGAAACACCACCACCATAATCACAGTAGCAGTTGCATTTATTGCTTTCCCAGTTCTAGGCACCAGAGTACCTTCTCTGTTACAATAATAATAATTGCCATTAATAGAATTGCTTCACACTAGACATCAAATAATCCACATCAGTCCAGGAGCTGTGGTCTCTGCCTCACAGAACACCACCCTACACCCCCAGCAGTTTCTGACAGGCCATTATTCTGGGTCCTGCTTACTCTGTCCAGTGATAAGGAAACTCCACCAATTTGATGCCTTATCTGGTTGCAGGTTGAGGAAAGATATTATTTCAATCAAGATAATGATTCTGTTTCTTGGACGGAAATGAGATTTTTTTTTTTTCATTGCTTTCTGAGGGTGTCACCAAAACCTGTCTTGGGGCTTGAACAGGTCAGATACAAGTTAGTGGATTTTCTTGTGACCCAAGAGAGAGTGTAAACACGACAGAGAGCAGGAAAGAGGAAAACATACATGCCAGGCCTATGAGATCACAAAGTAAGTTCCATGTGGACATTTACAAGCATCAAACCTGTGGAACAAAAATTCGGAAGGTAAGTGTGCAGCGTGAGCCCGATAGCCTGCATTTCACAGGAGGTAAATGACCTTTAAGGAAATAAGGATAACAAAGCCACAGAGACCAGACACAGCTATGACAGCAACTTAAAAGTCTTCTAAACCTGCCTGTCACGGAGGATAGGCTTCCTTCGTGACTTTGCTGACAGATGACCCAGCAGCTCTTTCAACACCTCCTCCAACAGGGAGCTCACCAACAATGGAGCCTACGCCATCACTGACCCACTCCTATGTCAAGGAAAGTATCTCCAGATTACATATTAATAGCAAAGTCAGTTCATAAAAGGAAACCACAGGGAGAACTTACAAGGTACTAACACTGCAGTAGATCTAAACACACTTTGGAAACAATACACATTTCAGTAAGTCATCAAATGATATGCAAATAACATTAGGTGGTAAATGCAACGCTTTGAATGAGGGAATTGCGTGAAAGTTTATATTATTTAAAATATTTGGGAATTTCAAGGGCTGTAGCACAGCATCTCAAGCTCTTTATAGGTGATTTGCTTTAATGAGGAAATAACAATTGTCAATTCTTATATCAGTTGTTTATATAGTAACTCTAAGAGTTTGGAAATGTTTATAAAGGCTTTATGTCTTTTGAACATTTCACTGAGAACTGACTTGATGGAATGCTCTCTCTCCAAATAGAAGATACATCTCAGCTCAACTGATTCTGGAACAGACTCAGTTCTGCTGATTTTTAAGGACCAGGTGGGTGGCATCTTACTATACTGCAATCGGACTGACCAAAACTTTGTAATCTAAACTGCACCACTGTTGGTGTGTATAGGCTGTCAACGGAAAGTAACCCAAAATCTGAGTAATATTGGCTGTCAGCAGAGGAGGAGCCAGGCTGCTTGGGACAGAGTTGGGAAGGAGATTTTTCACACCATACTTTTTGATACTTATGCATTTAGGGCCATGGACTTGTACTACCTATTAAGAATAAAATTATAGTTTAAAAAAGCACATAGTTGTTTTAGTGAAGACAGACTTTGACATCATCGACTTCTATTTTAACGCCGATACTTTTAAAATGCAATGAAAATTATTGCCAGGTCAGGTGAAAATCACATTTGGCTATCTCCACAGCACTGACGCTCATGGCAGGGTAGTAAATGTGACCCATGCCACACTCAGACCCCTTTTTTCCTGCTGGGCACCCAATCAAGAAGAGGCTTGCTCTGATATACCTTTGCTCAGCTCCTCCTTCCTGACCCTGCTTCCCTCCCTCCATTACAAGCTTTCCCTAACGCTCTCTTTTGCTCCATCAGCTGCAACAGTCAAGTCACTTCAGTCGTGTCCAACTCTGTGTGACCCCATAGACGGCAGCCCACCAGGCTCCTCCGGCCCTGGGATTCTCCAGGCAAGAATACTGGAATGGGGTGCCATTTCCTTCTCCATTTGCTACATCACATGTGCCTGAATCCTTGTCTCGGGCTCTGCCTCTAGAGAATCCAACCTCAGTCAGTCCAATGCAGCCTTCCTGTATCTTTCCAGAGGCTTGACTCTGGGGGTAGAAGCACGCGTGAGCCTTCCTCTTTGAGGGCAGAACCATAACCAATTTCCTGCCCAGTCAAAACCACCAGTCTGATACCATTCATTCCATGAAAGGCAGCACAGCCAAACGGTGACCTTTCAGGACAGAGTTCCCACAGCCGGATCTGGTGAGACTGCGCAGCTCTCGTCTCCCCAGGACGAATGAGCCGTAGGCAGGCGCAGACCCCGAAGGCCTGCTCCATAATCAGACATGCAGTGGTACACAGTGGGAAGTCAGTATGAACATCGGCTCTACCTGCTGAGCAATCTCGAACGAAATACTGAAGCTCCTCAAGCCTCGATTTTCTCATCTGCAAAATGGCACTACCTGACAGCCTTTGTGAGGCTCCGATGAGGCAGCACCATCAAGCGTGCTTCCGACTGGCAGCACTACATAAATACTGGTTGTTCTCGACATTCAGATCAAGCAAGTATCCTCTGCTTGCTTGGAACAAATAATTAAATTAACCTGTGTTAAATAGATATACTCCAGCTGCTCCTCACCCTGGGCATAGTACCTGGAGCTCCCTGCATGAGAAGCAACTCCAGGGAAAAGCAAGTGGACATGGAGGACACTGTCCTGGTGACTGTCCACCTGAAGCTTAGGGTGTGTCCCCATCATGGTCTCATGACCCTCAGTTGCAGTTGTCTGGAGAAGGTTGAATCTCTCTCTCTCTCTCTCTCACTGAGATACAAGGAGTATCCTCAATGTGAATTTCCTGTAATCTACCCAGTGTCTATGTTAATCTCGAATGCAACTTCCAACTTGTTGAAAAACCCATATAGTCTTCTCCACGTGATGAGTCATAAACTGGCAGAAAACTAATTTTACTTACATAGATCAGGGATGCTTGCTATCCTGATTCTTTGTGGACCATTCATGAAGGCATGTCAAGCCCCATACCATCTGGCCCTGCCCAGCATCACCGGCATTTCCTCTCCTCCCCATTAGACCCACGTCTACGACATCCTCCACATAGTCCATTGGGTGTTCCCATCTTGGGGCCTCATCCTTGTTCCTTTCCCTCTGGAACAGCCTCCCTCCTCCATCAGCCCAGCTCAGCTCTCCCTTTACCCAGGATGCTTTCCCTAACCACTCCCATCATCAGCATACTGCCTGTGCCATACATATGGCAGGATGTATGCCCTTTCATAAAGTTCTTTCATGGTTTCACGGGCAGATGTCTTCTCTTCCCACACTGGACTGACCATTCCTCCAAAACAGAGCCTGGACCTGCAGCTTCTCTTGTATTTCTCAGAGCCACCAGATAGTGCCAGGCGCCTGGCAAATTAATAATACTCCCAGATTGAGTAATAGACTGGGTCATATGATTGCTCTCAGTTAAACACACTGCTAAATGGCCTGTATGAGAATTTGCTGTTCTAAATAAGATCACCCTAGCAGCAAACTTGGAACTGTGCAAACTGTTCGTGGCCCCAGAGCAAAAAATTAAAAAAAAAAAAAATGCGTCATCCTCATACCAAAGGAGTCCTGCTCTCCTCACACACCAATCGACCCCAAGGGAGCTGCTCTCTACCATGAGCCAGTGGGCGCACCCTCCACTCAGAGGGCAGAGCCAGGGCTCAGACCATGAGCCTTCACAGCCTTCTGTCCCACCAGCCGGAGGCACTTTCCAGAAGAACCAAAAGCCCGACTCCATCCATCCAGGTCACGTTCCCTTCCCCAAACGGGGAAACCCACCCACTTCCCAGGAACACTGTCAAATCACAGACCGAAGAAAGCAAAATTCAGACTCACAAGCGACCACGTCTTCTTCTTAAATTTCAGGCCAGCAGTTTCTGTGCAAACCTGCTCATTTCCTGCAAAGAGAAGAAGGGGATGGAGAAGCATATTAGCATCTGCTCTGGGTATCCTTCAGCAGTTTCCTGGCCGACCTCTGGCTTCTGCACCTTCTCTGCGTTCTCACTCCCAGCAGCACTCTCCCCTCCCAGGAACACCGCGTGCAAGTTGGGTGGGTGCCCCTGGCAAGATCCCCCCCTCCTCCAGCCGTGGGTTCGGCCCACGTCGCCTCCCTCCCCCTCCCCGGCGCCATGCCAGTCTCAGATTGACCACTGCCTCCAATTCCCTGAAGGCGCTGGGCTTCTTCCCACTCGGAGTGAGGCCTCCTCTTCTGTAGCATGGGGTTGCCTAGCAACCCTGTGCGCCAGCTCAGAAGGCCCTCCTAAATTGGACCTCACAGCACAGGGCATCTCCTTGTACAGCTGCCTGAATCTTAACAATCTGGTTCTGAATAATAACACAATGGTAATTGCATGCATGGGCCCCAAACTACATTTAAATAATGTTCAAGAGCTGACACAAACCAACAAAGGCCAGAAAATGCATTTCGGAGGTTGACTGTAGGGCCAGGCAGGACGTTCCGTGCGGGAGGGAGTTGACACCAAAGACTTGAGTTAATGACAATGCCAACCTGAACTGTGTGTTCTCCTGCCTCTCTGCCTGAGCACATCACCACTGTAATGTGTTTTAGGTGAGTTTGGGATCTGTAGAAGCAATTAATGGCCAGCGGTAATGATGCTTCAAGACTGGATGTCTTTTAGCTCTTCGGCAGTTCAGAGAGATTTTTGGAGGAGGTGGGGAGGACACAGGACCGGAAGGGAGCACTATGCCTGTGTGATTTTCTGTGGCTTTAACGATCGTGGCTAAATACATTTTAGAAGGTAGGAGAAGGAACTTACCAAGCAAGAGTGCAGAGCATCTGCTACCTCAGTGAGAGACAAATTCAACATGACTGATGCATTTCAGGATAAGAAGTGAAGGCAAAGAGGCCTTGACACCGGCTAGCATGCAGACAGAAGCTGCTTAGTGTGGTGTGGGGAAAGGCCACGGGTACACAGAGTCCAGCCTGCAATCTGTGCCCCTGGCAGAGGGTAATGAAGAGCTCTGTTCAAGGCAGAAGAGTCTTCATGCGTGGGAAACAGCAAGCTGACAATCTGCTCCTCATGGAGTGAAAGCAGTGAGAGTCAGGTGATCACCCCTGATAAATTTGAAAGCCTGAAGCTTGTTTTTAAAAGCTCAAAATCGTCCTGTAAGGGACTTAAACAGATATTCGCACACCTATGTTCATAGCAGCATCACTCACAATAGGCAGGAGATGGGAGAAACCCAAGAGTTCATTGGATGAATGGGTGAACAAAATGTGGTCCACGCATATGACGGAATGTTACTCAAACTCAAAAAGGAAGGTAATTCTGATGTATCCTACAACATGGATGAACTAGAGGACATTACGGTAAGTGAAAATAAGACAAAAGGACAAATGCTGTATGATTTTACTCATTATGGGTATCCGGGCTTCCATGGTGGCTCAGACGGTAAAGAATCATCCTGCAATGCAGGAGACCTGGGTTTGAACCATGAGTTGGGAAGATCCCCTAGAGAAGGGAACAGCTACCCACTCCAGTATTCTGGCCTGGAGAATTCCACGGACAGAGGAGCCTGGCAGGCTACAGTTCATGGGGTGGTAAAGAGTCAGACATGACTGAGCCAACTTTCACACTTCACTCACAGCATAGTCAAACTCATAGAGACAGAAAGTAGAATAGAGAGGTTACTAGGAGCTGGGAAGAAGGGGTAATGGTGAGTTAGTGTTTAATTTGGGGAAGATGAAGAAGTTCTAGAGACGTATGGTAGCAATGGTTGCAACACAATGTGAATAAAAAATGCCACTAACCTATTCACTCGAAGGTGGTTAATACGGTAAATGTCATGTATATTTTATCACAATTAAAAAAAAAAATCCTCCTGTGGTAACACAGCTATTCTCACTCAAGGACAAACTGGGCCGTGTGACTCTGGGCCAGGGAATCCATGGCTTGCAAACATGGCGTTCATGCAGCATCATTACAGATGGAGGTGTCTGAGCATAAGAAACAGTATCTTCTGTGCCCACTTCTTGGAGTCTGAGCCCCATCACCACCCAGAGTGGGGACCCCTTCCACCCAGCCAGCCCCATCCCCCACACCCAGGACCAGCCTCCTCCCCCAGGCACGTGGTCTCATTTTCATCCCACGCTCCCTGCCTAGAAAGCCATTTCCTGTGGCCTCCGCCGAACCAAATCCGACTCTTTCTAGTGGATCTACGTTCTGCGAACGTCACAAAGCCACAATCAAGCACTTGTTTGGGAAAGATTCTATATTCATGCCTGAAGGGTTTGTCTCTCCCCTAAATTCCCTGGAAGGACCTTTGGACCGGGATCGTCACTAACATTTTTTGTCTGCCACAATCTCTGAGCACACGGTGCACTGCTTCCTCAGAGCTCTGGGAAAATGGGCCAGACCTCCTTTCCCAGGGAATCTGGGCACAGCTCCCTGCCTGGGGTGCAGAGCATACCTGCTGGCTGCAGAACCCTCGAGTTAAGTACTCCAGGCAAGCAAGCGGGTCCCTCCAGCCATTTAGAGGTGTAACTCAGTGTGTGCAATAAACAATCGAACATTTACAGATTTTATTAATTTGGAAAGGTCATTAGAGCTAACAGCTTCTGTGAGTGAGAGTGAACAAATAGCATGGGTAATTTTTTTTCTGTATCTTGATTTTTTTTTTTCTTGGAATGTGCTTTAAGCCTCAAAAAATAATGTTACAAGGGAAAAAAAAAAAAAAAGGAGAAAACATCCAGGCTTAGGACTCCCCTGGCAGTCCACTGGTTAAGACTTCACCTTCCAGTGCAGGGGTGCAGGTTCAACAGTGGCCAGAAAACCAAAACAGAAAGCAGAAAAAATACTGTAACAAATTCAATAAAGAACCTGAAAAAAATCCAGGCTTGTGAGACAAGAAGAGTCTGACAGGACCACCCGACAAGCCTTGTTCGCTCCCTGATCCTTGGTCTTCTCCTCTGCTAGTTAAGGGAGTGATCACGAAGGTCCCTTCCCACAATTATGGTTTGCGGTGAGAATGTGACGCTGTCAACTTTCCAAGCTAATAGTTACCCATCCCTCACCCCATCCATCCTCCCAAATGTTGGGCAGCCCTTCACCTCTGGAGAAATAAGGTTCAAGTTCATGGCCCCTCAGCCAGCAAAAGGTCCGTAATGATGTCAGGTGCCTTCCCGGACCCTGACCTGGGGGCTCTCAAACCCAACAATCTGGCTGCCTTGCTCTCATTAAGGAACACTCCAGACTAATGACTTGTTTCCTCGAATCTCCAGGAAGGTCTGGAAATGGGCCAAAGGACATCACGCCCCAGGCTCCGTCTCCCCAGCCCTTGGCTCCTTGACCAGTCAGTGCCGTCTGTCAAGGGCCAGGCCTCTACAGGGAAAGCACTCCTGGCTCTCCCCAAGGAGAGATGGAACCAGAGGTCAAGGTGCCGAGGGTCTGGCTCCAGCCCACTGTCATGTGGAGAGACGTTTGGCCCTTGACCCGGCTGTGCCATCCGACCTTCCTCCCATTCTCCACACTCATCCCCTCTTCTCTCCTCCCTGAGCATACAGACACTGAGAAGGTGGGAGGCCCACATTGCTCCTGGCTTTCAGAAGCAATAGGAAGACTAAATGTGACTCAGAACTATGAGACTAACAGCCTAGTGCTCGTATTAACATTAGAGATGAGGGTTTGATTCCTGAGTCGGGAAGATTCCTTAGAGAAGGGAATGGCAATTCACTCCAATTCTTTCCTGGGAAATCCTATGGAGAGGAGCCTGGTGGGCTACCATCCATGGAGTCACAAAGAGTGGACACAACTGAGTGACTAACTCTGATATTTATTAATCTTAGCTAACACTTGTGTGCTGGGCTGGAGGAGGTACAAGCTAGAATCAAGATTGCTGGGAGAAATATCAATAATCTCAGATATGCCAACGACACCACCCTTATGGCAGAAAGTGAAGAAGAGCTAAAGAACCTCTTGATGAAAATGAAAGAGGAGAGTGAAAAAGTTGGCTTAAAACCCAACATTCAGAAAACTAAGATCATGGCATCCGGTTCCATCACTTCATGGCAAATAGATGGGGAAACAGTGGAAACAGTGGCTGACTTTATTTTGGGGGGCTTCAAAATCACTGCAATGGTGATTGCAGCCATGAAATTAAAAGGCGCTTACTCCTTGGAAGGAAATTTATGACCAACCTATACAGTGTATTGAAAAGAAGAGACATTACTTTGTCAACAAAGGTCCGTCTAGTCAAGACAATGGTTTTTTCCAATAGTCATGTATGGATGTGAGATTTGGACTATAAAGAAAGCTGAGCACCAAAGAATGGATGCTTTTGAACTGTGGTGTTGGAGAAGACTCTTGAGAGTCCCTTGGACTGTAAGGAGATCCAACAAGTCCATCCTAAAGGAGATCAGTCCTGGGTGTTCAGTGGAAGGACTGATGTTGAAGCTGAAACTCCAATACTTTGGCTACCTGATGCGAAGGGCTGACTTATTGAAAAGACCATGATGCTGGAAAGGTTGAAGGCAGGAGGGGAAGGGGACAGAGGATGAGCTGGTTGGATGGCATCACCAATTTGATGGACATGGGCTTGGGTGGACTCAGGGAGTTGGTGATGGACAGGGAGGCCTGGTGTGCTGCGGTTCATGGGGTCGCAAAGAGTTGGACATGACTAAGTGATGGAACTGAACATCTGTGTGATGATTTATAATTTAAGAAAGTGTTTTCCCACGTACCTGACTGGCAGGTGGAATAGAGTTAACCATTTACTGAGCATTGGTGGTATCCCAGGGTCTTTGCTACCTGTGGGGATGCACACAAGAAAAGGTGTGGTCCCTGCCTGCAAACTCCCTCCACAACACTGTACAGTCAGGAAGATGGAAGCACAGAGAAGCTGAGTGACCTTCTCAGAAGCATCTAGCTCACAAGCATCCTTGCTCAAACCAAGTCCTTGGACTCAGAGCCTTTTCCAGGTGTTCCCTCAAGGCCTGCGAGTTTAGTATGAAATCTCACCTGCATGATGTCAATCAGAAGGGACCAGGCAGAGGCCTGCATGGTTTGGGGACTGTGAAAGTCTAGGCCCAGAATGAAACCATGCCTGTGGGTCAAGCCATGTTTGGCACTGGACACCCGAGACGGGGAGGCCCCAGACTGGGGTACAGGTCAGAGCCTGCTGGAGACATGACCTTGGCCCCTTCTGGCCTTTCTGCTCATGGATAAATACCCTTGTTCTCACTAGCACCTTTGTAGAGATGCTGCCTTGAGAGCTGATGCAAATTCATGAAATCTTTTTCCTTCTTTCTTTTTTTAAATCGGCACTAACCTCTCTCTTCTAAGAACTGCCACAGCACTTACAGTCAGCATGTGACAGAAAATTGGTGTTGTTCTTATCAAGGTCTCTAATGGCTTTTTGAAAAACATCAAATGTCCATACTAGAGGAACCCTATAAATCCCTCACTTTACAACCAGGATACCTGAGTCCAGAGAGGGCAAATGGCTCACCCCAGGTCACACCAAGCACAAGACCAGAAGCAGAACACGGGTTCCCAGCCTGGAGCCTGCACACACCCGGGGGGTGGTGGGAGGGTTCCCGTGCGTCCTGTGTACCCTGAGCCCCATAACAGCCTCAGCAAGCACGTGGAGCTGTCTGATGCTGGATGCCAGCAGATAGACTACAGCCTCCCGCCACCGCGCACACTGTCCCCCTGCCGCAACCCCACTCCGGGAATGACTTTGAAGTGACTGGCTCTACCTCACAGGGAGGGGTAGAGGCTGTGAGAGCTGCCCTCAGGGGACAGGGAGGTCATTAGTCTCTGCTGCAGGGCCTTGCAGCTCCCAGGAGGCCATAATGCTTTGAGGTTCAGAGCCAGACTGCCTCTGTCATTGACCAGATATGTGACTTTGGACAAGTGACTTCACCTCGCTCTGCTTTAGATTTTCACCAGCAAAATGGGCAGAATAATGGCACTGACCTCCTACCTCCCGGGGCTGAAGCAGAGATGAAATGAGCAAGTGGGACCTACTTGGCACCAGGTGTGGCATCTTGTCTGGTGAGGGCGGTGAGACCAGCTTTTCCCTGGGAGGTCAGCCCCATTGAGGAACGCAGACTGTGTGCTCACTGCTAAGTGCCAGCTCCTAGCTCGAGCCTAGCACATGGATGAGAGCTGAATGTGCTCCCATGAGAAGTGCTACTGGGCTGGTGGCAGCCCAGCCCCTGGTGAGAAGATGCCTGGGGTGATGAGCTGTCACTAGGGTGGGTCAGCTGAGGTCTGTGGTGACCCAGAGGCAGGGGCTTCTTTTCCCAGAATCCTTTGGAGGCTGTGTTACGTGGGTTACAATTTGCTTTTTCTAATATTAAAATTAACTACCCTGAGGTCATAAAATGGCATAGACAGTCCATCTGGTGTTTGTCCAGTCCTTACAGAACCAGACATGCTCTTCCCATAGGATCCAGCAGGCACATACTTTAGTATTCACCAAAAGGAGCTGAAAACTTATGTCCACACAAAAACCTGCACACAAAAGTTTATGGCAGCTTTATTCATAATTGCCAAAAGAGGAGGCCATCAGGATGTCCTTCAGTGGGTGAATGGAGAAATAAACTGTGGGACATCCATGCAATGGAGTATTACTCGGTGCTAAAAAGAAATGCGTTATTAAGTCATGAAGACTTCGAGGAGTCTTACATGTATATTACTAAGTGAAAGAAGTCAATCTGAATGGGATATATACTATATGATTTCAACTATACGACCTTCTAGAAAAGGCAAAACTATGGAGATAAGAAAAAGATCAGTGGTTGCCAGAGGCAAGAGAGTCCAGATGAATAGGTGAATCAGAGGGGGTTTTTAGGGAAGCAAAACCATTCTGTGTGACCTCGTAATGGTTGACACATGGTTTTATACATTTGTCAAAACCCATAAAACTGTACAACACAAACAGTGAACTCTAGTGTAAACTATGGACTTTAGTTAACAGTGATATATCAATAGGTTGACAGATGCACACCATCATATATAAAATAGACAAACAACAAGGAATTCCTATATAGCACAGGGAACTATCCTCAATACCTTGTAATGAACTAATGGAAATGAATAAAAAAATATAGATATACATATATATATACACGTATATGTCGGGGAAGGCAGTGGCGCCCCACTCCAGTACTGTTGCCTGGAAAATCCCATGGACGGAGGAGCCTGGTGGGCTGCAGTCCATGGGGTCGCTAAGAGTCAGACACGACTGAGCGGCTTCACTTTCACTTTTCACTTTCATGCATCAGAGAAGGAAACGGCAACCCACTCCAGTGTTCTTGCCTGAAGAACCCCAGGGATGGGGGAGCCTCCTGGGCTGGACGGAGTCGGACACGACTGAAGTGGCTCAGCAGCAGCAGCAGCATGTATATATGTATGTAAAACTGAATCACGTTGCTGCATACCTGAAGCAAACACAGCATACTTCAATAAAAGAATAAAGACAATAACGTATTGATAATGGTTCACCAGTTATAACAGATGCACCACACTAATGCAAGATATTAATAGTAGGAGACATTTGGAGGGGAGGGAAAAAAGAGGGTATATGGGAACTTTATACTTTCTGTTTAGTTTTTCTATAAACCTAAAACTGCCCTAAAAAAATAGTCTATTAGTTAAAAAAACAACCAACCCCAAACCAACACTCAGGCCCAGTTGGCCTCATCACTGAGCCTCACTGGGCCAGCAGGTGCCACACTGGGGTCTTGGAGGAAGGTCCAGAGACCAACATGGTCCTTCCAACTAGAAGTAGAACCACACCTGTCCAAAGTGCTAGAGACTGTTCGGGAAAGCCAAGGGGGCAGGACAGCAGGAGGCCGCCCCCCCCAACCCTTGCAGCTGGTGAGGCAGAGCCATGGACCCCAGCAACCAGGACACTTCTGCCTGCCAGGCAGTGACTCAGCCTTAACTCACTCTTTCTGAGCACATGCCCTGTGCCAGGCTCACGGCCACTGCCTTCCAGAATGGAGTCGGAGATCGAGCCAGTGCTCACAAGCCAGACTCCACCCAGCCTTTTTTTCTGTTCCTCCACCTGCAACAGCCGATACAGTAGGTGCTCAATAAACATTCCTTGAATTCAACAGTGATTACTTGCATGCCTCTTTATTTCCCCACGAACGAAAAGAATCTGATGGTAAGCCTCCCTTTCCTCCAGCAAGCTCCTGAGTATTTGCTGAACAGAATGAACAGCAGCACCCCCGACACCTTGGGGGAGACCTTGCGTTTGGTCCGGAGGCCACTTTCCCAGCGCTGGGGGCACATTCAGAGGAGCTTCCCCTGACACAGCTGTACATGAGATGTTGCTCAGCGTTGAGAGCCCTCTCAACAAATGGACATTTCCCTGCTTCTCTCTGGAAGGGCTGAAAAATGTGTGTGTGTGTGTGTGTGTGGTCATTGCCAAGCAGCCTGTAGGGCAGTAGCGTGGCCCTTAGCCCCGGGGCCTGCAGGCAGGCACCTCGGGGAAACCCACGAGCTGAGGTCCAGCCCGCAGGGCACCAGACCAGATTGGTCTGCTCTGACTGAGAGAGAAGGAGAGAGAGGTGGGGAGACGGGGACGGGAAAGTGTGTTTGTCACTGGAGAATGGTGTCTTCCAAGGAAACCAAATCCTTTTCAGTCATTGCTTTGGGGGGTGATAGCCCCCTTCAAAGTCTGAACTTCTGCGACCTTGGCCTAGAACCTTAAAACAGCCTGAGGAGGAGAAAAGGGCTGAGCCCAGAGAGCCAAAGCCAAAGCTGGGGCCTGGGCCTGGGAGAGGGGAGGTGAGAGAGCCTTCCCAGGGAACAAAGGCCTAATCTCTCTGGTCAGGCTGCCCAGCCCCAGTCTGACTGCTCAGTCACACACGTTTGCTTTTTTGTCTGTCCTCAGGGAAGCGTTCCTGGGCTTGGGCAAATCTGAGCCAGGGCTGCCAGCAGATCCTGGCCTGAGGAAGCGGGGAATGGTTGTCCAGACCCCTGCCCTAGGGCGCCCCCTGCCCACACTGCTAGGGTAAGAAGGAGGAGGGCACCCACTGAGGGGCTCCTTCCCAATGCTCTCTGGCTGGTGAGGCAGGATGGTGAAAGTTCAGTGGAACCTGAGTGGACGCAGGGGATGACAGAGAATATTCGACACTGTAATATTGAAAAATGGTTCAAATCTGGGGAAAAACATTTTCTTTCTGTAACACAAGGAAGAAAGCGTGATAAGGCCTTCATGTCTACAGGGCTCGTGAAGAAGGCATCTCAGGGCAGAAGAAATCCCGCAGGGGCCAAGGGGCAGAAGGGAGTCTCATGGGTTTAATAAGCAGATTCTCTGTGCCTGACTTCTTTGGCTGATAGGGTCTGGGGAGGCGTGGGGTGCCCACTCTGCCTGTCGGCCTGGTTCCACTGCCCAGTGGGGCTGGGATTTCGAGGCTGGTGTGGGCACGCGTGTGGAGAGGGGAACCGGAGGGCCCTGGGAACAGGGCTGCCTCGCCAGCCCCCGTGGGAACGGACGTCAGGCTGGCAAAGGCGGCATTCGGAGCTCCACACAGCGGAACCAGGAAGTGGGCCTGCTCTGTCTTCGGTGACCACGGGCTCCCCCTTGGTGGCTTTTGCTGCCTGTGTGGGTCTTGCCCTTGTTCTATTCCTGGTGCCCTGCAGCCTATCACTCGTGCTGATAGAACTTTCCAGGAAGTTCTATCTCACCTGGCATCCAGTGTGATAGGAATAATACCAGGCTTTCTCTAGTGGCTCAAACGGTAAAGAATCTGCCTGCAATGCAAGAAGTCCGAGCTGGATCCCTGGGTCGAGAAGAACCCCTGGAAAAGGAAATGGCAACCCACTCCAGTATTCTTGCCTGGAGAATTCCACCGACCGAGGAGCTTGGTGGGCTACAGTCCATGGGGTGGCAAAGAGTCAGACAAGACTGAACAACTAGCACACACTTCCTCTTTCTCTCAAACAAAAAGATGTTTCCAGCCCCCTTTCAAGTGGAAGAAAAGAACTGATTACCCCAGGAAAGGATTTATTTGACATTTTATTTTCAAACTCCACTGTTTACTCTGCACCCCAATGATGCGAAAGACAAACCTGCCAGTGACATATAATGGCAGGTAGGATCCAGGCAGTGTGAGCGGTGTAACAGGTGTTTGGACAGGGGACGGGCGACCCCCACAGCAGAAGGGGAGCACCTGGCGAAGGCTGCCTCCCAAGCTGTCCCCTGGGACTGCATCACTCCCCCGAGCACGGATACTCCCTTTTGTTGTCCAAACAAGAGCACTTTGAGAACAAAAGAGGACACTGTTAATAGCTACCGGGAGACAGTAGGCATAAAGCGGCTGTCCCAGGCCAACCACGACGGGTCCCTCTAGCAGTGTCAACCAACCTCTGGGGCCTGGGAAGGCTGATTCAGAACTCTTCCCTGGAACTCCCACCGCACAACTTAGAAAAAGATGTCTCCTCAACCACCCAGCTTCTCCTTCCAGGAGGCCGGAAATGATCCGGACAGAGGCCCCCAGGCGCACCAGGGCCGCCGGAAGCACTATGAGCTTCCGTGTGAAGTGTGATAACTGTCCTGGCCACCCACCCAGCTTGAAGGCCCACCCTCCGATTTCCCCTCAGGTCCCCGCCAGCCCTCACCCCCTGTAAGAGGTCTGCCCAGACACCCCCTCCCTTGGCGTTCTGTGCATCGCCTTCCCAGCTCCTCAGGTCCCTCAAGAACTGGGGACCCAGGGACGAAACCCAGTGTCCTACAGCCCTTCAGAAGTTCGTGGTTCTCCCATGTCAGTTTTTCAGGACAAATACTCCTGAATATCTATGTCCATTGTGGGGGCTTTGCTGATGAAATTTGTGCAGTCCTCCATGGTGGTGATTGTCAGGTGGGAGTGTCTGAAATAAAATCCAGAAAGGGTCTCAAGAAGAATTCTAGTTTTATAGCTCAGGAGAGGTGTTGGGTTGAACCTGGATGAGAACCTCTCCTCAGCACCCGCATCTTGGAAAGATGAGAAAGCAGTCAAGACTAAGTGCGGGAGGGTGGTACATGCAGTAAGCTCAGCGGGTAGTCAGAGGGGGCTTCCTGGAGGCAGCAGACCGAAACCAGAGGCTTGAAGGAAGGGGAAGATATGAAGAGTCGGGGCAAAGGGTAGTCTAGAAAGAGAGACTCTTAGCAAACAGGCATAGGTGGGAGTGGTCAAGCATAACCAGGGCAGTGAGTAAGCAGGTGTGGCTGGAGAGGGAGATGTGTGTAGAGAGGCCAGAGTTGCAGCCGTGAGGGCAGATAAAGAACCCAAACGGCAGCTGCCTCTGAGCTTGAGTCTCACGTTCGGAATCACCCTGCTCCCCATTCTCTCAGGGTGGGGTGGTGGTTTGGGGAGAGTGCAGTGCAGACTGGACCTACTGCTCAGGCCGCTGGGTAACAGCTGGGAGGCAGCAGAGGGGTTTCCAGGTTGAAGCCATCCTCAGTTGTTTTTTCTTCCTTCTCCTTGGCTTCTCCCAGTTCTGCCCGTTTTGGGAAACCCGGCCAACTAAGCATCTGCAGCTCAAAAGTGTGATCTCGCCCTGCATACCAGCCTCTGAGTCAGAAGAGTGGGAGTGAGTGTCCAGGAGATGAAGCCCACCACAAATAAGCTATACAGGAAGCCCTCTTAGCTGAGATGATTAGTCAGTGAGCTGAAACATTTTAGCATCTTACATGTTTGTATATTCACTCACCAAACTTTGGATGTAAAGCCAAGACATTTCTTTACCTTCACATCTCCTGGATATAATTCTTCTGATTATCTTTCTGGCATAAATCACACTTATTTCTAAATATGGTTTTCTTAAATGGAATGAGAAGCTAAATACACTTGCAAAATAATCTGAGTGCAAAAGTCTCCCTCAATTTCATGCATATTTCCCCAACCTTTCCTAGCTGTTTCATCCACATGTAACTCAACAGCATTTTTTTATTAATAAAATGAACTTTTTTCTTTTAGTCTTTCCAAATTTTCAACTGAGTTTTCATTGAAACAATTTTTTTTGCAGTGCTATTTAATTGGTTTGTATAATACTTAATTAAATTGCATAATTACATCAGCAAGTTCCACTGGCATAAACAGGTTTAGGAAGAAAGCCAGCTGCCTCTAGGAAAGCATTCAGCTCAGCTGTTGGGAGCAGACATAGCGGACATTTTGGACAGCCGCCTTTCTGCCCCAAGTGTTCCTCCAGCTGTGGGCATCAGTCAGAGGGATGGAGCAAGCTGATGAGTTTGGCAAGCTGGCTAACTGAGTCATAGAGAGCATCTAATGCTCCCCTTATCAGGACTTAGGTTAAGGTTAGCACTCTGGGGACTAAGGACCTGATGCTGTTCCCCACCCCGCCCATCTTAGTCGTCACCTGGTTCTCTTTCTCCCACCTCCACACCTGTGCTGAGTGGGCCCCACCCCTCCGGATACTTCTCCCCTCTTCCCCTCCCACACCCCAAATCTCCTGCTGCAGCTGTCCAGGAAGGATTTGGCAAACTAAGGCCTTCTGCTTTAGCGACAGGCAATGGCCAAATGTACCTCCCCTTCCAAATGTCCCCCCCCTTCCAAATGTCATGGGAACTTCTTACACAGAGATGAGTTTCTAATGACGTAATTTCCGGCATCTGTGGTAGGCTGGCTGGGAAGAGAGGTGAAGTCAGGGAACTGTCTGGGAGTTGCCTTCAATCACTCCAGGCTGAAATTTTTTATCATGTCCAACTGAGTCACAGTAGTACACACTTCCCCTAAGATTGGGGCTTTGGACTCACCTCTGCCTCTCATTTTTTCATGTTGCCATATCCCTTATATGGTGTGGGATGCCCCCTTTAACCTCCCTTATCAAGTCATTTTCTCTGTGTCCAGCCTTCCCTATTTCATGAGTCACACAGAGCAAAAGTTAACATTTAACTTAAATGCCATCAAACCAACCAACCAATCAAAAGAATTAGGAGGGACCTACATCTCACAGAGATATTTTCCAGAGGAACACATTTGTACTGGACACTTGCTACTCTGAGCCACCCATCATCCTTTCATCCTTCTTCTCAGCAGAAAAGCACCAGTTTCCTCCCAGATTACCACTTGCACCTCATAGCCAATGTATCTCCAAGGTGGGTTATGGTTGGCTTAAACCAATCAGCTCAGTTCGGCTCTCTGGCTATGGTGACTGGAACAAATTCTGTCACATAAGATGCAGGACATGTTTCCTGGGGAGCTCTTGGGGAGAAGCTCCATCACCAGAGACACTGAAGGTACCTGCACAGGCTGGAGCTGCTGCAACGGTTTTGCTACCATACAAGAGTCCAGAGGACAGCACTGAGCTGCAGAAAAATGAAGCTGGAGACCTCATCAAACTGTTCCTAAAGATCACTCTGTTTTTGAAGATTATATTTGCCTAAGCCAGTAAATTCCATTTTTGTTGTTGTTGCTTTACTTTAAAAGTTTAACACATAAATAAGACTTGAAAAGGTAAAGGTAATAAAACCCAGCAATGAAAACCAGCACTCCTGGCTACAGACCTCCCTACATTGATTTCCAGTTCCCAGAGATAACCACTCTCAATTATTTAGCTATTTCTTATTGTCTTTTCTGGAGTAGGAACTGTCAACCCACTCCAGTACCCTTGCCTCAAAAGTTCCATGGACAGAGGAATCTGGAGGACTGCAGTCCATGGGGTCGCAAAGAGTCAGACACGACTGAGCACACATCACTGATCACTGATCTATGGTCTTTAGTGACATATATCTAAATAACATGCTGTATTAGTCAGCTACAGCTTTCAAAACATACCACAGAACACCATAGACCTGGGTGGATTAAACAATACAAATGTATTTCCCATAGTCCTGGAGGCTAGGAAGTCCAAGGTCTAAGTGCCAATCAGTCTGGTTTCTGGGAGAGCCTGCCTCCTATCTTGTAGACAACCACCTTCTCGCTGTGTCCCCACACAGTCAAGAGTGAGTACTCTGGTTGTCTCTTCTTATCAGGATGCTTATCAGGGCTCCACCCTATGACCTCATTTAACCTTAGTTACTTCCTTACTCCAAATATAGACACACTGGGTTAGGGATATAATATCTGAATTCTGGAGGGCCACAGTTCAGTTCAGAGCACACACTATATATAACCGCTTACAGAACTTCCATTTTTAGATATTACCTATTAATGCCCCAGAAAGGAAGACAAGGTTTTCTATGCCCTCAATCCCACTTCCTCTAAACCCACATTTCTGTCCTTTCCATTCTCCCAACAGAGTGATGCCACCAGCGTGGTTAAAGCGATTGTCAGTGTTCACACTATGGTGACTGGGCGGCCACTGCTCACCGATAAGCCACGTGATGTTCCTTTCTTCCATAACATTTTCTCTAGTATTAAAAATGGCCTTGTATGCACCTAACATTTATTTACAGGCTCCCCAGGTGTCTCAGTGGTAAAGAATCTGTCTGCCAATGCAGAAGCTGCAGGAGATGGTGGGTTTGATCCCTGGGTTGAGAAGATCCCCTGGAAAAGGAAACGGCAACCCACTCCAGTATTCAGAGAATTCCATGGACCAAGGAACCTGGTGGGCTACAGTCCATGGGGTCTCAAACAGTCAGACACGATTGAGCATACAGTGCTTATTTACACACACATAGAACTGTCAAATCCCTCTCCACACAGTTCAGTGCAATCTGTCCGTTCCTTTTTGGTTTTTTCCAGGCGTGATCCCATCCAGAGTTCTCCATGCTCCAAGTCCAGTCTGGACCTGAGCCTTCTGCACAGCTGTCACCTGGGACTTCTTACCCCTTGCTTCCTAGATCCCACACTGTATTAGTGTCCATTGCTGCTGTAACACATTACTGAAAACTAAGTGGCTTCAACAACACAGATGTATTGCCTTACAGTTCTGGAGGTCAGAAGTCTGAAATGGGTCTCGCTGGACTAAATCAAGATGTTGGCAGCCTTCCTTTTGAAGGCTCTGGGGGAGAAGAGCTTCGAGAGGCTGTCTGCATTTCCAGCTTCCAAAGGAACCCACAGTCCTTGGCTCAGAGCCCCTTCCTCCATCTCCTCCTAGCCAAGCGACCTTGGGAGAATCCTCCCCGGACAGCATAACTCTCATCCGCTCCTCCACCTCCTTCCCTTGCTTCTAAAGACCCTTGTGATTACATTGGATCCAGAGGGATAACCCGGGATCATTGCCCCATCTCAGGGTCATCTGTTAGCAATCTTCATTTCCTCTGCAAACTTAACTCCCCTTTTGCTACGAAATCTCACATTTTCACAGGTTCTGGGCATAGGATGCAGACATCTTTGGAGACCCATTTCGTTGTCTACTGTACACGCCATTCTCATTTTGATGTACCTGCCTGCTTCACTGGTACAGGTGTGTATAAGGTACGCCCTTTGAGACCATGCCTATTCGAACCAACCTCATTCCCTCTCCCTCTTGATAGTCTGTTTGGCTGCAAACAGAAAGACAGGAACCACCTGCCCTTGGGAGACTGGAGGCATTGTCCCGATGTCTTCCAGTTTCCAGAGACACTGTTGGAAAGCTGAGTTCTTTCCTGTTTGGATGCAATCTACTTTCTTCCTCTCTGAAAGCTGTATGAGGCCTCACTTTGTCCTTAATACTCTGGAGCTCCACCAGGACAGGCCGTGTGGTGGGTCTCAGCACCTACTGTGGCCCTCCAGGTAGCCCAGAAGCCTGTGTCCTTCAGTCCTGCAGACTTTCTCCCGCAGCTTCTCCAATAATCTCCTCCCTTCGAGTGTCTGTGCTCTCTATTTCTGGAACTCTTACTGCTGATCCTCCTGGACTGAGCTTCTAAACCTCTTAATTAAATTTTTCCTACTTCCTACATTGTTGTCTTCTTTTCCTACTGTCTAAGAAAGTCCCTCAACTCACCTTTCAAACCTTCCACTGATTTTTAAATGTCTGCTATTATATATTTAACTTCTTAGAGTCCTTCCTTATTCTTTGAATGTTCCTTTTTTATAACCCCCATTCTCATTTTATGGATGCATTATCTCCTCTTATCTCTTTGAGGACATTAATTATAGTTTTATTGAAGTTTTCTTCCGCTCCTAGACTTGGCTTTCGTCCCTTCGGCTCCTTTTTATTTCCTCTCCAGTTTGTTTTTTTCCCTCTCTCTTGATCTCACATGTTACAGACTTTTCACAAATGCCAGGTGATCCTTGACCAGCATTAATAGTTAAGAGAAAGACACTAAAAAGTCAGTGATTTCTCTATGGGTGATTAGGTAGAAATCTGTTCATTTCTTAGGGGGACTATATATATATACATAACGGAGAAGGCAATGGCACCCTACTCCAGTATTCTTGCCTGGAAAATCCCATGGATGGAGGAGCCTGGTGGGCTGCCATCTATGGGGTCACTAAGAGTCGGACACGACTGAGTGGCTTCACTTTCACTTTTCACTTTCATGCATTGGAGAAGGAAATGGCAACCCACTCCAGTATTCTTGCCTGGAGAATCCCGCCAACGGGGCGCCTGGTGGGAGGCCATCTACGGGGTCGTACTGAGTCAGACATGACTGAAGTGACTTAGCAGCAGCAGCATACATACATAAACACACAAACACGCAGATACATACACACAAATATATATTTGCATGTATATGTATGTACATGCACACAAATATACATACACACACCTACAAACACATATATACACATATGTTTGTGTGTGTGTGTGCACTCATTACACATATGTATCTACACACACATATACGTAAACACACATACATATGCACATATACATACCTATTCACACATACTGTATGTGTAGAATTTTTTCCTTTTGAACCAATCAGTTTAATTGCAAAGGAACCTTCCAATCACTCAATGTGGGGGACAGACACTGGGCTACCAGTATTCTTGGGGCAGAGAGTAGAGAGGAGCTGGAAGTCTCACCACTTGCGATGTAATCTTTAAATAAATGCTCTCAATTTGAATCTGTTGTGCAAACTGGCTCTCAGCTGCACACAGTGTCTCAGGGACCAGAACTTCACTGAATTATATTCTTTTGAAAAGGAACTTCCAGTCTTTGGCCAAAGCAGAGAGGGGAAGTTTACAGGAGGGGTTCTAGGTGTAAGGATTCTTCATGCAAATTTTCAACCAGTTCCCAAGTTTTCAAAGCCATTCCTCATCTCACCTTCAGAAGCATGTGTCTCCTATTTCTGCTCTGCTTGAGGGTTGGCAGGGGGTGGGATGACTGCTTCTCGAGATTTCTTCTCACTACCCCCCCCTTGGGTTTCATCTCTCTGCTCAGTGAGCAGCTGTCCATCCATAGACTTTCCGCCTCCACATCTTTGCTGACATCTTTCACCTGCTCTCTGCTCCTCTTCTGCTCTCACTGTCCTTGGGGCATCATGCTCTGTCATTTTCTTTAATGCCATGGGTGGAGGGGTGACTAGAAAGGGGGCTGAGATAAATAGATGTGGCCAAGGCATCGTGTTTAACCAGAGGTCTCCTTTGGGGCTGCTCTAGGTGGCATTTCCACTCCTGTGAACCAGCCGGCATCCTGCCTAACACACTGCAGCCTGCACTCCCCTCTAGAGCCCTGGGTACACATGGCTGCCCTGCCCACCCCCACCAAGGCAGCCAGTTCCTAGCAAATTGCCCAACTCAGGGTCCCCAGACCCCTGGCCTCTGCTCACACTTCCTCTGATTGCAGTGCCAGGAGCTTCTAGTGAATTCTACCCACTCTTGTTAACAATCCTCAGCTCCTACTCCCATTTAAGTTGCTTCCTCACCTGCTCAACTTGAGTGCAGTACCTGGATGAATACAGCAAGCAACACCTCCGCGCTGTAGACACAGTGACGTCCCCAGACACTCTGCAGAGTGGCTTGGTCATGAGGAAGCAGCCAAGAACTTGTCACAGGCACAGGCTACCCAAAATCATCCACATTTTCCACCTCGTCTCTTTTGCAAACCTCTTTGAGTCCGTCCACAGGTCAGAAAATCCCACCCATACACATTCTAGGATCCACTCTAACACATAGTCCTGGCAGATGGCCCAAAGTGGCTGATCCCAAGCAAGACAAGGATGGCCAAGCTAACCCTTGCCACAGAGACAGATTCTTTATCAACACCAGGCTCACAGATACTCCAACACACCAACCAAAAGCAGGCAGGCATGAAACGTCTAATACCACAGGTACCAGGTGTAAATCTAGAGCAGAGGACACTGGCTAGCGCGTTATTATAGTCTTCTTGTCAATATGATTAAAATTCATGAGTCATCAGGATCAAGCCTTCCAGAAGTACTGTGCTCCCATGAAGTGTGGCCCAGAGCTGCCATCAGCCATCTGCCCTCCTGCAGGCTTGGACTCTATGCAACAGCAATCTAATAAAGGTGCTGGGGTCCACGCAGCTTCATGGGTGGGCGAGAAGTAGGTGGACTCTCTCTCTTGGGCAGCCTTGAGAAGCCACAGACGTGGTCTCATTCCCTGGGGGAGAGGCCAGTGGTGAGTGGCTCTTCTTAGCCCATGCAGGGCAGGGCCACTGCCCTGGGCAGTGCCCTCTGGGCCCCACCCACACAGATGGAGACACACCCACAGCAAAGTAGGCCAGGGCACCTGGGCAGGTGAGCTCTGCTTTCCATACAAGATTGGGTCTAAGCAGCCGTTAACACCTCAAATCTCATTTAAGCCCACGAAAGGCATTCTTAGTTAAGCCATTTCTGTAAAGTGAATCATTCCCCCTCTGCAATCCCCTTTCCTCCTACAAAGCACATCATTTATCTGCTCCTCAGAGATTCAGAGTCTGATACCCAGGTTTGCTGTAAAGAAGACTCAGCTACTTTAAAATGATTATTTGAAAATAACAACGACAGCACCGGAAACTCCCACCCTCCCCTGACAACTGTGCCTGAGTGCCTGGAAGCAGTTATAAGCCTCCGCTGAAAAGCCAGGCAGCTGGCGGCCCACTGAAGGGATGCTTCTGTATCTCCCCGTCAACCTGATCAGATCTCATCTGCGGTCCATTCCCATGACGACACCCCCCTGACTCGACCCTGTCCACCCTCTGGCAAGTTCTGGACGGAGCCGCAGTGATTCATGACTTGGATTTTCCAAGAATCTCTTCCTCCTTCCCAGTTGTGGAGCCCTTCTTCTCCATCTGTACTCACAGGTGTCCTGCCTTTCCCCAAGCCTCTTCCCTGTGCCTTTTCCAGAGCCATCCCCATTGTCTTAGCCTCAGGCATCTCTTTCTTTAAAAATCCATGATGAAATATTCCAGACATACAGAGAGGCATAAAAAATAACATCACAAACACCTGTGTCCCCACCACCCGGCCGCATAAATAAAAGGCAGCTCTCTCTAATCCTGGGCCCACGTCCCTCTTGGACCACACCTCCCGACACCACGCCTCCCAGCAGCCTTTGTTCCATTCTTCCTTGGGAAAAGCCCAGGTTGCGGCATACTTTCCAGGTGTCACCTGGACTCTGTATTAATTCTCCCTCTGCCCTTCTTGGTGGTGCGCAGCACCCTTCAGCCCCCAGCCTCCCATCTACTTTTGTGATTTGATTGCTTCCTTATCCCAGAGGACTTCCCTGGTGGCTCAGATGGTAAAAAGTCTGCCTGCAATGCAGGAGACCTGGGATCAATTCCTGGTTCAGGAAGATCCCCAGGAGAAGGGAATGGTAACCCACTCCAGTATTCTTCCCTGGAGAATTGCATGGACCAAAGGAGCTTGACGGGCTACAGTCCTTGGGGTTGCAAAGAGTGACCGACACACTTTCTTATCCTAGAGGGGACCGGCTCACCAAGGTCCCAGTCTCCCTGGAAGTTACACAGGCGGGTCCGTGGACCTAGGACTTTCTGTGAGTGATACCACGGGCAGGACTGCATCCTTCCTTCCCACACCAGTGCACTTGTGGACTTACATGACCTCTTTGTCCATCAGGTGCTGGGCTGGGAAGGAGGCTGGACAGGGGAACACTGCCTTCTGTGCCTTGCAGTCCCTGGGGAGCAACAGACATATGCACAGAGGCAGCCCCAAAATCAACTGGGCAGCCTGGGACCTGGGGGATCCACCTGTGGAGGAAGAATGGAGGCTGCTGAGGCCTAGGGAGGCTGAGAAGGACTGAGGCTGAGTTCCTGGGTGGCTGAGATGGAGATAGAGAGGGACAGGGTGGGACCTTCGAGGTGAGAGCAGGTAAGTCAGTAGGGAGAGTGGGCAGAGAAGAAGGGACCCAACCTGGCAGCAGAGGACGGAGATAAGGCTGACAAATGGAGCCCATCTGGGTGGGGTGCGGGGTGGCACTGGGCTGAGGAGGTGGGTGTTGATGCTGAGAAAGTGGGAGTGCCTGCTTCTGCCAGGCCCACCAGGTTCTCAGATCCCGCTCTGGGGAGGGGTGCCCTTTGTCACGGCCTCCCCACCACACCCAGCCTGACCACTGACCGCTGTTGACATTGGCATGGCCCGGGCAGAAGTGGAGGGTGACTGCTGAACACCCTCTCACCTGCAGCCCGCCCAGGAAACAAAGGCGCCCACAGAGCCAGGAGGCTCCACAGTGCCTGGCACCCAGCACACGGGACAGGGGGTGGAGTTCAGGCCCCGGGAGGGGGGCGGCGTTCAGCACCGCCTCCACTCGCACCCCTGGCCTTGTTTGCCCCAGGGCCGCGTGGCCCTGCCACTCGCTCATGCCCACCGCCACCCCAGCACCAACTCGGGCCCTTTGTGGAGCAGCTGTGTTAGGGCATAGGTGTCTGGCTTTGGTGCCATCTGTCGGCCTTCACCCCTCTCCTGTCCAAGGCCCTCAGTGCCACCTCCCTCTGGTCCCTCCTTTCTAGCAAAGTCCATATGTCCAAGTGGCTGAAAACAACCCAAAGCATGTCCTCAAAGGTGGCTGCAATTCAGCAGAGTCACAGACCTAGCTCAAGGTTCAGGCAAAGAGCAGGGGAAGCGGCTGCACTGAAACACATCCCCCCACCCGGCTGAGGACCGCGCACCTCCCGAGCTCCTCTGGGAGGGCCAGGCGGCAGCCACCCTACCTGGGGAAACCCGGAAGCTGCTGAGAAGAATATTAACAGTGTGAGTCCATCTTAAGGGTGCTCTGAGATGTGGACGAGCAGACTCTCTCATCTCCTAATTCTAGAAACATGCTCTGATGATGCCAGCAGCAGGGGCAGCAGCTCTATGGAGCTGCCTTCAGTTGTTTTCCTTTTTTAAATTAATTTTTATTGACATATAGTTGATTTACAATGTTGTGATAGTTTTGATGTACAGCCAAGTGATTCAGATATACAATTTTTTTCTCCTTTTTTTTTTTTTTTGAGGTAGGGTGTGCTCCAGTGGCACTAGTGGTAAAGACTCTGCCTGCAATACAGGGGACATAATGAGACATGGGTTTGATCCCTGGGCTGGGAAGATCCCCTGGAGAAGGACATGGCAACCCACTCCAGTATTGTTGCCTGGGAAATCCCATGGACAGAGGAGCCTGGCGGGCTACAGCCCGTGGGGTCGCAAGAGTCAGACACAGCTTAGCGACTAAACCTCCACCACCACTACCATCTGGGCCTAAACCAGGCTGCCCAACCTGTCAGCCACAGTGTGAGGCCTCCCTTACATACCTGTAGTTGGAGGCCCTCACCCGCGGTCCTCATCCATTCTCTCCAAGGTGCCCACCACCTTTTGCATCCTTTCTATCCCTGATTTATATATGCCCAGGTGACTACTCCATGAGGTCATACTCTCTGGTGGAGAGAGAATACCTAGAATAGGGTCCCCCCAAAATAGACACACTCGGGGGGGTAGTCCCCTCCTCTCCATCTCCCCAGTCGTCCCATACCCAGTCTCACACACTTGACCCATCTTCCCCATAAACCTTCCCAACCCATGCTGCTCTTTCCAGCTAAACACACACTGCTCTCACTAGCTCTGTGCTTGCCGGACAATTGATTGGGAGTGTTCCCTTCTAGACTATTTCTAAGGTAAAGCCTCAAAGTGGGATGCCACTGTAGAGAATGACTAATTCCCCTTAAAACTTTGATGGGAGGCAAGGCCCACCAGAGCAGGAAGGCATGTGTTAGAATGCTTAGAGCTTGCTGGTGATAAGCAAGAACTCGACCCCAGGTCTCCTGCTCCAGTTTAAGGACCTTTCCTCCTTTTCAGGTAGCGTGGGCATTGCTGCCTTATCTGCAGCACAATCCTGGAAGATAAGGCCCGTGCAAACTGAGGACCAAGCAGAGGGTTGCACAGATAGGACCTGTGAATATTTGGTGAGTGGTTGTGCTGGGTGTTCCAAGGCCCAGATGGCCTCCCTGCACCCACTCTTTCTGGATCAGTGCACCCTTTTGTCAACAGAGCCCAACCTAGGCCAGAGCCTCCTACAGAAAGCCAGGCATGATCTCTGGAGGGAAAGAGAGGCTGCGTATATTCCATCTCCCTTGGTCCTACCAGTGGTTTCCACTTGGCCTCTGCATGACCTCTCCTAGCCACTAAGCAAAGGATGGTAAACAAGAAAAAGCTGTTCAGCTTGAGGGTGAGGTGGGGAGCAAGCTTGAGTGGGTTTATACCTGCCTAGGGACCAATGACAAGGGTCCCCAGGGCCCAGAGAACATCCCTCTTTCTCTTCCTCCTGCAGGAAGATTTTTCAGGACAGTCAATGAGCACTTATTGAGGGGTAGCATTCTGCAGAAGGCACTGGGGGAATGTCCTTTCCCAGTTAGTTTGTAGCTTGGTTAAGCCAAGACTTGAATTAGTAAATGAATTTTTAGCAAGGTTGCCAAATAGGAAGTCCATAATCAAAAATCAATTTTCTATAGACTAGTAATAAACAAATGCAAGATTGAAAAAGAAAATTAAATACCACTTACAATAGCTTTCAAAAAATTAAATACCTAAGAAATAAATCCAATGAAATATGGGCATAGCATCTATACTGAGAAGTATAAAATAATGTGAGAAAAATTAAAGTAAAAATGAAGGTGTCAGCTGACTCTTTGTGACCGCATGGACTGTAGCCCACCAGGCTCCTCTGTCCATGGAGATTCTCCAGGTAAGAATACTGGAGTGGGTTGCCATTTCTTTCTCCCGGGGATCTTCCCAACCCAGGGATCGGACCTGGGTCTTCTGAATTACAGGTAGATTCTTTACCATCTGAGCCACCAGGAAAGTCCAAGAGAAATCAAAGACTTAAACAAATGGAGGTGAAAAGATCAATAGTTTTGAGACGTCTGTTTTCTCCAGTTTGATCTACAGATTCAATGCAAGTCTAGCAAAAATCCCTGCAGATTGGCCCACATGTGTTTGTGTATATGTGTGTGAAAACTGACAAGTGATTTTAAAATTATATGGAAATTGAAAGAATCTAAAATAGCCAAGGCAATACTGAAGAACAAAGTTGGAGGAGTTCCACTGTGCTCTGTCAAGACTACAATATAAAGTTCCCGTACTTAGGGTGGTATGAGTGCAAGGACAGATAGTAGGCCAATGAATAGAGTCCAGAAAGAAACTCATTCATATAGGACCACTATGACAAAATCTCCATTGAAATTCAGTGAAAAAAGAATGATTGGCACTGAGTCAACTGTGTATCCAAACAAAAATTAATTTGAGATGAGTCATAGATCTAAGTGTGGAAAGTAAAACAATAAAGCTGCTAAATGAAACCACAGGAGGTATATCTTCAAGACCTTGGGTATGTAAACAGGATAGGAAAACCACTACCAAAACCCAAAAAGACTGATAAATTAGATTTTATTAAAATGAAGAACATAGTTAAAAAATCATTAAGAGAGTAAAATGGCAAACCATAGAGAAAAGATACACGACAGAGAACTGATATGTAGGTTATAGCACTGCAAATGAGAAAAAGACAGACATGCCAGTTTAAAAAAATGGGAAAATATTTGAATTGGCACTTCACAAAAAAGGATACCAAAGTAGCCAATAGATAAAATCATGCAAATGCAAAAATAACAGCACAGTGACATACCTACATCAACCAGGATGGCTAAAATAAAATACCAAAGTGTTGGTGAGGATATGGCGCAATTAACTGTTAAATTTCTGATAGAAATGTAAATCTATAAACTAGTACTTCAAAAAAGTGTTTGGCAATACCTAGGAAAGTTAAATAGATATATACTAAAAAAGAGTTCAGCAAATGAACTCTTAGGTATATACTCAACAGAACCAATATTTTTGTACACCCAAAGATACCAGTACGAATGTTCATAGAAGCTTTTCTCCAAAATATTCTTAAACCAGAAGTGACCCAAATGTCCATCAGCAGTAGAACAGGTAAGTTAATTGTGGTATAGTCACACCATGAATACCACACAGCAACAGATGGGAATGAACCTCTGGCATATTCTAAACAATGGATGAATCTCGTGGATGTAATGCCAAGTGAAGTATAAAAGGAGTGAGCACTGCAGGATTCCATTTATATGAGTTCAAAACAGCAAACTATTGTGTGATGATAGAAACCATGGTGGTGTTTATTCTTGAGAGGGTATCAGCTGAAAAGAGCAAGAGGGAGCCTTCTAGAGGGCTGGAGTGTCCTCTAACATGACCATGCTTTGATTATGAGAGTGCTCACCCATGTAAAAATTCTTCAAGCTTCACATTTCAGATTTGAGCACTTTACCAAGAAGGTGGAGGGGGCAGGGGCAGGGGCAGGACTTCAGTGGATGACAGGAAGAGAGTAAAGCAGGACCAGCCAGGGTATAAGTGAGGGCTAAAGCTGGCCTTGGGTGGCTGTCCCTGTGCCCAGGGGCCTAGCTGACGGAGCAGAATTCCAGTAAAGAGGTTAACGCATCAAGAGTCAGTCCCAAAGGTAAGAAGGCACCTGCACCACCACCCTGTCCCCTTTGAAAAGACAGGTAAACAAGGGTGACCTTTGGAAAGGGGTCCTCAAGTGCAGCTGCCACTGAGGGGACCTCCACAGATGTGGACTGGGGACCACAGAAGCCGGTGACTCAGGCCTTCGTTTGTTTCAAAGGCTGGCTGCTCTGGAGGGAATTAATAAATGAGTTTTCTTCTCTTCTTCTTCTTCTTTAAAAAAAAAAAAAATCTGCAAATTTACTCCTCTCCTACTTATTTCCTGGGAGAGGAAGAGGGGGAAAACAGTTGGCTCGGAGCCTGCAGTCTTACCCAGATAAGAGAGATGCGGCTTTACTTCTGTATAATTCCTGCAGGCTCCTTAGTTGTCTCCACCTACCCAATGTGGAATTTGTCACCTGCCCCAGGAGGGCTCTGTTAGCACTTCTTACCTGGCCTGATCTGGAAGCTCTGGGTACTCAGCCTCATCCACCCGCTTCCCACTGTCTCAGGCTCAAGGGGCCACTTCCTTATCTGCTCCTCCTTTCCCCACGTAGTTCGTGATTTATTGATATTTGTTTGCTTTGAGCCATCCGGCAATCTGGTTTTATCCCCCCACCCCACGCCCGGCACTTGTATTAGCGTGGCTCTGGAAGTCTGTTATTTGGATTTGCTCTCCATCTGTCCCGCGCTCCGTGTTGCTGTTCTCCATGCTATACTGTTTAAAAATAAAGTCGAAAAAGTAACAACTAAATAGATGACAGCCTGGCAAAAACAGCAGCTGTTGCCCATAAGGCAAAACAGAAAATATTCTCCTGGATGTATTTATACAGAGATGAATATTGCAGAGTGAGATAGACAAGGAAGAGGTCTCAGCCAGTGCAAGATCGTTCAACCCTCTGATGCTGAGAAGGGGATGGATGAACCACGCTGGCACCTGTCACTCAGTCCTTAGCTTCAAAATGTGCAGCACAGAGTCTAAAGAGTCTGAAGAGGCAGTTGGTTGGTGTCTGGAAACCTCTATGAGGTGAGTGTCTGCATTCTGACTCCTGGTACAAGCCAGACCTAAATCAAATCCTCAAGCCACTGGGACCAATACAACAATAAATTTCCCATGAATTCTGCCCCTGACAAACTTAAATTTTAGTTGAGTTAGCATGACACAAATTTACCAAAAGTTCACAAGAAAATTCATCTAAAAATTCTGTCGTATGACATGCTCCAATACTTTGGCCACCTGATGTGAGGAGCCAACTCATTGGAAAAGATCCTGATGCTGGGAAAGATTGAGGGCCAGAGGAAAACGAGGTGACAGAATATGAGGTGGTTGGTTGACATCATCGACTCAATGAACATGAACTTGAGCAAACCCCGGGAGATAGTGAAGGACAGGGAACACTGGTATGCTGCAGTTGCAAAGAGTTGGACATTACTGAGCAAATGAACAACAATAATGACATCAAAAGCACAAGTGACAAAAGAAAAAATAAATCAGACTTATTCAAATTTAAAACTTTTTCCTTCAATGAATATCAAGAAAGTAAAAAGATAACCCACAGAATGTAAAAAAAATTGCAAAGCACACACCTATAAAGGACTTCTGTGTATAATGTATAAAGACATCTTAGAATTAAAAAATAAAAAGACAACCCAATTTTCAAAATATGGTCAAAGGGTCTGAATTAACATTTCTCCAAAGAAGATACACCAATGGCCAATAAGCATCTTCACTCAACATCAGGGAAACACAAATCAAAACCACAAAGAGACATTACTTCACACCTGTTAGGATGACTAGAATCAAAAAGTCAGCTAATAATGAATATTGGCAAGGATGTGGAGAAATTGGAAACCTCATGCACTGCTGGTAGGAGTGTAAAATTGTGCAGCCACTTTGGAAAACATTCTGGCAGTTCTTCAAAAGCTTAAATACAGAGTTACCATATGATCCAGCAATTCCACTTTTAGGTATATACCCACAAGAAATGAAAATATATGTCCACACATAAGTTTATGCAGGAATACTCATATCAACATCACTCAAAACATTAAAATATGGAAACAAACGCCCATCTATTGAATGGATAAATAAAATGTGGTCTATCCAAATAGTGGAATGTTTTCCAGCATCAAAAAGAATGAAGTTCTAATACATGCTATAATGTGGAGGAACCTTGGAAACATTACACAAAGTGAAAGAAGCCAGTCACAAAAGACCAATGTGACATGATTCCATTTACATGAAATATCCAGAAGAAGCAAATCCATAGTGACAGAAAATAGACTAAGTGGCTGCCAGGGGTTGGAGGAGGAGAGAATGAGAAGTGATGGTAATGGGTATAGGGCATCTCTTTGAGGTGATGCAAATGTTCAGGAGTTAGATAGTGGCGAAGGTTGCAGACTGTGTGAATATATTAAAAACTCTTGAATTATATATTTTAAATGGGTGAATTGTGTAATAAATAAATTATATCTCAGTTAAGTTGTTTTTAAAAATCCATAAAGTTCATATTGAGAAGCAAAAGAACAGCCACCTCAACATGGAAGGAAAAGAATAAAGTTCAAGGACTGACACTATCTGACTTCACGATGCATTATGAAGTTATAAGAATCAAGACAATGTGGTATCAGTGAAATAATAAACAATTAGATCAATGGAACAGAATAGAGAACCCAGAAATAGACCCACGTAAATACAGTCAACTGATATTTGACAAAGGAGCAAAGATAATACTGTTGGCTCAGACGGTAAAGAATCTGTCTGCAATGTGGGGAGACCCAGGTTCAACTCCTGAGTCAGGAAGATCCCCTGGGGAAGGGAATGTCTACCCACTCCAGTATTCTTGCCTGGAGAATTCCATGGACAGAGGCTACGGTCCATAGGGATCTCAAAGGCTTGGACACAACTGAGTGACTAACATAAAGAAAACACAAAGAAAAAGTATTTTCAATGGAGTTGGAGCAACTCTACATCCACAAGAAAAAAAATTAATCTAGGCACAGATCTCACACCCTTCACAAAAATTAATTCAGAGTGGATCATCAACCTAAATGTGAAATGCAAAACTATCAGACTCCTAGAAGATAACATAGGAAAAAGCAAAACCACAAGACGCCTAGAAGATAGGAAAAAGCCATGGAATATTACTCAGCATTAAAAAAAAATTCATTTGAAGCAGTTCTACTCAGGTGGACAGAACTGGAGCTTATTATCCAGAGTGAAGTAAGCCAGAAGGAAAAACAACAATACAGTATACTAACGCATATATATGGAATTTAGAAAGATGGTAACAAGAACCCAGCATGCGAGACAGCAAAAGGAACGCAGATGTATAGAACAGACTCGTGGACTCTGTAGATGAGGGCAAGGGTGGGATGATACGGGAGAATGGCATTGAAACATGTTAAGTATCATATGTGAAATCAATCGCCAGCCCAGGATTGTTGCTAGGGGCTGGTGCACCGAGATGACCCAGGGGAGGGAATCGGGAGGGAGGAGGGAGGGGGGTTCTGGAGGGGGAGCATATGTACACCCATGGCAGTTTCATGTCAATGTATGGCAAAACCAACACAATAAAGTAAAGAAAATTAAAAAAAAAAAAAAAAGGAAACACATGTCTTAAAAACAAAAAAAGAAAAGAAAAAGAAAAAGCCTAGATGACTTTGAGCATAGTGATAACTTTTTAAATAAGAATGCCAAAGATACAATCCATGATAGAAATAATTGATAAGCTGGACTTTGTTAAAATTAAAAATTTCTTCTCTGTGAAAGACATTGTCAAAAGAATTTGAGAGGAAATACTTACAAAAGTCACATAGGATGAAGGACTATTACACAAAATACACAACCCTTGAAACTCAACAATAAGAAAATGAACAAACTGATTAAAACTAGACAACAGACCTGAACAGGCACCTCACCAAAGAAGGCAAGCGAGCATATGAATCTTAGTGACTGATGAACAACAACCAAGCATATGAAAATGGATGCCCATCAACTGACGAATGGATAAGAAAGCTGTGGTACATATACACAATGGAATATTACTCAGCATTAAAAAAAAAAACTCATTTGAATCAGTTCTACTCAGGTGGATGGAACTGGAGCCTATTATCCAGAGTGAAGTAAGCCAGAAAGAAAAACAACAATACAGTATACTAACGCATATATATGGAATTTAGAAAGACGGTAATGAGAACCCTGCATGCGAGACAGCAAAAGGAATGCAGACGTATAGAACAGACTCGTGGACTCTGTGGATGAGGGCAGGGGTGGGATGATTTGGGAGAATGGCATTGAAACATGTTAAGTATCATATGTGAAATCAATTGCCAGCCCAGGATTGTTGCTTGGGGCTACTGCACCGAGATTTCCCGGGGGGAGGGAGTCGGGAGGGAGGAGGGAGGGGGGTTCTGGAGGGGGAGCATATGTACACCCACGGCGATATCATGTCATTGTATGGCAAAACCAATAAAAAAATAAAATAAACACACACACAAAAAAAAAGAAAATATGTTCATCATCCTATGTCAGTAGAGAATTGCAAATTAAAGCAAAAACGAGATATCACAAGATTCAAAGCTCTGACAACACCAAATGCTGGAGAGGATATGGGAAATCAGGAGCTCTCATTGCTAGTGGGGATGCAAAACGGTACAGTCACTTTGGGAGACAATTTGGCAGTTTCTTACAAAATTAAACAACTATTCAACTTCCCTGGTGGCTCACTGGGTAGGAATCCGCCTGCCAGCGCTGAGGACATGGATTTGATCCCTGGTCCAGGAAGATTCCACAGGATAAAGGGCAACGAAGCCCACTGATTACCACTACTGAGGCCCCAGGCCACAGCTACTGAAGTCCATGTGCCTAGAGCCTGTGCTCTGCAACAAGAGAAGCCACTGCAATGAGAAGCCTGTGCACAGCAACCAGAGAGTAGCCCCCACTCACTGCAACTAGAGAAAGACTGTGCAGCATCCAAGACCCAGGCAGCCAAAAATAAATAAATGAAAAAAAAATCTTTTTAAGAAAGCGAAATGACATCCAAGAGAATAGGAGACAATATTTTCAAAACAAAAACCTAACAAACTCTTATCAAACAATCCAGCAATCATGCCCCTTGGAATCTACCCAAACGAAGTGAAAACTTATATTCATACAACATTTTGCACACAGATGTTTATTGCAGTTTTATTCGTAATTACCAAAACTTGAAAGCAACCAAGAGGTCCTTCAGTAGGTAAATGGATAAGTAAACTTTGGTGCATTCAGACAATGGAATACTATTCAACACTAAAAAGAAATGAGCTACCAAGTCATGAAGATACATGAAGGTACTTTAAATGTAAACTACAAGTGAAAGAAGCCAATCTAGAAAGGCTACATGCTGTATGATCCCAACTATACTACATTCTGAAAAAGGCAAAACTTTGGAGACTAAAGTAATCTATAGTCGCCAAGGGTCTGAGGGAGGGATGGCTGAGCATGAAGAATACAGAGAGTTCTTAGGGCAGTGAAACTATTCTGTAAGATACAATGGTGGATACATGTCATTATACGTTGCCATAACCCATAGGATGTACAATACCAAGAGTGAACCCAAATACTGACTGTGGACTTTGAGTGATTATGTTGTGTTTATCAAATGTACCAGATGAACCACTCAGGTGGGGGACACTGATAATTCGTGTGTGGAGGCAGGGAGTATATGACAAGTCTCTGCACTTTCTGGTCAGTTATGCTGTGAACCTAAAACTGCTCTTAAAAATCAAGTTTATTAATTAAAATAAAAAAATCCAAGCCAAGAGAAGAGAAGGGACAAGTTAGTTTATGAATCATTGCTGAAAGGCTCATGCGGTGGGTAAGCCTTATGCCCTGGTCGTGAGCCTAAGTCCTAGTATCCCTTCACCTTCTCAGTCTCCAGGACCTTGTTTTCAATGACACGGTGCCTTACTTAGGTTTCCCTGTTCCCAAACCACCGGTGTCAGGAGGTCAACCCAGCTAGGAGAGCGTGCTGTGGAAGAACCCTCAGCGAGGGCCCTAATCACAACCAGACCAGGGTATCCTGTGCTCCTGTTGAGTGGACCCCCTCTCACCCCAGGAGTCATCATCTTCACTGGTCTCTCCCACATGCTCTGGAAGACACAATGGCCCTGATTGCACAGCCTGCTGAAGGCACTCCCATGAGAACACTCTGCATTCACCAGCACCTCATTACTCTTCCTTTAAAACTTTTATTTATTTATTTGGTTGCACTGAGTCTCAGTTGTAGCTTGTGGGATCTAGTTCCCTGACCAAGGATCAAACCCAGACAGCCTGCCTTGGGAGTACGGAGTCTTAGCCACCAGACCTCCAGGGAAGTCCCAGCACCTCACTACTCTTGACATAAGTGAAGCAAACACCTTAACTCCAGCAGATCTGAAAAGAAAACTACTAAATTTTAGACACCAGTAAAGAGAACAGGGCAGAGAAAGTATGTGCTTAACTCAAATTTATTAACCTCTCCTTTGGGCACTGGTTCTGATTGTTCTGAGCTAAAAGTAGTGCATCCCACATGCTTAAAGAACTTGCCCCAGAACTTGGGCCATGATGAGAACTGGTGTTTAAAGAATAAGGGTGCTGGCTAATGGACCATGTCATGGGTAGGAACAGACTGAGCTTCCAAGGGTGGGTGGCTCCATGGAACTGTCAAAATGCAGCTGGAATGAAAAATGGCCTCCGCAATGCACAGCTGTGACGACGTGTGGGGCAAATGCAAGACGAAGTGAGTCAGAGCTACCTGGACATGCACCAGCCCGTCCCTCCATGCCAGCGGGCATCGTGTGCGGGCAGGGAATGGGTGGCAGTGCCTGAGGGGCTGTGTGCTGCCTGCTGCATGGCGCCCACCTGGAAGGGCTGGTGGCTTCTTCTCTAAGTTATTATTTTATTTTAGTTAACATATAGATAACATAAAATATAGATAACATGAAATTTACCATTGTAGCCAATTCAAGTGTGCAGTTTGGTAGCATCATGCCCATCCACACTATTGTGCAACCACCTTCCACCTCCAGAATGTTTTCATCTTCCCAAACTCTACACCCATTAAATACAAACTCCCAGTCCCTCCTACCCCAGCCTCCAAGCACCACCATTCTACTTCCTGCCCCTGTGAATCTGATATATCGGACGGGCTGGTGCATGTCCAGGTAGCTACAGTTACCCTAGATAACTATATTAGTGGAGTCATACAGTATTAGTACTTCTGTGATTGGCACGTTTCACTTAGCATGATGTGTTCAAGGTTCATCTGAGTTGTAGCATGTGTCAGAATCTCCTTCCTTTTTATGGTTGAATAACATTTCATTGTATGCACAGTCTATACAGACCACATTTGGCTTACCCATTCATCCATCGACAAACATTGAGTTGCTTCCACCTTTTGCCTCCAGTGAATAATGCTGCTGTGAGCGTGAATGTACAAGTACCTGTTCAAGTCTCTGCTTTCGTTTGGATGTTCACCCAAAGACAGACTTGCTAGACCATATGGTCTCCACTTTAATGTTAGTTACCTTATCATACTTTTGTGCTTTGAAAGCTCAGAAGGGCATCAATTTTTTGTTTTGTCTTTGAAGTGAGCACAGCATAAAATATAACTTGATTAATAAGTAAATCTCCCCTGAGATCTAGGTTAAAAAACAAAAAAACAGCTCACCATCATTATTCCATCTTGATATTAACAGGTCATGAGGCGACATCCAAGCCAACTCTCTACTTAGTGCAAGGTTCCACCACGGGACCCCCCCAGCACATGGTCATCTATCCTGAGCGGGAGCACTCCCAGTGACCGGGCACTCACTACCTTAGCCGGCAACTGATTTCACTGCAGGCAGTTTTATCTTCAAGTTCTTTCTGGTACTGAGTAGAAATGTGTTTTCTCCAGTCAGCCACTAAAAAGGAAGAGTTCTTCTGTGGATTTTCTTGGCACAGGCGAAGCCTGGGGAGGGTAGAAAATGCTGTCTTGGTCTCCAGGACCCACCGTCTTGCAGTGGAGAGAGTGTCGGCTGATGTAACTCTAGTTACATAACCAACTGAATTATTTAGGGTTAGGAGGCAAAAGGAGTAGCAACAGCTGCCCCGCCAGTAGGAACTGAGGGAGAAATATCAGTGGCTGGTCATTGGCACTCACTCCCTCAGGGACAAAGGTGTGAGTTAGACCCCCAAACCTAGGTCTCTAGGCCAGACTCCCCTCTCAAGCCTTGGGCTCATTTTCCAGAGTGAGCGAAGATGAAGACAGGGGTCCTTCTAAAACATCCTCTGCTTCAGTCAGTCCCTCGCGGGTCCGTCCTGAGTCTGCCAAGCCCAGTTACTGGTTGCAGGTGGAATCCAACCCTCCTCTCCATCCCCTGGCTCCCTCTGCCAGTAGACCCTCCCCATCCGTTATGGGTGGAATTGTGTCCCTCCAAAGTCACAAAATTCATGTTGAACTCCTTACCCCTAGCATCTGTGAATGTGACCTCATTTGGAAATAAGGGTCGTTGCAGATGTAATTCTTTGTGGTGAGATCATACTAGAGGAGGGTGGGCCCCAGTCCAATAAAAAAGGGGGACATTTGGAGACAGACATGCACACAGGGACATGTGAAGATGAAGGCAGATATCGGGGTGATGCTTCTACAAGCTAAGGAACACCAAAGATTGACAGCGAAATACCTGAAGCCAGGGGAAGCAGGGGACAGAGTTTCCCTGATGGCTTCGGGAGGAACCAACCCTGCCTGTAGTGTGACCTCAGACTTCGGGTTACCAGAACTGTGAGAGAATAACTGGTGTTATTTGAGGCCCCCAGGTTGTGGGGCTTTGTCATAGTAGCCAGCGCAAATCCATACACCATTCCTCCCCAGACTCCTGTTGTTCTTCAGTCGCTCAGTCATGTCTGACTCTTTGCGACCCCATGGACTGCAGCACACCATGTTCCCCTGTCCTTCACCATCTCCCGGAGCTTGCTCAAACTCATGTCCTTTGAGTCAGTGATGCATCCAACCATCTCCTCCTCTGTTGTCCCCTTCTCCTCCTGCCTTCAGTCATTCCCAACATCAGGGTCTTTTCCGATGAGTCAGCTCTTTGCATCAGGTGGGCCAAGGATTGGAGCTTCTTAGGTAGACTCTAAACTCTGCCTTCAAACCCTCCTGTCCTCCCATCTGCTGCCATTTAGCCTGCACACAATCGTCGGAAACATCCCTGAGACACAGAGCTGATACCGCCCCTCCTATAATGAAGCTGCTCCAGGGCAGAGGACTGAGCCCAGGGGGTCTGAGACGGCAGCAACACAGGCTTGTCGTGGCGCAAATGGGTGAAAGGTGAGTGAGAGCTGGGGTCACGAGGCCTAGGTGTCTCTCACGTAGGACAACCAGGAGACACAGTGGGGTCTGGTTTCACCAAGGCCTCTGCTAGTAGTGTTGTTGTAACTACTGTTGTTTAAATTAAAAACACACTTTGCCTTTAGTCCCTTAAAGCATTCTGTTAAGTCTCCTCACCCTGGATCTGCTCCCCTCTGTCTGAGAACTGCCCTTTCCACTCAGGTCTCTGCTCCCCACCTGACAGCACCCTGCCCCGGGCCCATAATCCATGTGCCCCACACACTTGCCCTTGGTCCTCTAGCCATCAGGAACCCGGCCTGTACCCTGAAGGCCGCTGTCTGGATGCTGAGAGTGGAGGCCCCTGCTCCAGGCAGCTGAGGCTCTCCCAACCACCCCTTACCTCCAACACGCCCCAGGCAGGGCCCTTCCCATCCCTGGGGTGCACGGTAGCTTGCCAGCTCACCCCATCCTCCTTCGGCAATAATAGCACCCCTGCCCCAAGGCTCTTTCAGTCCACTACCTCACTGGACCCTCCAGCCTGGGCCCTGACTGGGGGGCTGGGTTAAGATGCCTGGGGTCTCCAGCTCACTGCCGCTGCAGCGGGTTCCCAGTGAACTGAGGTAGAGCTGCCCTGAGCCCCACTCCCTCCTGCTGCACTGCACACACTACCGGCTCCTGCCCTCCCCAGAGGAGGCCATGATCTCAGCCTCCTGGTGGAATCTGGCCTCAGTCATCGGAGGAAACAATAGCAACGAGGACAATGCAAGCATCTAGCAAGAGACCGACCTGCACTCGGGTCCTGGCCCCCGGCTCCCAAACACGGCAATTCACAGACTCCTCACTGCCTCCCCGAAAGGCGGGTACTACTCGTATCTCTGTTTCAGGTGAGGATACTGAGGGTCACACAGCCTGCACGCGGTGGGGTGTGGATTCCGGCCCGGGCAGTGATGGCAAGCTCCGTGTGCCCATTCATACTAAGGATCTCATGGCCCACGTGGACCTGCTCAGAGGCTGCGTTTTAACACATGGCGATGCCTTCATCTGTAGAAGGAGCACCTGGAATGGTGAAAAGGTGGGCTCAGTGGGAGGATGGGGGAAGAAAGACCTCTGAGCAGGGGTCCAGCCCACTGCATCCCCCTTTCCTCAGCCACAGTGGGAGGGATGATGGAGCAGCTGAGTGACTAGGTCAGGTCCTTGTTTGGGTTAACTGGGGTCAGTACAGAGGCCAGGATGAGTGAGAGAGATGGAAGAAGATGGAGCCTGACTAAAGTGAGGCAGAGGGGGTAAAGAGGAAGCCCTCAAAATGCCCATCCATGCCTGGAAGATGGCCTGGAAGCTGGGAGTTCTGGATAACACCCACTCCATGAGCTTCTGAGGTCCACAGACGTGCTGCAGAGCCTTCAGTCCCTCTCACCAGGCTCGCTGCTGAGGTGGACCCAGCAACATCTGCTCTTGGACCAGAAAGCAAAGGCTCTCCTTCTCCCAGTTCACGTATGGGAGGTCCGCTTGAGAAGCTGTCAAACCAGCACCTGCACTCAGCCACCAGCCCAGCTCCCTCGGAAATCAGCACCGTTAGGTTCACTCACAGACTGGTTTGGTCAAGTGCTGTTTGGATCTTATCCAAATCAGACACAGGCCAGGGCAGAGAGGAGCTGAGTTAATACACATCAGCCAAGAGCCAGTGAGCCAAGGCTGCAATCCCAGCACCCACATCTGGGGTGCGATCCTTGCATTTACTCAATGATGCCGGGCTCCAGCTCAGACAGTGGCAGTGCCTTCTTTCCTCCCCACACATGGGGGCAGAGCAAGGAGAATTTGCTCCAAATATTTATCGAGCAACAAATGTTTATCGAGCACTTGAGTGCTGGACACCATGCTGAATGAGGGGGACATAGCTCACAACCCAGACTGCCAAAGGTCAACCCACAGAGCTCAGATTTTCACCTGCATGCAATCCTTACATCCCAGGTACCCAGGATCCCAACTTTCAGATTCTTACCCACAATCCAGCCTTAAATCCAGGTTCAGAGGGCCTCTGCCCTGCTGTGTGGGAAAATAAACCCACCAAGAGACAGCAATAGTGATAGTGAGAAGTTGTAAGTGTCACGCACTTTTCTAAGTGCTTTTAACACGTTTAGTCCTAAAAGAAATCAGTCCTGAATATTCATTGGAAAAACTGATGTTGAAGCTGAAACTCCAATACTTTGGCCACCTGATGCATAGAGCTGATTCATTTGAAAAGACCCTGATGCTGGGAAAGATTGAAGGCAGGAGAAGAAGGGGATGACAGAGGATGAGATGGCTGGATCGCATCACTGACTCAATGGGCATGAGTTTGAGTAAACTCCTGGAGTTGGTGATGGACAGGGAGGCCTGGCATGTTGCAGTCCGTGGGGTGGCAAATAGTTGGACATGACTGAGCAACTGAACTGACTAAACTGAATCCTTGGAATAACCCAGTGAAACAAATATTACCACTGACTCCGTCTTCCAGTGGAGAACATGGAGGGACAGAAGGCTACAGTAACTCCCCTTGCACATCAGTAACTGGCAAGGGGACCACTGGCTGTGTGCCTCTTACCTCCCCCACCTCCTCTCGCCTTCCCCATGATCCCACCCCTCCCTCGTGTCCCTACTGTATGTTTCCTCTCTTCTTCCCTCTGCCCTGCCACGAGCAAGCATGCAGTGAGCCCAGGATGCAGTCAAGGCTGCATCCTTGACTTGTGAAACAGGCCGGGGTCTAGGGTCTGCTCCCTGCCCTCCCTGCCTGGATGACCGTGTGAGATGCGTGAGATGCTTGCCCAGCAGGGGACTGCAGCCAAAGAGTGTGCTGAGAGTAGGACCATCTTTGCACAAGATTTAGGACTGTCTTTGTACAGATTGCATGTCTTTTCCTCTTACCCATCCTGGGATGTAGCTAAGGCAAATGGTCATGATATCATCCCCATTTCTCAGGTGAGAAAACCCAGGGTTGGGAAAGCAGGGGCTTTACCCAAAGCAGTCCTGGATGCCCCTCCAACCCCACCCCTTATCCCAGCCAGGGCAATTCTCCGAACCCCAGGTTTCCGAGGGAAGGTGAGGGCCTTCCCACGCAGACACAGGGCACAAAGGACTATTCCAGTTCCAATATGTATAAATGTGGCTGACACGGAACCATTACTAGACTTTATAAGCAGCCCCCTCTACTTGAGAAGGGCATGAGAAAGAGTCTCCTTCAGCTTTCTCATCCCTCCATGGGAACTAGCAAGCAACCAGCTCTGCAAACCCTGCACCCTGGGCTCAGCACCATAAAGAACTCCAGGGGAAGCAGCTAGAAATCTGAAAAGAGGAGGGGAGGAGGCAGACGTGGAGCTAGAACGTATCGGTAGAGGGCCCTGCCCCTGAGACTGCCAGCCTTGAGCTGCATTCTGAGATAGCCAACCCCAAGTCCAGGCTCTGTGCCAGCACATTAAAAAAAAAAAAAAAGAATTCTGAAGACTAAATTGACAGGAAGATCCCAGCCCAGTAACTGCATGTGATTACAACTGGGCTCCTGGACAAAAGAGCTTTTTGGTTTCCCAAGGGAAGAGCTGGAGGATGGTTTTACACTGGGGCTTGTGGAAGGGTTGCAGGGTCAGAGCAGCCTGGAGACCACGCAGTATCTCAAGGGTTAGCCCTGAGACCCAGCAGTGACGGCTTTGCCCCAGCAGAGACCCCAAGAGAGGCAGCAGGATCAGGATAGGAAGTAAGGCACTTCCCCACCACACCCCTTCTAATCACCATCATTAACCTATTCTAGAAACCCAAGAGCTTCAACCCCAGTCTCCCTGGCTCTCCCACACCACCAGTCAGCAAACTAGCAGGCAGCACATGTTTAAGAGATATCCAATTAACCAGCTTTTGCAGGAAAGAGGGCAGGGGAAGAGGGTCCTGATTCTAGAATAGTTTTTCCACTTGAACACATTGCAATGAGTTATTTCACTGACAGACACTTGTCACACATATGTACACATGTGGATGTGTGTGTAGGAGTTGTGGAAATGGCATTCCACCTTAGTTCTTCATTGAGCTAGCCAGAGAAGTGACGAAGAGTCCCAGGTCTTAGTCCCCATTCTGCTACTATGCTGCCGCTGCTAAGTCGCTTCAGTTGTGTCCGACTCTGTGCTACCCCATAGACAGCAGTCCACCAGGCTCCCCTGTTCCTGGGATTCTCCAGGCAAGAACACTGGAGTGGGTTGCCATTTTCTTCTCCAATGAGTGAAAGTGAAGTCACTCAATCGTGTCCGACTCTTAGCGACCCCATGGACTGCAGCCCACCAGGCTCCTCTGTTCACAGGATTTTCCAGGCAAGAGTACTGGAGTAGGGTGCCATTGCCTTCTCCATCTGCTACTATGATGTTGTCATTTAAAATTCTTTAGCCTCAACTTTTGCATCTATAAAATGGGAGAATTGCTTACTCTCTTCTTCAGTCCATGCAAACAGTGGGTTTTCAGGGAGAGGATCTGATTTAGAGACTGCTGTTTTCTGACCTAATAATCGTTCTCCCCTTATGACTTAGAAACCTGGGTGACTTACCTACCTGAAAAAATTACATTTCCAAGACAACCTTACAGATGGAGGTGGCTAACAGCATATATGTAGCAGTTTTCTTGGGGGTTCACACAGTGTTAGCCGCTCAGTCGTGTCCAACTCTTTGTGACACCATGGACCGTGTAGCCCGCCAGGCTCCTCTGTCCATGGAATTCTCTGGGCAAGAATACTGGAGTGGGTAGCCGTTTCCTTCTCCAGGGGATCTTCTCAACCCAAGGATTGAACCCGGGTCTCCCATATTGCAGGCAGATTCTTTACCATCTGAACCACCAGGGAAGCCCAGGGGTTCACACAAAAGCTTGTGAAGAGTCACACTGGGTGGAGCCGCAGCAGCCATCTTGGACCACGAAGGCGGTACGGTAAGGGTGGTGGAGTGGTGTGCTAAAAATCCCATATAACTCTGACTAGTTCATGTTAGCCCCGAACTGCCTACTTTTTGGCTTTCTTTACTGGAAAAAATATTTTTTTGAAATTGTTTAAGGCAGCACTCCCTAACCTGTTTGGCACCAGAGACCAGTTTCATGGAAGACAGTTTTTCCACAGACCAGGGGCAGGGGGCATGATTTGGGGATGATTCAAGCACATTAAATTTATTGTGCACTTTATTTCTCTGATTATTACATCAGCTTCATCTCAGCTCATTGGGCACTAGACCCTGGAGGTTGGGGACCCCTGATTTAAGCCACTGTTGTTAATGATCTCTATTGCTAACTTAGTTCTCCAAGTGAAAGAGGGCCCAGATGCATTTACGCTAATAACCTTTTCATCCGGCAACCTACCGTCAACTCCACGAAAGTCCATGAGAGTCACAAACCCAGAATCATGCAGAAACCTCAAAACACTAGATCTGATGAAATAAAACTGAGGAGAACCAAATGATGGAAGAAAGGAGCTGCCATCGGCACAAGATGAGCATAGGCAGAAGCAGCGAGTAGATGCTGGGGCCACAGGGAGGGTCTCACAGAGAGGGAAGAAAGCAAAGGAGGACAGTGGACACCCTTCGCTCTGAAGCAAATGGCCACACGGTGTCAGCTTGCCAGGGCACCTCCGTACTTCACCAGAGGCAGCCATGGTAAGAACAGCTTTCCAGAATATTTGAGTGATGAGGAGCTCTGTCAAGTAACCCAGTTTTTAAATCACAGCAAATCTTAGTACTAGTAAGAGCTGGTGTAAAGGTCAGCACCGCTGCTGACTGGCTGAGGGGAAGTCAGCTAACCTTGTCAGGTCTTTCTCCTTATTTATAAACTGGGGATAATCACAGACACTATTCAGAGCTGTTGTGGGTGACAGAGAATGTATATAGAACTACACACTTCGCACAATGCTTGCCACTTAGTAAATGCTCAGTAAGGAATAGCTAAACAGACTGATGGGCTTCCCAGGGTCTCTGCTGGTGAAGAGCCCACCTGCCAATGCGGGAGATGGAAGAGACGCAGGTTTGATCCCTGGGTCGTGAGGATCCCTGGAGCAGGGCGCTGCAAGCCACTCAGTATTCTTGTCTGAAGAATCCCATGGACAGGGGAGCCTGAGGGCTACAGTCCACATGGTCACAAAGAGTCAGACATGACTGAAGTGACTTAGCACACAAACAGACTAATACATACTCTACACAGTAAAGGGCAATTACAATGAAATCATTAAAGGATGCCATATATTTTATTAACTCAGGCAACTACTTTCATTATATATATATATATGAAACATTTTCAGCAGAATATAGGTTGGGCTTGTGATTGGGATTGACAATCCCAAATGGCTACCCTCTTCTCCCATCTTGGTTCCCACTTGTTCCCAATCTCTTGGTCCTCAAATGAACAGACCAACTGGCATGTTCTGTTAAGGGGAAGTACCTCTCAGTCAAAGGCTTTTAAACAGCATCAGGCCAGGAAGGGGTGGACTATGGAAGCACCTCAAGCCAACCCCTTCCTTAACACTGAGGGCCAGGGATTTTAAACTGTATGTGCGTGATCCCTTCCCCACCTTCACTGGAAGTACCCGTGGGCAAAGCATGTATGTCATACACGTTCCCATCCTCCAGGTGCCATATGGGGCTTCATCCAGAGTGGCGGCCAGTCTGTGTTCCCTGAGAGAGTGACTGTCCTCGTCCAGATCAGCACTCCATGCTGCACCCAAAAGCACCGAGACAGCCCCCCTTCTCTCTGTCTCCAGACCTGAGGAGAGCCCCCCTCAGAAGAGCCCAGGCACAGCTGTCGAGGCCAGGAAGTTGGACAGGCATTTGGGAATTAAAAGGCCACAGTGTTCCGTGTACAATCAGACAAGAGAGAGATGATAGCTCCACCATTTTGGGCAGGTGCCTTTACATTTCTGAGAGTTTGTGGGTAAACCAGCTCTACCCATCCCTCTTTTGACCAGTTCTCCAGTCACTAACTATGGTCTGACAGAATTAGCCAAGAATCAGGTTTCAGGCAATAATAATAATAATAAACAACGTAAGTATTGACACTGTTAGGATAACTTGAAGTACCTGTGGCAAGGGGGAAGCTAGGAGCAAGCAGACTGATGCAATCTGAAGATAATTCACAAATTATCTGAAGATGACTCTTAAATCTCCAGTTCTCCAGGGCTTCCCTGGTGGCTCAGATGGTAAAGCTTCTGCCTACAATGCGGGAGACCTGGATTCGATCCCTGGGTCAGGAAGATCCCCTGGAGAAGGAAATGGCAACCCACTCCAGTACTCTTGCCTGGAAAATTCCATGGACAGAGGAGCCTGGTGGGCTACAGTTCATGGGATTGCAAAGAGTCGGCCACAACTAGGTGACTTCACTTTTCTTTTTACAGTCACTGAGGAGGAGAGGCACATTATCATGGCCTTACTTGTAATGGCCTCTTCCAATCACGATGAATTATCTTCAGATTGCATCAGTCTGCTTGCTCCTAGCTTCCCCCTTGCCACAGGTACCTCAATTTATCCTAACAGTGTCAATATTTACATTGTTTATTATTATTATTGCCTGAAACCTAATTCTAGACTAATTCTTTCAGACCATAGTTAAACAGGTGCTCCATTTTATTAGACCCTGCTTTGCCATCAGATTTCCATTAGACTAGCCTCTGCTTTCTAGTAACCTAAAGGGAGAAATAGGAAAATCAGGAAAAGAAAAAAGTATAAAAAACACAAAGGTAACTTTACTGGTGGTCCAGGGGCAAAGACTCCATGATCCTAAAGCAGGGGCCTGGGTTTAGTCCCTGGTCAGGGAACTAGATCCCACCCGCCACCATTAAGAGCTCATGGGCCACAACTAAAGATCCCACGTGCTGAAAGTAAGACCCAGTGCAGCCAAATACATCAAACAAATAAATATTTTTTTTAGAAAGCCATAAAGAAAAATGCTACCTGGAAGGTATTATAAATCTTGCAGACATGGCAAGTGAAAGGGTACCCCTTCCCTCTCCTCTCCCTCACTTTCAAAATGAGAGAGCAGGAGTTGAGGTGAAACATTGTGATGAGGGGGACATTTACCGGCACAGCTTCTTATTCCATACATGAAGCCTGATTTGAACAGTTGGCTTGAGGGAGGGCGAACCCGGCGAGGCGCTAGCAATGGGAGGAGAGGAACCTACACCAAGGAGACAGTTGAGAGAGCTGAGGAGGTGCTAGAGGGCCCCTCGGGGAACCAGAAGATGCTCCCAGCCAATCCATGAGTGAAGTGCGTGCCAGGAAACAAGGGTGGATGGGTGGGCAGTGTTCTCCGAGTGTGGCTCCTCAGCCCAGGGAGAAGGACCAGCCAGGAGAGTAGGACCTTGGGCAATAAGCAGTAGCAACAGTCATACTACCCAAGGCGTCAGTTGCGCTCCACCTGTGTGGGCCTTGGTCTCTTCACCTGTACCATGGGAGGAGGGGGCTAGGAGATTTCCAAGGCCACTTGCTGGTTCTGACCACGGGCGAGTTATGGGCAAGTTATGGGCGAGTTCGTTCTGAGCCTGAGAGGAAATCCCTCCCAGGCCTACTTCCTGAGGAGAGGGCTCTGTGTGCCCTCTGCCTGGCACGAACGACCCCGGGCCCTTGCCCGGTTGAGGGTGTGGGACTGTAGCCCTTCTGGTAACAGGGGAGGGGATGTGGGGGCTGGGAGGGGGGAGGCAGGGCCTCCTCCGTCCTTCGCTCACCTCCGCCTCCTCCCGGGTCAGCCCCCTCCTCACAGCCCCACCCCACCCTCTGGCTTGACAGTGGCTGCACGCGGGGAGCCTGAGGCAGGAAGGGCAGGAACAGCCCTGGTGAGTAGTAGGGCTGCCCCTGCCCACCCACAACCTGCCTCAGAGGCCAGGAGTCAGGAGACTCTGAGGGGGAGTAAAGCTGAAGATGAAGGTTCCTGCTCAGAGGGACCTGCACATGCACACACGGTCGTGCACACCCACAGGTGCACACACGTACTCGCACAGCTATGCCTCCACTAATGTGTGCTCATACCCCGCCACACTCACATCTATACACACACACATCCACACTCTCACACATGTGCTCACATTCACACACACACATCTATACACACACACA